>VZRI01004196.1:45916-96313 GCA_013397515.1 Upupa epops | reverse complement strand
CCGCTGGCCCCCGGAGCGCAGAGCGCGCACGGGCAGCCCCGCAGGGACCCCCCCGCCCCTTCCCCCCAGGAAATCCAGGGAGAGCTTGGGCTGGAGGAGCACACGCGTGTATTGCCGTGACACACGAGCACAGGACCTTGCTGCCATGCACGATGCTCCCAGCACCCCCAAGTCAGAGGGGCTACGAGCCCTACAACGCAAGAGTGGGGATGCCCCCTCTTCTCACTCGGGAACTCTGAAGGCACCGAGAACCCCACAGGGAAAACAGCTTGCGAGGCACCTCCCAGCTCCAGTCTGAAGCAGAGGCCCACGTTGCTGTGGGCAGCAGGGACAGGTTGGTTGCACCCATCCTTGCAGCTCCCTGCGGCCAGGGTGCGCCTGCCCAGCGTGGCTACAGGGCCCTGGGACACAGCCCTGCTCAGATCTCCTGCAGGAAGTCCACAGGGAAGAGCCCCACTTTGCGTCCAGTGTAGACTTTGACGTACCCATTCACCTCCTCACCCTTCTGCACCACGATCTAGGGGTGAGAGGGGTGCAAGTGACTCATGGGGCCCCACAGCCAGGCGAAAAGCAGCAGCACCCAAGCAGCATGGTGGTAGTGGGGTGCTTATCCAGGGGTCTGAAGAGGTGGGCACCACGGGGCCCGTAAGGCAGGGCAGGACAGAGCGTAGGTAGGGGGTGCTACATAGTCGTGTCTGACCTGATCCTTCTTGAGCGTGATCTGCCCGATCTCTCGGTTGCCCACAAAGGACCGTGTCACCTTGTGCACCCGTTCGCCTGCCCGCACCCGGATGATGAAGTTTGGAGGAAAGTAGCCGATTTTTTCGCCAATCTTCCCCTGAAAGGAGGAGTTAGAGCCCATCTGTAGGCGCCCCAGATTCCCCAGGACAGCCTGCAGGTTGTGGACCGGCATGGAGACGTGGCAGCCTTAGGAGGTTGGGTCCTGTTCAGCGTGCCGTTTGCACTCTCGGCTGATCTCTCTTGCCTTAAGCTCTCTGCGTTCCCCCTCTGTGCTAGTAGGGTACCAGCCTTACCCGCCACCACTCCTCATTGGAGTCATCGACCACTGTGATCTTCTCCCCTGGCCTGCAAAAGGAAGGAAGAAGGGCTCAGCATGAGGGCAAGCAGGGACCCCCCCGCCCCTCCACTTCCACGGGAGACCCACAGCACCAGCTTGTAGAGCCTTGTGTTAGGGAAGGTCAAGGAATGCAAAAAATCAGTGGATGCACATCAAGACAAACACCAGCAGCACTGGAAATGAGGGTTGTGTCCAAAAACCTGGGAACTGGGAGAACTGGCTCATCGTGAGCCAGGGCCCCTGCTCAGTGTGGAGGCCACCAGGGTAGACTGAAAAGCCACAAAACCCAAACCACAGCCAGCAAGGCTCTAACTTCTGCCCTTACTCATTCACAGACCCCTCCCGGCCATGAAATCCTCCTTGTTGAGGTCAAGACTTCCCTCTCTCCCCACTGGACACCCCGCATCCTCCCTCTCATCAAACTCTCTGCCCACTGCGTGTCGGGAAACGTACGGGAAATCCAGGTCATCTTTCTCCAGGGCTTTGAAGCGATAAAGTGCCACAAAATAGTGAGACTGCAGATAGCCTCCTGGCTGTGGCTTCTTGTTCTGGCCGACAGGAAAAGAGTGGTTTAGGGTCCCAGAGAGGCTGCAGACAGCCCAGGGAGCTCGGCAGGGAGATTCCTGCTGCCTCTGCCCACACTGCTTCAAGTCTGGGGCTGTTTGGGATGTAGGGCGAGGACGACAGCTACCTTGTCATCTGTTGGGCTCTTTTGAGTCTTCTTTTCCCCTTCAGAGGTGCCTGGAAACGGGGGAAGGGAGTTACATGGTGCTGCCTCCCTGCCCCAGGGACCAGCCTCCTCCCAAGGCTGTCCTGTGCCCAAGTCAGTGAGGGGAAGCAGAGAGCCTTGGGGCTTGAGACCTGAAGACCCCGTTACTACCCGGAAAATCCCATCCCAGCAGGTCCCCCAAAGACAGTGTTCCCCATCAGGCTCCCTTTCTGCCCCGGGTACACGGCTGAAGCTGAGAACCCTCCGCCCCAGTTCCTTGGCCTCTGAGTGCAGTCAGCCCTGCTGTGGTTGCAGCACTCACCACGCTCCGTTTTGCCCCCTTCTGGCTTTGTGGCCTCTGGTTCCTCATCCATCATAGCAGCCAAGGGCTGCAAGGCAGAGAGAGAGGTGTCAGTGGTGCAGAGCAGGCAGGGAGAAGGGGTGGCAGTAGGGTAGGCTGCGGTGCCAAGGGGCCGGGGCATTTGCAGTGATAAGCCAGCCCCGCACTCACGTTTTTCTTGTCGTCCTGCCCCTTTTTGCGCTCCTTGTTGGCCATAATTACACCTGTCCGCAGGGTCTCGAACACAGGGTCACTCCTGTTGGCTGCTGCTGGGGCACAGGAACAGTGAGACAGTTACCGGATGTGAGGAGACGGGGTACTCTGGCACGGGGACAGTACTTACAGAGCAGGTCCTTGGTGCAGGCATACTGCTGGTCACTGTAGAGGGGCGAGCTGTATGCCCGCCGAAAGCCTGGGGGCTGGATAGAAAGAGGACGTCAGAGCATCAGTCACCATCCAGACCTGCGAGCCCTCCTGTGAGAGCGCTGTGGGGGGAACTAGGTGGACCCAGAGGGTGACTGCTGAGCCGGGGCTCGATGCCTGGGTCCCCCAGTGCCGAGACAGGCAGCTCATGCCCACAGGGACTGATCTGGCCGCTCCCTGCTGAGAGGCGTTGGCTGCCCTGCGGGGACGCGTCCAAAGCCTGGCACTGGTGGGGCACTCACGATTTTACCGAAGCAGCGCTGCATCTCCACGTAGGACTGGCAGTGGTGGTGGATGTTGGTTTTGCAGTTCTTGCACCGAAGGCCAAATTTGTTGTTGACTGGGAGGTGGAGGGAAAGAGGGTCAGGGCAGTGAAAAGCAGGGTCAGTGTGGCGCTGCAGCTCTGGGGACTGCTGGCCTCGAGCCCTCACCCTGACTGTGGCCCTCATCCCGCTCAGGACTTACGGACAATCATGCGTGCACAAACATCACAGAACTTGGGCTTTTTGAAATAGTGATCTTTGAACTTGTGAGGTTTGTCATTGACAAGTTTCTGGGGCTCGGGGGGCGGCTCAGGCTCTTCCTCCTCTTCCTCTTCTTCCTCCTCCTCATAGATGTAGTAGATGGGCCCCCCTGAGGGGCTGACCAGCTCTCCGTTGGGCTGTGGCTCTGGTACTGTCTCCACCTTGGCCTTCCGCTGGAAAAGCTGCTTCAGCTTCTGCAGCTGCTGAGGCAGGAGAGGACGCGTTGCGCACAGCAGGCACGCGTGATAGGGCAGGTGGGCAGGCAAAGAAGCTGGTGCCTGGCTCCCCACCCCTTTCCTCTGTTCTAGAGGCTCCTTCTTCACGTGGGAGGGGACCTACAGCACGCTGGGGCAGAAACGCTGTGAGGACAGCCCCACTCAAGAAGAAACTGACTCCCGAGTGTCACATGGATGTGGGCAGCTTGGGGAATAAACAAGCTGGGAGATCCAGTGCCCCGCTGGATCAGGATGCTACCAGTCATCCCTGGTCCCTCAAAATCCCATGGGGCTGAGGCAGAGATGATGCTAGAAAGGTCCACCCACCCAAGCTGCCCTGTGGACACCCCACTTACCCGGCTCTTGGGTTTTCCACCTGAAGCAGGTGATGCTGGTGGCTCTAGCACTTCCTTCTCTGTCATGCTGTTGGGGGTAAAGAGAGACAGTATGCTGCCTGGGGCTGTTCCCACTGCGGGGGCCTAGTGGGAGCAGGTAAGACCAGACCCTGCTGGCTGGGAAGCATCTCCTGAGCCAGAGCCCTCCTTTGCCCCAGCAGCAACACCTCTTGCTGCCCTGCCTGCAGCTCCTTTTGCCACAAGGCTTTAGCCCTGCTGCTTCCGAATCCTGAGGGACCTTCTAGGCCCTGCTGCTGGCTGCAGAAAAGCAGGCTCCCAGCCTGCTCAACGGACATGGTGCCAAGCCTGCGAGACACAGGCTGGGCTACCTGCACACGTCTGTCTCTGTCCAGACGACCCCATGCTACCATCAAACTGCAAATCGTGCCACTCTTGGCCGCCAGCAACAACGCGTCTGAGATGCTGTCTGGCATCACCACACACTGCTTGCTTCACCACAAGAGCCCCGTGCTACTATGGGAACAGGATCTGCTCCGACATGCCCGACCCCACCTCTGACGGTCGGCCATCCCTGCAGTCCTCTCACCCAGCCCCCCTCTAAATCCCACCCTATGTAAACCCACCAGGATGACCATCAGGGAAGCAGCAACGCGAGCCAGGGAGTCCTGGGGCGAGGGCTGCTGCAGAAGCAGACACTCCTGGTGTCTCACAGCACTGGGGGTGAAGCAGGGGACCTATGGGGTCAACAGTCACAGCGGAGGGGGAGCCGCGCAAGGAAACACTTACACTGTGTTTGGAGCTCTTGTCCTGCGATGAAAACCCCTACAAAGTGCGGCTGGTGTCAGGCCCCTGTTGGATGTGGAGACCCCAGCCCTCTGTTCCGGGTGGGCAGGGAGGGGGCAGCTGCCCCAGTCCCGTGGAGAGCAGAGGAGTGACAGGCCAGAGGGGAACCGACAGCTGAGTGCTGGCGGAGGCTGACGCCGAGAAATTGGAGCCCATGCATGAGCCAGGAGGGGAGCAGTGGAGGGGAGGCACTGGCTATTTGCGTTAGTGGGTTGCTGGGCGTGCCAGAGGCCCACCCACCCCCTGGCATGGGGCAACAGCAGAGCTGGGGCACAGCAAGTGCTCCAGCCTTCATGTCTCGTTTGATTTCGTATCTGATGTCTCTGCAGCTGGGAAGGGAAAAGGAGAGCGGCAGCAGCGGGATGTCTCACAGGGCAGTTCCTGTGGCTGCCCCGTACTGTCTGGCAGCAAATCCTTAGGGTCTGTTCTCCACCACGGCAAGATCGCCGGGGACCCCATCGCTATCCAGCTGTCCTGCAGTGGGTGCCAGGTCCCTGGACCCACGTCCCTGCCAGGCTTTGAGTGTCCACGAGGCTGGAGTTTGCACCAAACCTGGCGTTGCAGCCCACCCCTTCTAGGCAGCTCTTTCTTCTCCACTTGCACCAACTCTTGAAGGTAGCACTCAGGTGCTGCAGGAGCCTCCCGCTGCTGCGGATGATGCCACAGCAAGCACGGTGCTAACCAACTCCTGCACCCACAGCGTGGCTCCTGTACCTACCAGCTCAAGTGCTGCTCCCCCACGAATGTGTTGCTTCCCAGTAGGGATACAGCTGCGGGCACCCTGCGCCCCCATTCTTGCCATGGCACAGCTGCACAGGGCCAGCAGCTGGGAAGAGAGGGTACGAATATTTGACAGGGGAGGGGACCAGCCTCAGGTCAAATCACTCAACACTCTTCTTCGGCCTCAGCAAGCCTTAAGCTTCCAAGCACGGGGGCAGGATCCGAGTGCCCCTTGGGCTCCCTGGCTGTCATCTCACCCCAAGAGGCAGCCCCTAGCATTAGTCCTGGCAGAGAACGGGAAAGCAGCGTTAAAGTGATGGACAGGTTTTCTTTTTATATTTAAAAACAACCCCCCAAATAAAATAAACCAAAAACGACCCTCCAGATAATAATCAAGATTAAATAAAATGTGCAGTGAGCATACCGATCAACACCTGTACGTGTGGTTCACACAGTGCTTAACAAAACAGTTTACACGGGGCGGGCGGGCGGCACTCAGAAAAATTAAAAACCCCACGTGTCTCGTAATTGTGTCCATATAAATATCTCCAGGAAGGAGGGCAGGAGGAAGGGCAGGCAGAAAGAAAACAGAAGGCGGAGGGAAGTGCCCACAGTCCAGGGCACTCTGTGCCCGTACGCGAGCCCTACTGTGAGCTGGCGCGCTCCAGCACCCGCAAGTCGTAGTTCTTTTTGGCCACACGCAGCTTGAAGCGGCTGAGGGAGTTGTTGAGGCGGAGGGAGGCATTCTGGGCGGCCAGCGGACTGGGGAACACCGCCACGATGGTGTATAAGGCAGCGAGGTCACTGTGCCTGCCATTCTCTGGAGTCCCACTGTCCCCGCCGCCTCCATCTCCACGGCGCCCCTGAGTCTCTTTAAGCCACTGGATTTTGGCACCTGCCATGGCCAGCTGGGTGAAGAGCTTGTCAGCCTCCGTCCGTGTGATGCCCTCGGGCAGGTCTGTGACCTCCAGCACTCGGCCCAGAACTGCAGTGGAAAGACAGCGTGTGTCAGCAGCAGCAGATTCTTGGGTGGCAAGAAGGCAGTGAAAGCTGCGGTGGGCCCCTCACTAGCTCTGGGCTGCAGCAGCCACCTCCGCTTTACCCTCTGCAAGCTGTGCTTTCTAAGCTGTCCCCACAGTGCCCACAAACCACCCGCTCCCATTCTGCTCCCTGCAGCGGCCCACCCCATTCTTTTCTGATGCCCGCGTCCTGCACTCGGCCGTTCCGTTCGGCTTTTCCACCACTGGGGACTGGCCCCGCTCTCCTGCCCCTGTGAGGGAGAAACACAGTCCGCACCACAGAGGACAGGACACGAACAGATGCTGTCCTGTTGTGCTTCAGACGTGGGGAAGATCCCCTTGTGCGATCAGGCCAGTGTCGTGCCAACCCCTTTGCCCCTCCTCTGTGGTACCCAAACGTTTCTGCTGCCTCCTGGCTCCAGCCCCGACGCTGGGGCTTAGCGGAGCACTGGCAGAACGGATTCATTGCTAATATTAACGTGGCATGCAATGGAGATGCCAGTGGCAGGGAGGGGGGGCAGCTCTCCGCCTCAGCTCTTAAAGGGCCCTCTGCCACCAGCTGCTATTGTTGGTGGGTAGCAACATGGAGATGCCACGGGGGACAAGTCTGAAGGCTCCAAAGAGCCAGCGCAGAGCGCTGCCCTTGCCTTCCCTGATGATCAGCTGGAGAACCCTTGCCAGGACAAAGAACAGGGGATTCCTTCCCAGTTGGAAAGACGTGCCCCGCTGGGGATTTTGGCCCTTACGGTCACCCTGCTAAGATCCCAAAGCCCTTCGCAAAGGTGAGGGTTCTGCAGCTCCTGGGCACTCACGTCCTGCTGGCAAAGAAGAAAACAACTCCCTGCCAGCTCCACCTCCCCCATCGCTCCGATGCTCAGAGGCAGGAATAGGACACCATCACCACGGACATCTCCTGACTCTTACTCAAAATCTTCGCTCTGTGCTCGCAGTGTTTACTGGGTTCCTGTCCTCCCACCTCCCAGCGGGTGCAGCCTCACAAGGCCTGTGGTGGGTGCAGGCAGCAGCAGGGAGAAACTGCTGCACAACCACCCCTAGCAATGAGTTTTGTGGGATGCTGGTGTGGGCAGAGATGGCATCCGGAGCTACCAATGCCAGCTGCGCACTTGCGGCACAGACCATTCAGAGGGCAAACTGTGTGAGAAGAGCCACTGACCTGTCTCACTTGTCCCAAGGTCAGTGGATGCTGACTTGAGGGCCTGTCTCTTGCTCCGGTTTCCGTGTTTCATTCCAGTCTGCCCCTTAAAGAACAAACACGTCAGTTGAGAAGGCGCTGCAGCCTCGCAGCACTTGCAGAGTATCTACAGCTGTGAAAAGCAGCGAAGGCACTTGTTCTCCTGGGCTCTCTGGATGAGACTACAGCCCAGCTTTAATCCTATCACTCTGGATGAGATTAAACTTCCAGGACCCTCAAAGGACTTGGAGCTGACACTGATTCCGATCAGCGCTGGGAACAGGGTGACACTTCAGCCCAGTACCATGTTCTGGGGAAGTCCACACACATCAGGGGATCTGCCGGAGAAACGGCCAGCACGTAGGGGCAGACCAAGGGCTGTCTGCACAGAGCAGGGCATGAGCCCCAGTTCTTAACTGTTCCTGGACTCTGTCTGAGAGGGGTTCATCCCGGGAAAGGCCTGCTCCCAGGACACTGAAAGGATGCGTGGCTGGGGGCTTGGTTTACCTGGTGCGCACTGTAGCTGGGCTGGCTGTGGAGCAGCGGTGGGGGGCAAATGGACAGGTTGTACTGCAGTGGCTGTCCCAGCAGTGAGTAGCGCCCATCACCTGCAGAACGGGAGCAAATGTTTGCAGGGGACTGGAAGAATCCCACAGAAGACCCAGCCCTGTGCTGTCCCCACACCCTCCCCTTACCTTGTGCTGGGCCTATGGGCCGAGGGAACTGTGTGAGGACAGGGAGGGGGCTTAGCCCTGTGCAGACACTGTTGAGGTTGGTGACAGGAGACGGTGTTGGGGATTGTGTCGGGGATGTGATGGGGCTGTTCAGCTGGGTGCTGGCCTGTGGAAGGGAGAGTATTAGACAGCCCCAGTGCTATGACCAGTCTCTCCGCTGTGGGATGGCCTCAGCCCCACCTCCCAGTCCACCCAGACAGCACAGATGCTGGGTTCCTCTCCCTCCCACCAGCCTGCTCCCGTAAGATAAGCTGCCTTCTTTCCAGTCCTCTCAATACCTGAGCACTGGTGTCGGAGTTGTACAGGTCTCCTGGCTTCTGCCCCCGCTGCTCCACACTGTAGTACTTACAGTGGTTCCACTGCACCACAGGGGAGTTCTGGGGAGCCTGGGGGCCATTGGGTACGTTCAGCTGCATCACAACCACACCAGGGCCTGAAGGAGACACCCCTGGGGAGAGATGATGGATGGCAGCAGTATGGCCTCAGCTCTGTGCACTATTGTGACTGCAGGACAAGTAGCAGCTGGCTGGGCCGTGCAGCTCTGCACTCTTCCCTACCCAAGCTGCTCTGTGCTTGCTCCTCTGCCATTCCTGCCTGCCCACGTGGGCTGCAAAAAGGCCCCACCAAGACCCAGTGAGGGTCCCTTTCTGATATCACAGCTTACAGAGAGGGGTGATTTTTAATGCAGGAGAAAAACAAGCAGAGGGGAAAAGTTGAAGGCAACTCAAATGACCTCTCCGAGCATCGCAGCAGAACTTCAGGTGGAGGATCTAACCAGAGAGCTGGGTGCAGAGCTTGAGAACCCACATTACAGTTCTTGCACCAGTTGTTTGGCCGTGATGCAGGAATCCTAGATCTCCTCTCACGCACAGCCCTAGCGACACTGAGCGGCACTGCCAGCAGAGGGTGTGTGCAGACCACAGAGCTCCCGCCACCACATCCTGTCCTGATGGCAAGGAGATGCTAGCCAGGCACAGGCCAGGATCGGCCCTGAGCAAAACCATGGTACCCTGTCTTGACAATTCCCATGGGATGGGCAGGATTGGGAAAACCCATTGCAGAGAGGCTACAAGAATTTGCTCTGAACCTGCAGCTCTGTTCACTGCAGTCCCTATAAAACATAACCCAGCCTGTGCAGAATCAGTGTGAAGCCTCACCAGTGGCCACTCTTACCTGAATACTGCTGCTGCATCTGTGGTGGGCTGCAGGGTGATGGGGATTGTGGCATCTGGTACTGTTCTGAGCCAGGAGGCTGAAGGAACCCCACCGAAGGGCTGCGAAACAGAGAGCACACTGGTGAGATGACAGGGATGGGACAAAGCAGGCAACAACCAGCTCCCTCAGTGCTTGAGGAGATTGCAAACAGCTGCCTCTGGGAACCACTGCATGTTGTACGACAGCCGAGTCCATGAAGCACTGACTGTGTAAGCCAGGGCTGGGCCAGCTCAGGAGATGACCAGCATCTCTGGTGCTCAGTCACTTCCTCCAGCTGCAGGAGGCAAGATGCTATGGCCTTTCAGCAAGGCAGCAGGACCCCTTTTCCCCCAAGGCAGGACACAGATACAGAAGCCTTACCTGCTGCCGTTCTGCTGGGCAGTTGGGATGACACCATAGTAGATGGGCACCCCTCCGGCCTGAAGTCCCCCCTGGACAGACTGGCTGGCTGGTACAAGCACTGGCTGCTGGAAGGGCTGCTGAACCACACCCTGGGACTCATTTGCTACGGGAACCTGTGCAGGGAAGAAAGACACAGCTCTGTGGAACAACAGGTATCAGCGGGAAGAACTGTCCCACAGAGACATTAGGGACGCCCATAGAAGGTAGCAGAGATGCCAGAGGGTTGACTGCTGCAGCCCAGAGCAACCGCGCCCAGGCAAAGGCAGCCCTTCCCAATTCTCTGAACCAGATACACAGAGCCCTCTCTCTGCAGTCATGTCCCGCACAGAGTCAAAAGCGGATGTGCCCGCCTCCAGCTGGCGAGCAGACACAGCCTTCTCAAGGCAAGTCTTCATCTTTGCCACTCAGGCACAGGAACACAGCATCTCCTGCAAGGCCCACACAGCTGAGGCCCCCTCCCCACAGCCCATCTTGGGAAAGCAACTGATGCCTACCTGGTATGAAGGCAGTGGAGTGTACTGGACCATCAGGCCTTGCATTTGGCCCCCCATACTGTTCCTCTGGCTGCTGAGAAGGCCAGGGGGCTGTGCCTGCTGCACCCCCATCATACTCTGCATCTGGCCCCCCATGCTGTTCCTCTGGCTGTTGAGGAGCCCAGGGGGCTGTGCCTGCTGCACTCCCATTACACCTTGGTATGTTTGCTGCTGGTTGGACATCATCGGCTGTAAACCTGCCAAACAGAATTGGAATGCAGCAGCCTCCCAGTTGGCCAAAGGAGACAACCTCAGACCTGGCATCAGAGGGCTCAGTTACCCCCATCTCTTGCCAAGGAGCGTAAAAAAGGCTAAAGAAGCTCCCAACTTTAAATCCACCTTGCAGCACCTGCTGAGGGGGAGAGCAAAGGCTGCAAAAGCCTCTGCAGCCTGGCCAAGGCTCTCTACAACCAGCAAGTCCAGCGAGAGTGGAACACAGCGAAGAGCAGCGTGGCCCCGGACAGTGCAAGGGAGTGTCAGGAAAGGGAAGTGTGCCCCCCGTCCCCACTTCTAAGCCCCCTTACCAGGCTGCTGGGACTGCTGGGGGAGCTGCTGAGTGCGCTGGGAGCTGTAGGCCACTGGGTGACTGAGAGATCGGTATTGCTGGCTGGAGTTTGGATACTGCCCAGGAGGGTAGTAAGAAACCTGAATCTATGAGAACCAAGAAAGCACAGTGAGGAGAACACAAGAGTGGAACCAAGAAAGCTGATCCTCCAGGGCCAGTTTCTCTCTCACCTGGCCTGGCTCCTGGCAAGGGAAACTAACTAGGGCTTTGGCTCTGGCCAGATGAGAGGCCCTCAGGGAACCGCAGCCCCTTCCCGCTCCTCCCAGCCTCATCCAAGCCTTTCCCGGCACAGTAGGCACAATCCTCCAATATCATTACAGTTCAGGGGAACAATCCTAGAGGTCATGATGTCCAGCAGGACCTCAAAGAGAGCTTAGAAGTGTTAGCCCCGAACCAGGTCACTGTCCCCCCGCCCCAAAACACTGAGGCAGCAATGGCCAGAAGGGTCCCCAGAGAAGGGCCTTGAGAGCTCAGAGATCACCCCGTGTTTAGCACGGTGCACGCTGACCCACGGCCCAGATCCCTGTGTACTGATTCATCATAAATGAGCCTCAAAAAAAGAGGGGACCCATTCTGGAGTAACTGCGCTCAGGACTGCTCCAGAAACCCCCTGCCCCTAGGTTAAGGCACACAACCCCTAACTGCGCTCAGGGCTGCTCCACAAACCCCCTGCCCCTAGGTTAAGGCACATATCCCCTCAGCCTCACACACGTCCTTACTTGCTGGGGAGGCTGAATGTAGCCCTGGGGCTGCAGCACCTGCTGAGTAGGGGCCGTGTGCCCTGAGGCGGAGTAGTTGGAGGTGGGAATGGGCTGCCCGGGGGTTGCCATGATGAATCCTGTCTGCTGAGGATGCTGGGAGACGAGGGATGACTGGAACATAGCCGAGGAAGGATCTGGTGCTTCTGTGGAGCCCTGCCGGCTGAGGCTGATCTGCCCAAAAGGGTTACTGAGCTCATCGGCCTGCATTGTGGATAAGTGGGAAGGATGGAGGAGGACAGCACACAGGACAACAGCATTCAGACATGGCTCTGCTGACTATATCACAGCCCCACTCTCCCTAGTCTGTCTGGAGGAGCTTGCCCACTAAAGGTCCCCAGAAACCAGCCACAAAGAGTGATCTGTAGGACAGGGACTAGGGACTCGTGAGCTGACGGAGGGACTCGAATGCTTGATGGACACTGGTGACATGTAAGGCCCCACACAGTCAGGGATGGCCTTGGCCCAGAGGCTGCATCCCATGGGGCACCCTGTTCCCAAAACACCTGTCAGAGACAATACAGAGGCTGACGGAGACCACAGGGCAGCCGTGGCCACTGGGCACTGTTTTCTGGTGGAGTTCTGGGCTTGGCACTTCCCCAGGCTCTTTCCAGCCAAGCCAGCTGTGCTCAGCACTGGTGGGTCCCACAGACTCAGGCATCCCACTGCCCTGGCCCCACTGCAGCGCAGAGCCTCACGAATCCCAAACCCACTGGGTGGGGTGTCCACCACATACCTGATCAGCAAAAGCTCGAACAACACAAACACAGCACGTAAATGCAACAGAGACAGTACAGAAGAGGAAAAGGGGTTTGTACCAGGTTGTATTGCTGGGGTGGAGAGACTGGCAAGAGGACTTGGGGGCAGGAGCTTGGAGAATACTGAACAGGCTGCAGCGCTGGGACCGGCTAAGACCAGCAGAAAGGAAGTGAAGGAGAGAGATTTGGGAGGGGGAAGGGAGAAGGATAGGAGGAGGGAGAGAAAGAAGGAACAACAAGATTAGTCGCCTGAGCCACTTACAAAAACAGAGAAGGGCACTGCAGAGAGTCGGAAAGCACGGAGACCAGAAAGGGACAGGTCTCTCCTTGAAGACACACAGCTTGAGCGCTTGCTTTGTGGAAGCTGTGAAGGCTGACCTCGTCTGCCAAGCAGCTCTTGCCTGGCATGAACAGTGACAAAAGTTCGCAAGGGCCAGCAACAGCCAACAACAGCCGGAGAGCTGCTTCCTCCAGCACCACCTCTGTGACTCTCCCACTCTACTACCCACTTGTGCATGGCAGTACTTGCAGCTCTCTCTGCTGTGCTTCTTGGCTGTCCTTGCTAGTCCTGTATTTTCTTCCCTCTGGCCTTTGCATTTTGTCGCTGGGAGGACATGCTGATGCCCGTCTCTCATGACACCTAACTCGGGCGCTGCATACTGTGCTTTAGGCACCGAAGCTGTAAGGGTCGGCACCGACTGCTCACGGCGTCAGCGCACTGACAGACCTGTCCCCAACAGGCAAACACAAGCAAAAAGCTCATCCAGGCCCTAAACCATCAGAACACCTGCACTGTGGGATCCAGAATAACACTCCAGACAAATGCAGTACCACTGCATGAGCTCCAGAAGCCTGCAGTGAGTCGAGACCTCTCACCTAGGGCGCTGGGATTGGTCCCACACCGTGCTACAGCTCAGGACAGACAATAGCCTTAGTGCTAGCCTTATCCTTTGACCTCGGCTACCTCAGGGAAAGACCTCATCTGCAGAACTGAGAGGTTTCCCTTGAGACTTATTATCCACTGCAAACAGATCCTCAACCCTGGAGCCAGTCCAAAGCCCAAGAACTACAAGCTCTCCCTATCCTCACACAGATGGCACCAGACAGCAGGTTGCTGTTCATGCTGTCTGCAGTACAAGTTGTTTTCCTCCTCACAACCCAGCCAACTGAAAATGCTCAGAACCACAGAACAGCCAGGTTGGAAGGGGTCTCATTAGATCACCCGATCCAACGTCCCACGTGAAAGCAAGCCCAGCAAGCTGACTAGCATGCTCCCTGTGCAGTCACATCTTGAAAACCCACAGTGTAACTTGACATTCTCTGCTGCGGGAGACATCGAGTATGAGACGATGCACTAGAAAGGGTCCATATAAACCTCACAGCAGGCTATGTCCAGCACTGAGGTGCTGCTCTGCAGAGGGCAGTCCAGAAGGTACTGAGGGCACCTCCCATGCACACTGCCCCACTCTGCACCCACTCAACATAAGGCATCTTTGTTTCCTAAACCAGAGCTGGCTCATTCCCCTTCCCATCCTGCAGGGAATCAGGTAAAGCTCTTACGCTGTGGTTTTTCACACCCTCAGGAGCAGAACAAAGTATGTAGGAACGACGGCCCCGAGCGCCTTCCAGAGAGCTCTGCCCTCAGAAATAGTTCTGCAGGGCTGAGGGAGTAGCAGTTGGGTTTAATATGGGGAGGATCTGGAGAACATGCCCAGGCACGGTTCTAGGTCTGCCTCTCCTGGAATGCAGATGACCAGCAATGGGACTTCAGTGCTGGGGAGCTCAAACTCAGTTACTACTGTTTGTGAAGTCTTTCACCAGGAGAGCAACTGGTTCTAGAACATAGCCCTGATTCTCAGGAAGTCTGCAGATCCCTCACTAGGAGGGCTGCTGGCCAGAGCAGATGCAGAAGAGGTTGGCAAACTGAGACCTCATACAACATCCTATTTAAGCATGACACCCTGCCAACAGCACAGGAGGACTGTCACTGCCTAACACCAAGTGCGACTCCACAGCACTCTGGGCTTACGCTGGCTCTGCTTCCATCTTCCAGCTGTGAGCCCAAGGAGCTTCCCGAGGCCTGGGATCCTGCGTTGCAACTCACCTGGGACATCATGTGGCTACTCAAGGCTGGCTGCTGCTGGGCTGCAGATGGAAGTCCTTGGGGCTGTGGTGGTGGCTGCTGGGGAGGTTGTGGTTGAGGCTGCTGGGCTGTGCAGGGTAGGAGGCCACGGCTGGGCTGTGAAGAAGGGGATTGGCTGCATGCTTCAGGGGCACCTAGCACCAAACCTTGAACAGACAAAGGCATGGCGGGGTCAGTACCGAGGAGAGAAACACTGATTCACTGCCAGGGAGGGTGGTGGTAGATCCTGTCACTACCTCCTGGTTCTGCATCCAGACTGCATTCTCTGCTGTCCACATGGGAGCTTCCACGGGGGACAGTGTGAGCAGGCTGCAGGCCAAGTCACCAGTTTGTCTCTGCTTCTCAGCAAACCTCAGGTGATTGTCCCTCCTCTCCATGGTCATGTACACACACACATTGACCCTTCACAGCTGGTTACAGCATCTTCTCCCCTTGACTTGTGCATGCCCTGCCCCACAGGGAAGACCAGGATGCAATTCTTGTTCCAGACTACTGTCGTGAGCTGTACAGCTGTTACTCTCTCTCGGAGAGCGTGCTCTCTTCCCAGTCACCCACCCAGCACCTTCACTCCCAGCAGATGGCCTACACGGTGCTCCCCACCCACAGCTCCCAGGTAGTTCATGTTTGTGTGACCCTCCAGTACTCCCCAGAAATGCAGGAAACCAAAGGCCAGCGCCAGGCTTTGGTACAGGCAGGACTGGCACCAAGAGAGCAGCGAGAGAATGCGGCTTGATGGCCATACAGACACAGCACATACGCATCTCTGAGTAAGGCTGTGGGGTGAGCAAGGCTGAAGGAAATTCCTTCCCATGGGAGGAAAATTCGTTAGGGAGGAGCACAACACCTGCTACAGGACACCAATCCCCGAAGTGTTCAATCTGTCAGTCTTCTTTACAGACATAAGAGGACTGCGAAACTATTGCTTGGCGCCCCCAGCTGCTACTTAACCAATTCTGCCTCTGATCTACTGCCTCCTTTTGAGAGAATCTTCAGGTGCCCCTCTGTGCAAAGAAGGGAACCATGTGCTGCCAGTGGCTCCAGGGCTCAATGCGGAGATGGGAAGAGAGCCCCCGAGTCCCAAGCACTTCCTCCTGCACAGAACACCTGTGAGGATACGGTGGGTTGTTTTCCCCCTATGAGAAAATGTCTTTGCCTTTTTTTTTCCTTCTCCCATGATTTTTCTAATCATGTGCCATTATATAAAGCCTGTAGAGCAACTGGTTCTGTTCCCAGGGCAGACCTGGAGAAAAAAAAATACAGAGAAGGCAAAAAGCAGCTCCTTTCTCTGCCTTGCACACAGCCAGGACAGATCTCCAGACAACTGCTCCCATCAGCTGACGAATCAGTCCTGGAGGTGGCTGCAACAATCAAAGCGCAGGCCTGAGCACAATGGAAACAGGGTCTCAGGAGATGATGCAGGAACCTTCAAACTGCAAGAGGAATGCTGTTTTCGAAGCCAGCCCGGGTGCTCAAACAGCAGCCTGGCTGCCTTTCTGGAGCCATCCCTTCTATTTGATTGTATTCTTGTGGAGCAGCCTAACCACTGACAAGCACAGGTTGCCTCTCCTCCTCCTCAGTAAAATGACAGCTCCCAAGCTTTTGGGGAGCTGCTTCCTACTAGCAAATGGAAGAAGACAGGGAGACAACACTGGCTTTTGCTTACTGGCACTGCACAGCAACTGTAACTGGCTATCATATGGCTCCTCACTTATCATCAGACCATTACAGTGAGACCTGTGCTGCCACTGCCACAAATGCCTCCTGCAAGCAGTCGTTTGGAAATGAAGGACTCTGCTCCCCACTGATAGAAGGGCTGGTGCCCTGCCAAGTGCAGCATGTACCCCCCCAGGAAGCTGTTGTCAAGAACTGATTACCCGTGATGCCAAACAATCCCATTCTCGCGGTATGTGCCACCCTTTCTGTTACCTAGATGGAAAAGGAAGAACTCATGTGCAGCAGACAAAGAGATCACAGAATTACTGAGGCTGGAAAAGACCTCCGAGATCATCAAGTCCATCCTATGACCTGACATCATCACATCAGCTAGACCAGGGCGCTAAGTGCTACGTCCAGTCTGTCCTTCAACCCCTGCACGGATGGGGCCTCCACCACTGCCCTGGACAGTCCGTTCCAGTGTCCCCCTTTCTGTGAGGAAGGGATTCCTAACATCCAACCTAACCCCCCCCCCGGCAGCTTCAGGCCTTACGCTCTCAGCCCTGTATGATCCCGGTTCCTTTTGGTGTTCCCAAGACCTTGTGCTGCATTCAACAGCTCTTGAAGAGCAGCAGGCCCAGCCCCCTGCTGCTCTGTTTGCTCTCAGGAATTTAGTGAATCATTCTGAGAACACCACAGGTAGATACCAATTAATGCAGTCTTTGTCTGATGAAACAGACCGTGTCTGATGAGACAGACTAATTTGCAGCACTCTTCCCTGGACCTTTGCTGGGAAGCAAGGAAAAGTGCCGGATGGTTCACCCTGGCCAGGTCTCCTCAGGACTGTGAGGGATGCTGGGGTGCAGAAAGAAACAGCAATGTAACTTGCAGCACAACAGGTGAGAGAAAACCACAGAGAACTGGTAGCCTGAGTTCAAGGGTATGCGACTAAACAATGTCCTTTGTCTTAGACAACCCTCCTAAAGGTAAGGAAGATCCAATGGCGAGTATGGAGAAAGCTGTCGATGAACCCATTGGCATCTTCCCGTCCAGGTGCAGTCAGATGCTGCTAGCCTTGTCACGTTTCATCAGCCACCGACCACAGCATGATGATCCTCAGCATTCCAGCCCAAAGACCAAGCCTTTCAGCTGCCCCCTGGCAGAAGGTATGCAAAGCAAACAGTACTGTACCTGCCCGGGGCGTTCTGCTGCCAGAGCTGCCTTTGCTACTCCCGATGCTGTCCCCCCGTGTCAGGATGGAGATGCCACTGAAGCTGCTGGCTTTGGTGACTGGTGGTCGCAGGTTGCGGACAGAGCCATCCGAGTCTGTGCTACTCCACGGCCGAGGCTCCAGTGACTTCAACTCACTCTCTGTGCTGCTCTGGCGGCTGCCTGAGGCCCGGTTCAGACTGTCCCGGTTGCCCCTGCAGAGACCAAAAGGGTTAGACCACAGCTCCAGCGGGAAGGGGCAGCAGCAGCACCTGTACG
Source organism: Upupa epops (assembly GCA_013397515.1). NCBI lineage: Eukaryota > Metazoa > Chordata > Aves > Bucerotiformes > Upupidae > Upupa > Upupa epops. The sequence continues at coordinate 78,645 of VZRI01004196.1, read as the reverse complement.
AAGCGCTCTCTGGACTGGACAGCCTGGGCACCGGCAGGCTGGGACACAGCGCAGGAGCACTGTACAGGGACGCGACAGCACGCGCTTGCTGGAGTAGAGTTCTCTCGCAAAGACCCAAGCACTCCTTTCCCTGGTGTGTGCTGGCTTTTCTCTCTAGATAGACCTGAGCCTGGGGGCGATGCCAGCAGGGCGTGAGCACGATCTGCTGCTAAAGCCACTGCTGCCTCAGAACAGGGAACTTCTGACAGAGGCCTTAAGGCAAGGCTGATCGAGAACTAGCAAGATCACTTCCCGTACCAGCCCTGGCAAGGCCTTCTGCCCAGCTGGGACAGCTACACCATGGGATTCCGCTACGCTCAAGGCTGTGCTTCCACTGATCACCTTTTCCTTAGCCCCATGGCTGGCCACATCAACCCTTCAGAGTACCAGCAACACGTCTCAGGCAGTATGTCCAGTTTATCAACCCAGCTAAGGATCACGAGCACAGTAACGGGTTTCTGGGCCTTCGCTGGGTACAAACGGCGAGGAACGCCACAATGGAAGAGCTGCTCACACAGCGCTGCAGGCTGAGCCGGGCAGCAGCTCCATGCAGTTGTGGAAGGAAAAGGCAGGCTCGGAAAGTGCTTCCTAAGTGATGTCTTGGGCTGCTGGAGCACGTGAGAACCAAAATAAAAATGTCTCCTGGAAAACCAGCTCTTTCCACAATAAACTCTGAAGACAGCCCGTGGGTGTGCTGAAAGAGGAGGGGGCAGTGTCTGTGCGTGTTGGGGAGAAGGGACATGCCATGGCCTCTGCTCTGTCTCATCTGCAAACTCTGATTTCCCAAGGACCCAGACTCCTCTCAAGCGGATTCCTGCCAAGCCAGAAGAATAACGGTCCTACTTTTTCTACAGCTGTTCTCCAAACTCTAGCTGTATTACCTCACCCTTGGTCTCTGAGAGCAGTACCCTAACAAGTCTGGCCATGTCTTTTTCTCCATTAGCCTTAGCACGGCTCGTTTCCAAGCACGTCTACCAGCAGAGAGCTCTCTGCCATCAGATTTGTGGTCCCATAGCATTAACACAGGACCCCCAAGCGAGTAACAGCTGTAATGCTCTGAATGCCAGGCTGTGAAGGCGTTGGTAGTCTCTGGAGTTCATGCAGGCATCATCTCCAGTCCCACCACTGAGGGAACCCCAGCCTCCTGAGAAGCTTGTATATCTCTGTCCAGACCTTAAAATGGTCCCAAGGCCCACATGCCCTCCCTCTTGCCACTACAGGAACCAGTGAACAAAGGCAGTAAGTTAATAAAGCTCTTTGGGGACTGGGCACAACTGCAGGAAAGCTCCTGTCTCAGTCCTGGCTTCAGCTCAGCTCCTAAAGCTGCAATCACATCAGCACTGGGGGTTTTGCTACTTACAGGTGAGTTTCACTGCAGCCCTGTGGCTGCTCCGTACACTATGCCCCAGGCCATGAACACCGCTGCCCCACACAGCCTTCAGGACACGGTCCCTGTACCTGTGCCAAGGACACCTGATTTGCCACAAGTGCCTCTCCAAGAACAGCCTAAGCCATGAGGTGGACTGAGGAGAGTAGCGTAGCTGTTCTTATACTTGCTCAGATCCTCCTGTCCTGTTCATACACAGCTTCATGTCTAGAGCTTTGGCTATTAAACCAGAGGACAGCAGGTATGAGGGTCTGTTTTCACCATGTTCTTCATCTTTGTATCGTCGGCAGTCTCCTGCAGCAAGGGTACATGCAAGGTGACTCGTCAGGCCAGCTCCAACCTTCCAGCCCTTTCATCCACAAGAAAACTACTTAAGGAAATGCTGCTCAAACACGTTCCTGGTGCCCCCTGCAGCACACTTGAGTCGAAACGAATGCCTGAGACACTTCACTGCCACCCCTGGACAATCCAGACTTTATTATCAAGCATTAGGGACAAACCCCCTTTACGTGGATGCTGATCCTGCCACTCTAAGAGCAGGGGCTTTCCTGTCCTTCTGGAACATTAGCGGTGGGACGGTGTGAAAGTGACTGGCACTCTCTTGCCTCCCCATTCTTCCCTGCCATTCCCACCTTCCACCCCTCCATTTTAACTGATGACTGGCAAAACGGACTAAGAAATTGATGTTGAAAAAACGCAGCTGCAGCAACTTCACATGCAGCCATGCACAGGGCAAACGCGCTCAGCAGGGAAACGTACAAAGTCAGCCACACAGAGATACCTAAAAACCTGTCTCCGTTTGTGAGAACTAGAAGAAAAGCCTTCTCTGGAGATTCTGTCGGTTAACATCAGAAAAAGCCGTCATTACAGAGTCATGCAGCCCTCCACAGAGAAAGCCAGGGACAACAAGCAGTACTAACCTGCTGTCGGTGAGATATCCGTTCTGGCCGGCCTGGGAGCACAGAAAAGACATGAAGATGGAAGGAAAGAAACGAGACTCGGTAACTCTGAAAGCCACAAACCCAGGAAATTTCAGAGCGAAGAGGAGCAAAGCACTGACGCTAAGGGACCCAAGACACAGTCTGTGCTGTGCACCCGTCACACAGTCGCACAAGAGTTGTGCCAAGCCTCCGGCACACCAGGCCCATTTGGCTCTCCACCCAGCTCCATTGTGAACCTTTCCGAACACCTGCAACTCTGGAATCCCTCAAGAGTCTGCAAGTCTGAGTCCTCAACTCCACACTTCAATCCTTAAGGCAGCTTTGCTGGTAACTGTCACAGACCAAGCCAAGGCCAAACATGAAAGGGTCCTTATTTGCTAAATGCAGGCACAATTACTAGAGCCAGGAAAAAAAGGCAGAGGGTTCAAAGCCAGCCCAGCCCACTCCAACAGAGTTGCCCCGGCCTCTGGAAAGCAAAAGGACTTGGTACTTGCAGTACTAAGTACAGGGTTGCACTAACATGGGACAGCACCTGTCCAGGGCTATCAGCAGAGCTGCTTACTACATGTCTGGATGGCTCTGGGCCTGTGCCTGTTACGACAATTCCACAGTCACAGCTGGATGGAGAGGCAACAGCTGAAGCCTGGAGACCTGACTAGGGACTCAGCACAGTGGCTGCCATAATGTCCTCCTCGGGCAGGCACGTGGCCATTTCCTCTAGGACAAACGACAGGGGTCACCCCAAGACACTTGAAATCAGCAGGAATGAAGCCGGACTTAGAACCTGATCCCTGGCAGGTGGGCACTTGAAGCTGTCCCCGATTCCAGCGTTTGTCACTTGTCACAACATGGAAAGCTGCCTCCAGCTGGCAGGCAGTGCTCCACGCAGCAGAGCACAGCAACCTCTGCGAGCCAGATGTGAGCAAGGAACACAGCTCAGGCTCAGATCCCATCGGGGGCAGAGACTTCAAGGAAGCAACAGCCAAGCTGGACACTTTGTAAGGGAGAAAATAAACCTACTGCTCGAATTCACCCTGTAAAGGCACAGAGCCCTCTCTGATACTCCAAGACCAGCACAGCTTGTTCAGCAAGTTGGAACTGCAGCTCTGGAGAGAGTTAAGGCAGCTGCTACTCCTTTCAGGTTCATTAGCCATCTTGGTGGGCATCAAAGAGCAAATCTGCATCCTCTGTCAGTTCCCACATGCCCACCCACCCCCAAACCTGGCAACTGAGGAAAGAAGGAGACCCGGGAGAAAAGGTGCAGTCCCTCCGTTTCAATGTCCTAGACACCTCTGTCAGGAGCCGGAATCCAATGGCAGATATCAAGAACACTGGAGAATTCGCACAGAAGGCAGTGACGAGATTTGGTGCCATCGTGTACTCAAGCAAACCTTCTGCCACAAAGTTCCAGGAGGGGACCTGGCGGGCGAGTCTTCCAAGCTTACCTCTCGGGCAAATATCCGCTCCCTGACCCGCTGATACTCTTCCTCTCGCTCTTCTATAGATTTGCTCCTTCTCCCATCCTGCAAGGGGAGTCTGATCTGAAGGGACAAACATATCTCAGCAGGTCAGCAGTTGCCAATGGGAGGGGGGGCATGGTCAGCTGCTGGTATTTTTTCATAGCAGTGTAAGTGGATCTGGACTACAGAGTGCGTGCACGGTGCCTGAACGCAACGCCACCGCCTCTGCTTCTGAGTCTACCTTCTGGACACCTATGACTGGGGATGAACGTTCTGAAGGTCTTAGCGCACTTCACCTCGCGGATCAAGTACAAGCATTCTGCCTGAATTCTGCGCGATACAGGAAGCGCAGACCAGGAAGACAGTCACGTGCTTCTGAAAGACTGATCTCAGGGGTCCAAAGTTACCGGCCGCTCTCTGGAGCGCACAGCAAATGCCTACTCAGTCAGCAGTTCTGAGCTTTGTCGGTAGCAGCACCACCTGCACAGGGCTGTCCAAAACTGATACCGATTGCAGGGATCAGCTCCCCATCCAGATCACTTTGGCCCAGAAACACGACCCAAAGCAAGGGACACTGGCATGCTGGGGTGATGTAAAGATGGGAGCTAGAGAATCAAAGAGCAGGACATCCCTGGCAAAGAGGTCCTCCATCTCTCGCCCCACTTTTGATGTTCAAAGTTAAGTCCGACACAGGCTGGGAAGGACAGCTGCAGACCAACAAGCTAGCTCTGCGTTATGGGTGCGGTGCCACCTGTACAGTCCAAAGGCAATCTGGGCTGGTCTTTAGTTCTGATTACTGGCAACGCTGCAGAGCTCAGTGTTTTACTTTGCTGATTGTTTCCTTACAGCAGCACGGAAAGGTTCTGATGACTTCACGGGGTGACTCACTGCAAAGCCCCAGGGAGAGCTGGGAGAGATCACAGATGCCTGGCAACACTCATCTCTGGGCCACTTCCAAGGAAACCTTAAGCTAAAACCTTTGCCCTAAAGCCTGGCCCAAGCCACCAGGTGATTTTCAGGGTACAGAAAAGTACCTCCACAGTGAATCCACATAAACTCTATGCATTTCCACAGAATTTTGTGAAGTCTTCATGATACCCAGAGACGCTGATGCTTGCGTGGAAGACTTCTACTAAAGAACACTACTGCGGGAAACCCAACCAAATTGACAACGGTTCTCGTCTACAGAAGTCGCGTCTGACTCTCACACCAGCATGCAGCTACCCTGTTGCCACCACTTACCTGATTATCATCTCGGTCCATGCTGGCGTCATCTCGTTTTAGGATAAACCTCTGTGGGAACTCGGCATTCTTCTCATCTTTGATGTGCTCGGAGAACCTCTGCTCAGGTCTGCAGGAAGAATCGGTCCTTGTTACAAGGACAAAAATAGGCACAGAGCTGTCCTCATAAAGCCACTGCTTTGCAGGGAGTGAGGAGGCGTGGAAAGACTGTGTTAAATCTCTCCTCTGTCTGGTGGCCACGAGAGCTCCTGTCCCTTCTCTGAGAGCTAAAGAGAGCTAGGGAGGGCTTGCAAACACAAATGCTTCAGACTGCAAGTGTTCTTCTAGAGAGATGACCTCAACCTGCCCTTATTACGGAGATAAAAATGTGGTGTGGAATCCATCCTGCTCTGACCATGACAGGGCTCTGTGTTTGGGGAAAGAGACGGGGAAGGGAATGTCAGCCCAGTGGTGCTCCCTCTCTCCCTCCCCCTTACATTCGTGTGTTACTGGTCTTGTTGATAATTACTGCCTTCCCGGTTTGGTCAACGTTATGGTCCATGCCAAAGTAGGCAGCTACACGGTGCAGCAGCATCCTATGGTATGAGGTCATCTGAGGGAACTTCTTAAACTGATTGCTGAGAAGAGGGAAGAAAGCATTAGAATTCAGAACACCTCGAAACAGACAACAGAGATCAAGACCAGAAATGCCTTAAGTGGGTCCCAGATCAGGCCATGCCACCTATTCCAAACAGTCACTTATGACTCGAGTGCTGCCGCTCACAGTGAGAATGATCAGGGCCTTACACTGCTTTGTCAGACAGAGCTGGGGCTGCCTGAGGGGCTCAGGCTGAACAGGCCTTTCCTGAAACAAGACCAGCTTGTGCAGAAACACACATGTGTGTCTAAACAGGAAGAGGGGTCAGAGTGAGTACTTATATTGTCACTTCTCTGATCCTAACAGATAAAGGTCACCATTCTGCCTCACATCCCTCTATGTGAATTTTCTGTCCCTGGTTTCTCCACCCCAAAGTTATGCCAGGAAGAGAAGCACAGTGGCATTAACGTCCGCAGCGGACACGCAGTTAAATCAACTGATACCCATTCAACAGGACGCTCATAAAACTTGTGTATGGCCAGAAGAAGATGGAGCACATACAAGCGAAGAGGCCTCCGATCAGTAGGTCCACAAGACACTCCCTTCTCCCCTGGGCGCCCAAGCTCCTAAACTGCATGTTACAGATCTCTTTTGCCTGACACATTCTTCTTGGTCACTTACTTGTTATCACTAATAAATTCCAGAATCTCCTGTTCTAACTTTAGTAGCATCATTCTATCCCTGTCAAGAAAAGAAAAAGGCCACCTTTAGAGACAGTGAATCACAGCTTTTTCTGCTTGGCATCCTGCTCCTTGCAACCGAGTCGAAGTAACAGATACCTGGAGCAGTCCATCCAATTAACCAGGCCTCACGCATCCTCCGCAGGAATCAACAAAAAACCTCAATGCTTTTTCACAGATAGTAAATTCATAGCCAGATAAAGTTGTTTTGATAACAGCGCCTGGCTTTTGAATCTCTGCTCTGCTAGAAGTTCCACTGGCAGAGACTCCAGCTTTGCTATTCTTATGCCAGCATTTGGCTTCATTTCACTTGTTACTGACACAGCAGGAGTTCCTTCAGAGGTCTGTCTTTGACAATCGTGTACAGGGAGCGTTTTAAAGCGATCGGGATTCATTCCTGCTTGCATCCAAACAAATGCTTTTGCTTCCTTCTCTCTCTCCATTACGCACCACTCCACACTTTGATCAACCGCAGTATCTACAGCTACAGTTGTGCTTCTTGTTCCTACTCCGTCCCAGCCTCTAGTGGCACCTTCTGAACTCCAGAAGTCAAAACATACTTTTGGGTACTTTCTGTAGGTGCCGCAGTTCCGCTCCCCCTGCTCCAGAGATACGGGAATGCACACATACACACAGCACGCACACACAAACACTAGGGGTTTAAGAATCAGTCGAAACTCCAGTCACCAGGTACTCCCACCCTTTGCTCCATCAGCAAGTTGTCTCACTGACCAGGGACCTACCTTGGGTTTTTTTTCAGTGTATTCACTAAGAATTCATGCAAATCTATTCCCGTGGAGTCTGTGTATTCCTGGCTGGAATCTGAAACAACAACAGCAGAACACATTAACAAACCACTGCCACAGAACAGACTGAATGCAAGAGGTGTGAGTCTCGCTATACGCGTGAGGACAATGTCCCCACATTGCTGCTGGAACAACTTCAGCTTCAGTCTCAGCACTAAGGAGTCATGAAAGAAGAGAGGAAGAAAAGCCCACCTTGCTACAGAACTGCACAGGGTGGGATCCCCCATCGCTCGGGCTCAAACCCACTTTCTAGCACTGGTTCTGAATCCAACTTCAGGGTCAGGTTTCTCAGCGTGTAAGTAGAGACTGCGTGCTTCCCCCTGCGGGGAGCAGGAGCATCTGCACGCCACACACAAGGCCACATTAAGAGGATGCCAGTGAGAGCGGGATCAGATCAGTTCATGGAAGGAAGCCTTGCCCCTGAAACCAGAGGCACCCTCAAGATAGTCTGTGCTGTTACAGGAGGCCGCTGTAAGTGCAGCTTTGAAACCTTTAATCCCACAAGCTATTCAACTTGCGGGAAAGCCCCACTGGCTCTGTTCTCACCCTCTCCCCACACAGTTTTTATTTTAGAAGTAATTGCAGAAGAACAGGAAGTGAATCTGCACCCATGCAGTGCTGCTGTCTGCACAAGGATTTCAGATGCTGTTTGCTCTCCAGATTAAATATACCCAGCCACTTCTGTCCCCCAGTCATACCATGCAGGATCCCACAGCAGAAACTGAACTCATGTCCTTGTGACCTCACATCTCGCCACCTGTGGCAGGTTTTATTCAAATCAATCTGAACTGAAAGTGAAAGTTTATACAATGGATCTTCTCGGGTTTGCGTCTGCACAGCTGGAAAGCCACCAGGTGACTAAACTGAGCAGAAAGCCAGAATCTGCTGGCACATGCTGAACCAGAGAACTGCCCCTTCCCTTCCCGTGTTTTGCTTCCATTCCTGTACAGCCATCAGCAGAGACAACCGCTCTGCTTCCAACAGCTGTACCCCTGGACAGCAGAACCCTTCAAGCATATAAGCTGGGACATGCCCTGCCCAAATGAGCACCTGACCTCGAGACAGCATTTTCCTCGGTGCCTTTTCTTTGTTCTTATCTTTTTCTTCTTTCTCAGCCCCATCTTTTGTGGACTTTTCCTCTTCCTTGTCAGAAGGACAGCTAACATGCAGCTGGATGATGTCCTGGAACAAACAAACCACACTAGTCTGAGTCACTCGGACACTCCCTGGAATCACTGCTGTGGCTGGAAGTGTTGGCAGCTGAGAAAGGCATCATGGAAAGGACAGGGATTCAGGTTGTAGACCTTTCCCCATCCTTCTGCCTTTATGTGACTGTGGTTCTACAGCACCACAATGTGCTTTGCCTCAAAAATCTTCAGAGTAACTGCACAGTTCTAAGCAAAACCCAAACAAAAGACAGGAGAGCAGGCTCTGGAACTGGGAGCCTCAGCACCAGGACTTTGAGGCCAAGTACCCCAACTGCCAAAGGGTGAGGTGGTCTGGGCAGTGGGGTCAATTCATGGCCTTGCCAACGGCAAATAACACAGATGTCTCTGACCTGTCGGAACGGACTTACGCTGGTGACTCTGCACAGTGCAGTACTACGTCAGCTCAACAAAGATGGGCTGTAGCTGAGCGCAGCCTAATCTGCAGTGAGCCAGCTCAGGTCACCTCGCGCTGAACCATCCTGTGCTTCTAACGCTTGTGCGGGCAGGGAAAGTTCCGACAACCCACACTTGCCAGGGGCATGAGCTCCTCAGCATCTCCATGCCTGCTGTCCACCTTCAAGCTTCAGCTTCCTTGTCACTGTCCACAGTGACTACAGACAGGGATGATCTCCACAGAGCACTGCACATAATTTCTCTGTGATCTGTCCGCCTTCATCACTGCAGTCAGGGCTGCAAGGAAAGGGCTTGCATAAATCTTCCTTCCCATGGCCAAAACCCTAAGGACTCTGTGAAGGCAAATTCCATTTTCAGGGGCATAAGGCTGCACAACTTGAGTAGTTGTGGGTGTCCAGCGAGTTGGTGAGGGCGATTAATTGTAAGAGAAGGGTTGTGACCATACAGGTACAAGCAGTGCTCGCAGGCACAACGCTTCCTTCAAAAGCAGCACCTAGTAGGAAATTCTTGGGGCTGTCAGAGGCATGAGGTCCTCTAGTGAGAGACTGGCTTCCCGAGCTTCTGCACTCACTCGTCTCATTCAAGGCCTACCTGGGACTCCAGCAGCCCATCTACGAAGGGACCAGATGATTCTTCACATACAGCCAAACTCCTGACCAGTTTAAGCTTTGAGTTAGACTAGAGAAGAAAAATAAATAGTTAGGACACCCCATCCAAGACACACACACGCTGAAGTTCATGCTGATGCATTATCAAGTCACTGGTAACTAAACTGCTACGGAGGAAGACTCCAAACCAGCTTCCTGCAGCAAACACAAACATACAAAGGCCTGTAGTCATAAAGCAAATCAGTTATTTTCTTCCTTCAGTCTTTGATTAGGATTTGAACAACCAACTTGTAGATGAGAAAGTTCACTGCCTTAACTCACACACTCTTTGAGCTCTTCAGCCAGAGCAGTTCCAATTCCAGCTTATCTGCTCCTCTCGTGGCAATACATAAAACCATTAACGAAGGACAGAGCTAACAACACCAACTACTTCCCTGTCTTTTGAGATGAGAGCATTTGTAACTGTTCCTAATTAAATGTCTGTCATCCCCTTCACACTGCCTGCACAACCCACCGGCTTTTGGTCATTATGGGCAACGCAGCAGCGCTGAGTGAAAGTGCTCGCAACAAAACCTGCACTGTGAGCGCTGCTGGCCAGCTGACTCCCTTGGGTAACGAACAGGAAAAGAAGGTATTAACCAGCCAGAGGAGATAACAAGCAGGAACAGCAGCATGGAGAAAGGCCCGAGGTGCACAGACCATCCTCGGGTCGGTAACGAGACTGGGCTCAGAACAGCCAAAAGCAGAACAGGTCGTACCTTGGCTCTTTTTCTGGCGTGCCCATGACTTGAAGTTCGCCTCTGCAGAGAAAGGAGAGGGAAGGGAAGATGCTGAGTCTGAATGTGTATGCTGTGAACTGGGTTTTCTGTGCAAGGCAACACAATGTTAAGTGTGTAAAACAGTTTTGAGGGCTGAAATCCCTTTCAGAAGGGAGCGCAATGGGCCCGTCTGCCAAGTAGGAGAGGGTCCAGCTCCTCCAGCTGGTGGAAGGGACAACCAACTTGTCTGCTTGCTTACCTGAGATTCCTGGCGCACGCCGGCCTCCTCCCCCCCATCCTTCTCCACCTCCTCCTTGCTTGGTGACCTGGCCACATATTTGGTTTTGTTCACAGATTCCTCAACCATCTTCTTTTCAGACTCCTTCATTATTTCCAGAGACTCCTGTGTGGTGTTGCTGTTTGACATCTTCAGAGTCCTACAACGCAGCAACAGGCAGCTGCCAGAACAGGTGACAGAATGGGTAGAAGAGAGTCAGGGGGTGGGGAGAGTTTCTATCTGAAACAAACATTGGTATATACAGTATATAATTTCCTTGTAACTTGTCCTGTGTACAAAGACCCTGAATAAAAGCACTCCAATGACAGCCCACCCACTCATCCACTCTGATGCAGCCCCTTGCAGCACCTGGCTCCAGGGGACCTTGCAGGAGCTGCATGATTCACATCTGAGAGACTGCACACACTAGTGAGGCTGAAGGAAGCCTCTGAGGTCCCTGGTGCAGCACTACGCTCTCTTACTACTTTGACACCAGGGAGAGGCTGAGGGTAGTCCTAACGCCGGCAAACATCCAGGAGAGTGGGATTCAGTCTGAAATAAAGTCAAGCAATTGCAGGGCAGTGCTCTGCCCCAGAACCACCAACAGGCCCGCATTTTCCCCCACAAACTCCAGCCACGTCCTTGCAAGCAGTCAAATCTTCAGCAAAAGCAGACGTGCTCCAAAGACATTGCTCTGGCTCTTCCTGTGAATTCAGGCAATCCTGTGTCTCCTCTCTAGCTGCCTGCAGTTAGATACTTTCGGAATAGTGGGAGACAAACAGTAACAGTCAGATTAAGTAAGGTTGTTTTTAATTGCTTCCTTTTCTCAAACTACTCTCCTGCCCTGCTGCTAACGATTTCCAAGCATATATGTGGCCTCAAATACCAGGTAGACGAGAGGGCAAGAGGAGTGAGTATCAGGAGGATGGAGCCAGGCTCTTCTCAAGGTCATCTAATGATAGGACAAAGGGCAGTGGGTGCAAGCTGGAACACAGGAGGTTCCCTATCAATATCAGAAGGAACTTCATCCCAGGGAGGGTAACGGAGCATTGGAACAGGCTGCCCAGGGGGGTTGTGGCATCGCCTTCTTTGGAGGTGTTCAAGACCCATCTGGATACGTTCCTGTGTGACTCGGTCTGGGTGATCCTGCTGTGGCAGGGGGATTGGACTAGATGATCTTTCGAGGTCCCTTCCGATCCCTAAGGATCGTGCAGCACTACTGATGACCTCAGAGGAAGCCATTTCCCTCCAGAATCAGAGGTATCCAATACCCAGCTGCAGGGTCTGGTCCTCATCCTGCCAAGCTCAGTAGCCAGCTGCTGCTAAGGGGGAACTGCTGCCAAGCTCCCAGCACTACTACAGGCATGCTGCACAGGGTCTGGTCTGCCACAAAACCTTAGCCAGGGACCAGGTGAGACAAGAGAACTTGCTTGGCTTGCCTAAGTCCCCTTACATGGGGGGGTGAAGCTGGAAAACTCTGCCTCTCCCCTCTCCAAAATGTTCCATGCTGTAGGAAACTGCTCCAGCCTTGTGTCCAGGTGGCTCTGCAGAAGCTTTGGGGATGGGAGGCAGAAGGAGGCACCTGAACTGCAGATGACACTTCTTCCCTAAAGGTGGAATTCCTGCACTAAAATCAAGGAGCAGATTCTAAACAGCTCATTTTCTTTGCAACAGCTGTCCTGTAATGAATTTTTATCTCCAAGCCAAGGACCTCAGTCAAATTTGAGAGCTTCAGCATCACAGAAGTTTCACTTCAGCATCACAGCATCTCATCAGTTTTCCCAGAGAAGAGATGGCTCAGGACCCATGAATTAACATCTGAGGGCTGCCCCCTACTGCCAAAGCTTCCATCCCTAACAGCTGCCTTCCAGGATGCAGCCCTGCACACAGAATTCAGACAGCGGCGGCGCTGCTAGCACTTCTCAAGAGTGCTACTTTCGAGAGGAGGTTTCCTTTTTGTATGAATGAATCAGTCCTGCTCCCTCAGGACAGTCGTAGGAGGCAATGAGGGGGTGGCAGACACGATCTGCTGTGACAGACCATGGCTTGCAGAGAAAGTGGAAGTTCAGAGGACTTGGGGTGGGTGGGACTGAGCTGTGCCTTGCCAGGGAGCTGCCAGGATTACACAGATACCCTAGCAGAGCCACAGAACCTGTGTCAGGAGAGAACAACTGAGCAACAGAAGACGGGAATGAGCTGCCACTGATGCCTGGGTTTGGGGCTGGGGGCTGGCAAAGTCAACAGGCCAGCCATGCCCACGACAGCACCAACACTAAGTGTGCTGGCCAAAGGTGAAGGAGTAGCTGGGGCAGGTTCACCCCACAGGTGAACACCGAGTTCCTCATCTGCTGCCTTCTTTTCACTTCATGCAATGTGCAGCTGCCAAGCTGTGACAACGCAGGCGGCAGCTGGTCCTAGTTAGGCAGGGAACGAAGGCAAAAAGCCTCTCCTATTTACAATGAGGATGGATCCAGCAAATCTGGAAAGGCAGAAAGACACCTGATCCAAACACTGCTTTCCTGACCCGACTTCTCAGAGCACAGACATGCACCTTCCAGCTAAACGAGGGTACACAGGAAACATGGCTGCTCTGCTGTAGCTGCTTCCTGGTTTCAACCTGATGACAAGAGTCTTAAGGCAGCTCTTAGTATTCAGGGAGAAAGGAAACAAGTGTGAGTGGGCTCCACTTTCTCAGCCCCTGTCCAGGCCATGACCACAAGAACAAGTTTGCATGCTCACAGCCTTCTGGACCAAGCTACACAACTGGCTTCAAAGACGAGAATCTCATCTCCCTGCCATTCCATCTCCTCCCTTGATTATTAACAAAGGGTCTGTTTTGCTCTCCAAGCCTCATTCCAGAAGGCAACACAACAGGAGGGAGCAAAAAATCTTACCAGCCCAAGTAAACTCCAGTAGAGTTTTCACTACAAGAGGGCTGCAGAGCCTCGCTGCCAAGAAGAAACTCTGACACAGCTACAGCAGCCTTTCTCCATCCTATGGCTGGCTATAAAACATAAAGAAGGCAGACTTAAAAACAAACCACATCCCATCACAAGATACGCACAGTTAAAGTGCTCTGAGGGCTCAGAAACAAACATCCCAGTGCTGGTGATTCAGCGTCAGGCAGGAGTCTCCACCACGTTATTTCCATGGACAATTACAGTTAGCTCTGAGAGCTGGAGGCAAAACCGGACAGGGGGAGCTGGCCCATCCCAAGGGATGTTGGCTGGTGCTACTGGTAATTAAAACCAACAAACCAGTGAAAGAGGAGGGGAAAAGCAGTGGCCTTTTTCTTGCATGAGAGTTTTGCTTCACTCCTCTGAGTAAGGCTTCAGCATTAGCATCATTCCTCACCAAGTTTCTCCTGCAGGAGGACCAGTGATGCTCTCATGAACCATTTGCTTATTGGCTTCCAGGTGAGCCAATGGGAATCACAACTCCATGGCAACCGGCTCTATCACTAGGAGCAACCAGCCAAGTTTGTGGGGTGATTTAGATTCCCCCTCCTCTCTCCCCTTCCTGAGCACAGCATCTGCTGTAGAAAAAGGTTTTTACAGGAAAAAGTGGAGGCGTCGAGGTGGAGAGGATGCTGCAAATTCCAGGCACTGAAACCTCCCCACTTCTACTGACTACGTCAGCCAGTGCAGCACTCCCTCTGCAAGAAGGGATCTTTAGAGAAGTTTCTGTCTGGCCCCCTTTACCAGGGCAGAGCAGCTGCTGCAACTTTTGCTGCATGAAGGTACACCTACCAGATTCCACAAGCAGCTGTAATAAAAGGGTAGGACCAACCAAGGCCATGTAGCTCCTGAAACATCTCCCTCCAAGACTCCATTTGGGCTTTCAGCTTGCTCTGCTCAACGTAAGTTGCCTGCACCTACACTGTGGACTGGGGCATTCCCAACATCCCACAAAGCATGAAAACAACTCCGCTCAACACCAACCACGTACAGAGCCTTTAGGCACACTCCCTTCCCGTCCTGCTGAAAAAACAGCTCCCTAGCAGAGGTAACAGCTTGAAGGTAGAAGGGACACCTGCTTCAGGGAGAAAGCCCTGAAACTCCCTTCAGGAACACTGGTCAGCTGTGACTGTCTTAGCCAACCTCTCACAAATCCTGTCTGTGGCTTTCTTTATTGTCAGCTAAGAGAGGGATATCATTCCTCCCTGCCATACAGTTCCTACAAAACCTAGCTAAAAAAACCCAAACAGGAGGCCAGATGTATTTGACTGCAGAGCACATAGGCTCCCGGTGCTTAGTCATTGCTTTAAATCTTAATCTCCACCCCCACGTTACATCAAAGAGGTGAAATTATGATGCAGATGGACGACTCTGACTTCAGGTGGAAAGGGAGGAAACAACCTCATATGAGCAAGGGAACAGGAAATGTAGGCGAGAGAAAGGCCTCTAAGTTACTTCTGCTGAGGATCAGGAGGTCTCCAACACATCCCTCCCAAATATCTCCCAGCAGGTTAAGACACCACCAGTTAGTGCCTTCACCCCATCTGAAGAAAGGTTCCATACTGAGCTCTATCTCACATTCGCTGAGCAAACGGCTGCAGCAGCCTAAGGCGCTAACTGGTCTCCTGGCTGTTCTTGTGATGTTGGTGCCACTGGTCAGGGATGCTACAAGAGAATCCCTTCAGAAGGGCCCACTGCTGCACCCACCACGACAAAGCTGACTGCTCAGGTAGTTTTGAGGGGCTTGAGCTCAGGGACTGCCAGGCCTGTTCGACCAGCTGTAACCCCTAGAAAGAGGCTGGTTCCTACAACAGCTGATCTGTAGCAGCCACGGTTTGCTTCCGTGTCTCTGGCTGAACATGGGAACTGAAGCTTGGAGAAAAGATGTAATCCTGGAACTCTTGTTCATTTCTAATGCCTTCAGAAAGGCTGCTCACTAGCTCAGGGACAGTCAACCCTGTTGAACAGCACAACAGCCAGGAGGCGTGTTATGGGAAACCTCTGCATGCATCACCACCACCACAGCAGTAGTTCTCGGTGATGTGGTACCTGCACGGATTTCATGCTAGAGAATACTTCAGGCACTAAAATCAGCACAGGCATCAATTTGCACTCCAAGAGTAAGATGCAACTCCTGTCAGGACTGAACTAACCATCTTCATGTGTTACACGGCAATCAAATGCACCACAGCAATCAAGGTGTATGTGCATCTGAAGGAACGACTCAAAGTGAAACGGCACTGAACAGCAAGAGACTCTGGGTCTCTATGCAGAATGCTGCTGTTGCAGCTGAGCCTGGCCCCCTGCAAGGCACTGAGCAGGACAGGCACCACAGTACAGGGGCCTTTCCAGCACTTTCTCCAGAGGGCTGTGTCAACGCTGAAGGTCTGTGGAATGCTGGGGGGTGGCGTTCTCACAGCAGGCTGCTGCCTCGACAAGGCAGGTTCACTTTTGCGAGCTACCTGCTCTGTCAAGGGATTGTAGCTCACCAGACAACAGGCAGCACCACAGTACCCAGGCAGGCACAGAAACCGTGAGAAGGCAAAAGGCCCTGCCAAAGCCTTTAGGCACATTACCCTGTGGATGGCCAAACATCTACGTTACTGTGGTTGGGGAGCTGCTGTTGAAACAGCACGTCTCACCTGGACACAATGGGACTGGTTTTCACTGAAAATTAGTATCTCAGCAGAAGATAAAAAGCACCACTTAGCTTAAAACACATGAGGCAGAGCAGTTCTGAATGGAGCACACAGCAGAGGGGACTGCCCCTCACACAAGTTGCAGGGTTCCACCATGTGAGTTTCATCACACCAAACTATCAGGCAAATGCCACTTTACTCAAGTCACGGTTGCTTTTCAGTTCATCATCAACATGAGAACAAAGTTCTCACACAGGATGGGAAGAACGACACCTGGGCCTAAGACAGAAACTTTATCAGATCTTGTAAGGGAAAAAGTGCAGTCCTGGGCAGCACACGGAAGGCAGAGGTCCTTTTAGAAGAGGAAGAGGTGCTCATTCTTCCCTGTGAGGGAAGGAAACAGAAGATGCTGTTGAATCATGTCTGAAACACGAATGTCCCTCCATGCACGCTGTAGGGAATTCTGCAGATTTTACTCTGGTTCCTGTTGGGTTGAGATCCAGCCTCTCGTGGAAGGAAACACTTGTTTGGGTAAAAAAAAAGTCAAAGCAGAACAATTAATTTCTTTCTCCCTCTTGATCTCAGACATTTCCACTCAACACAGGTCTTCACTTGTTGCCCCAAAGGCCACTGTGCAACTGAAGTTGCAAGCTTCCATATCAGAGGTGGCTGAATTTCAGTAGCCAAGGCCATCTCCCCACTGAGGCACCTTGATATCAGCACTGTGCAAGACACTTGACCGGCATTTCAAGCCCACTGTGCTCTGGCTGAAAATTCCAGGCTTGCTAGCATTGTGGTTCCTTCTTTGCTGCTCTACAGCACTTCTGGGTGCAAGAAAACCCTCTCTCTACCACTTCAAACTGGATGCGTAAACTTCACTTACACCTATTTTGCAGGTGTGGAAGATGAGAACTGCTACTACAGTTACTGGAGCTCTGCACGCCTCCCAGAAGCTGACAGGTTGGATGGGCAGGACAACATCAGCAGAAAGGAACCTACTGCACAGACAGCACAAATAGGGTTTGCAAAGAAAGCGAGTCCAAGCGGTGCTGAAGGAAATGGGTTTGAACAGTCTGAGGCTTAAGAGACCTCAGTCATCTTCAGGCCTTCTGCTCTCAATACTACTCTGCTGTCAGTATTACCTGTTTGAGGTTAAAAACAAACGGATGAACCAAAATAGTGACCAAAACCTCTCCCCCGGTTTACAAAATCTGAGAAGAAAAGTCGTAAAACTCCAGCCATTAACTGGAAAGTGAAAGGATCACAGAAGTCCTCAGCATCAACAGTTCCGGAGGAGCAAAGTCTTATGTTCTGTCCAAACACAGGGTTGTAAAATCTTGTGGACACTTCCTCTGAGGGTCCCTAGGCAGAACGACGAGAGAAAGAGCAGATTAATCTGCAGACCTCCCCATCAGAGAGTTTCCTTCTCCATTTCACACCAGTTTTCCTTTCCCCATGACAAGCTATTCCTGTATTCCTCTGGAAACCAGGGGACTGCTCCGGTGACGTCAGAGCAGTTTCCCAGCAACAATTAATGAGGGATGTCCACCACAGGGGTTTCCTGAAAAGCTAGCAAGGAATTATTCACCCACTTTCTACAGTGTCGAGATGCAGTAGGACAGACAGCATCTAACAGGAACTTCTGTTAACCCTTCCAGGGCTCAGAGGAAAACCCTGACACATGTCCTAATCTTCTCAGAAAACCTCCTGCAG
This sequence comes from Upupa epops, assembly GCA_013397515.1. Classification (NCBI taxonomy): domain Eukaryota; kingdom Metazoa; phylum Chordata; class Aves; order Bucerotiformes; family Upupidae; genus Upupa; species Upupa epops. The sequence continues at coordinate 60,879 of VZRI01004196.1, read as the reverse complement.
AACTTGAGCCTGAAGCCATCCACAATGAAATACCACACCAGGTAGGAAGCATCTGCAGGCACAGAGGTGGTATCCGGGCTCAGGAAAAATGCTTTACATTAGAAAAAGCTCTTACCGTCTTGTCGGCACTCTTGTGTCCTGCTGGTGCTGGTCAGAAGCATGAAACTGCTGTCCAAGAGAGCAAGGTACTCCCCAGCCCAGTTTACCAGTCCTGAGCTGACCTGGGCTGGCAAAGCAAATCCTTAAGACTTTACTAAGACCCAAAGCATTCCATCTCGCAGCAAACCTTCCTGGGATGAAGGTAAAAAGTAGGGGTGCTACTTACATCCCCTCTTCTATTCTCTAGGCTGATGCTCCTGCTTCTCCACCATGCTGGCACAGGACACTGAGCCATGCACCACATTAAGTAGCCAGGGGGCACGCAGCAAATACAAGACACTGGCTGTTTTCCAGGAGGGATCCAGAAATGGCTTTAGCATTGCACAAAGGGAGAAGGGATTATTGAAAGAAAAAACCAACTTCATTTCTTAGCTGCCAGCTGCAAAATTTGGACTTGAGAGCGAAGGGGGAGCCTATACTGGGGGTACAGTGTTCATTCCTCTTTGTACTTTCCCACAGTCGTCAGCAAGACACGCTCAGCCTTTGCTTGCTGCTTACCATGCACTGCAGCAGCTGCTGCTGCTGTTTGCAGATCCTGAAGCCACAGGCGACGCTTCCAGTTTAAAATGAACTTCTTAAAGACACAAAGAGAAACAGGTCCAATCCTACAGCACAGTAACTGGCTAATACCACCAGGCAAATAAAACCAGCTCCTAGCACTAAATCTCAAATGAAGGGGTGGTCATTAGTGATGAGGCAAAACTGCGTTCAGAACAGGTACAAGAAGGAGACAAAGGTGAACCAGTCCAGACCCCACTGAAAGCAATCCAAACTAATCCATGGGTTTAAAATAATTTAACAACCAGGGCTAACACAGCTGTGCATGTGAACAGAAGCACAGTCCTACACAGTGCCAAATCGCACAAGCTAACCTGAAAGCGCCACGCGGTACACAGCCAATTCACTGGTCAACATTCCTCCTCAACTAGCCGGTTCAAACAAGTAAATAAATCCTTTAATGGATAACCCAGCAGACGGGCAGGGAGCATTTTCGCTTTGCAAAACGAGCAGAGACTAGCCAGGAGCGAGCTGCAGAACAGCAGGCTAAGACACAAGGAAAACCCACAAGCTCGTCATAGGGAACTCCTCGATGACACGGAAGAGTAGAGGATGTGCATCGGGGATTCCCCTGTCTCCTGTAGGTGCATCCCCAGCGTTACAAAAAGAGGACTCTGAAAACTCATCTCACGCTCTCTGTTCTTGAATGAGAGGGATCACAAAGCCTCGTGTTCACATTATCACAGCACCACTTCAAATTAGAACAGCAGAAATCACGTAACACCTGAGGAACCCCACGCCTGAAAAACTCCCCTGCATTTATACCTGGGCTATGTTTTGCATGGTGGGGATGGGGAGTGGAAAAGTCCCTGGTCAATCTTTCTCAAAGCCCAGCACAGCTCAAGACTTACGCTAAAACAAACTCACCGTGGTGGTTCTGCGCGCTCAGCACGTCATCTGTTTCCCGATTTCAATGGAGACTTCATTGCCACAACCAGTTCAAGAGGAGTTTAGCCAGGATAAGATTGCTCCTTAGAAGCCCCTGCCAGCTCTCGACCCTGAAGAAAATGCTAGCGATCTTCGCTGCTGCTTCAGCAAGCTAATTGCTCTGACAAGCAGCTCTGAAGCAAAGCAGAGCCCAGCTGTTCAGAGGGATGTCACAGAGAGCTCTGCCAATAGCCACATGCACAGCCCCCTCCTGCTCTCATTCAAATACTTCAATGGAGCTGCCTCCGCACAGCCCTGAGAAGGCTTTAAAGACACAGCATCCTTCCCCTGCCAGACACGGGAGCAACGTGTAAGCACAGGAGCAAAGCAGAGATACCACAGTCTACAGCAGCATCTTCCTGAAGAAATCCAGCACGCGGACTCTGCTCTCAAGAACACCCTTGAGAGTGTGCCAAGGTGGGTTATAGGCAGCCTTGCTCCACTCCTGCTGTTGCCGTGATGTTCCCAGGGAGTCCATTTGCTGGTTTCAATTTCAGTTTGCTTATCTTTTAGAGTGTCCGTTTCTTAGCCATTAAATACCAGAAGAGTCGGGAGGCAATAAATGGCCCCACAGGTTTTAAACCTCTCACTTGCCTAAACGTTCTTCACAAGGGGGTTTTGCATCCCAGAAATGGTAGCTACAGGCTGTAACCAAGTCTTGTCTCCAGCTTCCTCTTAAGCACACAAGGAGGCTTTGCCGAGTGCTGTGCACAGGCAGACTCTGTGATGGATTGCAAGCACATCCCATTCCTCACAAGGCTGGGAACTTGATTCTCGTTGGATTTTTGAGACTACGGCCCTAAATAACGGGCAACAGCAGGCAGGCATCATTGTTCTTCTGCACTAATGGTTCTGGCCATCCTAGGCAAGTGCTGTCATAGCTGAAGACAACGTGCTCTTGTGGTGCCAGTGCTGGCTTCAAACGCAATCAGCTCTACCAGCAGCTGGTCTTGACGATGCTCCTTGCTCAAGCAGAACTCTGACAGTGTTGGAGCTGGTGGCAGAGCATGAGGCAGCATGGTTCGTGGGGCACTGCTTTAATAGCAAATGCTTTGAGGTGAAAGAGAATGAAAATGAGAAGGCAGGAGCAGCGTTGACCTCAAGGCCAGGGAGAGGCTGAAGTAAAACTGCTGCGAAAAGGCTGAGATGCACAGCTTAGACTGATGTCATCCACCGAGAGCAGCACAACGTCATGCTGATAAAGCCTTACTGGGATGTGCCTTTACCACTTGTGCTAAAGTAATAAGGCTTCTTACGTTCCTATTACAGCCAAAGAAGTCGCCCGACTCAAGAGAAACCTGACACGCCAGCTCCATAACCAAGCGTTGTGAAGCAGCCCTGCTCTACAACAGACTTCAGTTTCTAAGTATGCATGAAGTTCTGTCTTAATCCACGTCACAGCCTCCAGGATCAAACCTGTCCTGTCCATACTGAAAGCAGGTGAATGTTCCTGGCCATCCCTCCTCTTCTTGCCGAAGCTGCTGTGATCCTGGCTGCCAGAAGCAGATCCTTGCTTCTGCCCACTGCAATACTGGTATTTGACAGGCGAGTCCTGCAGCTAGAGTACCAGAAAGAATAGAACGACAGGGGGCAAGACAAGGAATAAGAGAAAAGTCACTGGCAGTGCTCTAGCACTGTTTTCAAGCAGACCACAATTAATTTATCCCTACACTGACTGAATGCAAAGGCTTCATGGGTGTTACAAGATTTCCTATCAGAAGCTGCAAGGAAGACACATCCAAAGGATTTGAGGGTTTTTTATGCCTCCTACTTCTGGCTCTTCAAAGTTCTTTGCTCCCAACTCCTGTGAAGAACTTCTACAATGGAGGTGGCCTGCCGAGGAATCTGAACCTTGACCTTTCAAGCATTTTAAGGAACAGTCACCACTGTCTGAGCAGTGCAAACTTGCAGGCTGAAGGCCTTCAGCTGATATCAGGGGCTCCAAGTTCCTCACTCTACTGCACAGTGACCCCTGAGAGGCAGCAAGTGATTCTGCTTGCAGAAGCTCTACGGATTGCTCAGTGAAGTCAGCCCGGACATTTGTGTCCCCTGGCAGAAACCGTGAACTCAGAGTGACTCCCTGCGGCAGCTGAGTCCAACAAAGCTGAAAGATTCAGAGATGAGGCTAACAACTCAGCATCAGGGGTCTCCCACCCTTTTTAACTCTGCTATTTTGGGTTTATTCCTGTCCCCTAGCACCCAGGCAAGCCCCACAGCTTCAAACCCGGAGTTCTGAGCCTTGAAAAAGCTACAGCAGCTACGCTGCAGACGAAGAAGCAACAGAAAGGGACAGAGAAGTGCTACAGTGTAGGTTTACAGAACGACTTTTGTTGGAAGGGACCTCAGATCATCCAGTTCCAACCCTAGGCAGGGACACCTCCCACCAGACCGGGTTGCTTAGAGCCCTGTCCAACCCGGCCTTTAACACTTCCAGCAGAGGGCAAGCACAACTTATCTGGACAACTTGTTCCAGCACTTCACCACCCTCATAGTGAGGAATTTCTTCCTAAGATCCAATCTAAATCTTCCCTCTTTTAGCTCGAGACCATCCCCCTTGTCCTATCACTAGAGTCCCCTTGTAAAAAGTCCCTCTCCAGCTCTCCTGTAGCCCCTCCAGGTACTGGAAGGCTGCTATAAGGTCCCCCTGGAGCCTCCCCTTTTCCAGGCTGAGTAGCCCAAATTCTCACTGCCTGTCTACATAGGAGAGGTGCTCCAGCCCTCTGATCATTCCTGTGTCCTCCTCTGGACTTGCTCCAACAGTTCCACACCCTTTTCGCATTGAGGACTCCAGAACTGGATGCAGGACTCCAGGTGAGGTCTCACAAGAGCAAAGTAGAGGGGGAGAATTGCCTCCCTTGACCTACTGGTGGTGCTCCTTTTGATAGAGCACAGGATACGGTTGGCCTTCTGGACCGCCCTCACACCACGATAGCTCATGTTGAGCTTCTCATCTACTGACACCCCCATGTCCTTCTCCTCAGAGCTGTCCTCAATCCATTCAGCAACCGAGTGTGGATGCCTTTGTGCAAGCATGCCTTGCCCAGCTCCAGAATCTTTGCTCCATCATAGACAGAGCCTTAAAATCTCCACAAAACCATCTGAGCTTTATTGTGCTAAGTAGTAGCTGTGGTCTGATGCATTCTGAGCCTGGGCCATTATGGCTAGTTGCTGGCACCCTCAATTCTAGAGCCCTGCAGCAGCAGGATTAGTACTATAAGGGGGGAGCCATGGACGATGTTCTTCCCTTCTATCAGGAATCCTTGTTTTGAAGATGCCCAGCCAGCAGAACAGACAAACCCCATTGTCAGGTCTTGATTTTGACATTAAAGCAGAAAGAAGCGAAGCTCCATAACCTGAGGCTGCAAACCTCCTATCTAGCACTTAGATGCCTGTCAGATGACTCAGCAAGGCCAGGTTTCCAGTGGGAGCGCCTTCCAGCACCGGGACACAAGCACCTGCCCCACACAGCACAGACACAGTCTCCTGCAGGCCTGTCCAGCTCTCTCAGAAACCACCACTGATTACCACTGAGAGCAGACAGCGTTTCATCTTCGTTAAGAACGCATGTGTTTGAAAGGATGTTCTAAGCTGCCTCTTTCCCCATGGGTGGGGGAGACAGTAAATCCAGGGTGAGAGGAGAAGGAGAAGGGAGTGAGTCAGCCACTGCAGCAGCCTGGACAGAGCCCTAGAGTGAGGGATCCTGCTTTTCACACCGGGAGCCATTTGCTTAGGTATCACGTACGTGTGTGTGCACGCACTCCATGAAACTAGGTCAGTGAAAGCAGGGCACAGGGAAGATGCAGCAGCTTTAGCTATTCTTGGTGCTCCCTGCTTGCAGGGAAGCTGCCTGTGCCTAACAGTCATACTGCAAAGGAAAAAGCAACAAGCCATATCTGTTCTGTCCGTCCCTCCCTCCCTCCCTGGCAGGCACAGCAAACAGACTAGGTCTCTCCTCTGCCCAGCCCCTTCTGTTGAGAGAAGACATCTCTTCTGCCATTGGAAGGAGGGAGAAAGAGTCAAGACTTGTGACACCAGACTGGTAGGATGGCGTTTGTGCAACCTGCACCAAGGAGCTCCGAATCAACCTCAGCCATGCCCACAGCCTCTGACACTGCACTCTGCATGTGCACGCACATCCACATGCATGGAGGTGTCTTCTTCCTAGGCTGAAGCCACTCTCTTGAAGGCACTAAAAAATAGATTTGTTTAAAAAAAAAAAAAAAAAGAAAAAAAAGAGATCTTCCACTCCAATCTGGCTCAGTTAAAGATGTGTTATCATGGCAACCACTCCCTCCCTGTCTGCCCCAGCAAGGAGAGTATTAAACACACTGATATGAATGATCCAGCACGGGCACAGGCTGCAACCAAGGCACATCCTCCCCTCCAGCCCTCATCAGGCTGAGGCTACAGTGATTTGACATGAAACAAATCTGTCAACGGCTCAAGACAGACACGTGAGCAGCAATGAGCAGTGGAAAATACGTAGCACTCTCCATTCAGCTCCAAACACTGATAAATAATTCAGGAAGAGAAATGCCGCAATACAGAGCACAGCACAGTTTAAAAATAGAAGACGTGCCTATTCCAGAGGAGTGGAAAGGAAGGAGAAAAAAGCAGAGAGGTGGCACGAACTAAAGCATGTGTGTCGACAAACTGGGCTGCTCATGGATGCTGCAGCATCCCAGCTCTATGTATTGATCCCAACAGATGTTTATTACCCTTCAAACAGGGAATCCAGAACATCACTACAAACACAGTAGCAGAAACCTGGGCTAACCCTCCTGGATAGGAGCCCTGCAGCAAGGCAGACACCCAAAAAACCAGACGTGGCCTCCCCGCTGAAGAGCGGGCTGAAGAACACGGGTTACGTGCGGTGAGAGTGTGCCTGCCCACCCTCCATGCGAGCACGGCAGGGATGGAAACAAGCAGCCTGGTGTCCAGGGGCATGCGGAGCCCATCCCCTGTACGTCCCAGTCAGGCCAGGAGCACATGGAATGTGGAGTATTGGGAACTTACTTGGTACAAGCTATTGTGGGGTGAAGGTGCAATGAACATCGGCTGCTCCTAATGGCAAAGTTGGAGCCTTTTTCTCTGTTCAGCTCTTCTCTTCCAAATCCAGCTACCTTAAATTCAGACACTTCCACTCAGTCCTAACAGTGGTTGCTGGCCAACTGACCAACATTTATATCCCAACAAGCATGTGATATACACAATACACAGTACAGACAACACCACCAGCCACCTGGTAGGCCACAGTCACAAATTGCTCGGGAAACTGTTCTCTCTGGATTCCACTGCCCTTCCTGCATTAATAACTGCATGCTAAAAAAACAACCCAATCAATCCAGCAACTTAGCACTAACATACAACACTCCTCTGTACAAGCTTGCAAGATAGATGTCACTTGTATTTTAGTGGGAATTAGGACAGAGCAGAAGTGAGGTAAGTAAGGTTTGAAAGGTCATTGTGAGATCTGCTCAGGTGCCCAGCACAGCGAAAACTCACTAGTACTTGCGAAGAAGCCTCGGCCAGAGACACAACCCTTTTATTCCAGTTTGCCACTGGGCTGCTCTAAAGAGAGCGATACGTTTTCCAGGTTTTGCAGAACCTGTGAAAAATCCTTTGACAGATGGCTGCTTTTTTCCCTCCTCGCAGTTTCAAAAAATAACATCAGAAAGACACTGATTTATCCTGCTTCTTCATGAAGAACGATGATATCAGTTTCCCAAGGACTTGCAAGACAGGAAACTGCCTCTAATATGAAAATAGAACAGATTTCTGATAAGGAAAAATAAAGTAATACCAGGTACATTTAATCCAAGGCTTCACAAATCTCTACACAGAAGCTTTCCATAAATACCTCTGGTTCCCCCCCTCCCCCAATAAAAATAGGTTAATGAAGGAAAAAAAAGAGGAAACGGCCCCTGAGGAGAAGTTCAACAGAGACATCTGATGCCAAATCGCAAACAAGCGGCTCTGGTGGCTTTAGCAAAGAGCCCAAAACCCACTGCATTTTGCCCTGAAATTCAGTGAAGGCAAACACAACTGTGTTACTTGGTCTTAATCACTTTGATTACCGTGATCTCCCAGTTTCCTTGCGAGGAGGAACAAGCACTACAAAGCTCCTGCCTGCTGCAGCCAGTATTGCTGCAGAATGCGCAGCAGCACTCGCGAGGCCGCAACTGCCACATTCAGTCCAACGTCATCAGGGTTTTTCCTGCCTCACATCAAAGATGAGATTTTCCTGCTCCAATTTACGTGGTCTCTAGGCAGGGTCACACACTGGCTGGTGTCAGCCTGGCACCGTGGCTGTCGGTTACCCTGTAACGGGCACCTGCAGTCAGTCCACGTTCAATGGAACTTACACACGTTAAAAAGCCATCAGTGTCTCAGCCCCTGATCAGAGTCCTGTTTGCTAGAGGTCACAGCAGGCAGCATCTTCTCTCATCCTGCCTCCTGCAACCCCAATGGAGAATTCTCCTGGATCACCTTCAGCCACCAGCGCTAGAAGCTCAAGAAACAGACTGTGGCTCACAGAGGCAGAGGACTGGGCCGTGGCACAGGCTTCTGCTTTGGGAAGTTTTTAACTCCAGGCAGCCTATATCAAAGGCCCCTTAGCGGAGGGTGGCTGCATCAGCCAGAGCCAAGCTGGTCTCAGGGTTTATTTTTTGAGGTGGGGGTGGGGAGGGGGGAATGCTGCTAAAATAAATAAACGATGGAAAGGTTGGTGCTTGTACAACTGCATCAAACCATTTCTGTTCATCTCTTACTTGTCCAACTAACATTTCAACGCAGCGGCCGCTGTGAGAGCGCTCTGACAGAACAGGCCTTCTGCTAAGTGACCACGTAAAAGAAAATCCATTAACACTGCTGCGAGTGGCCGGCCAGAACAACGAGATCGATCCCTGCCTCAGAATCCCTCCACCAGACACCTAGTGTTAAGAAGCCAGGCTCACCACGTCTGATGCTCACTGAACTGTTCCTTCACTCACAGTAATTACGCTGCCACAACCCTCAGCACAGCGTCAGTTGTAGACCAGAGGTTTCCCGATCCACAATGCTTGTTCCCAAAAGCAGTAGCTGGGCCAGATGAAGCACTTTGGTACCAGCATAAACACAGCAGTAGCTCCGAGGGCAGAACCCATTTCACTGTACCAGCACGGCAAAGCCTCCCACCGCTCAGATCACACAGACACATCTCGGGGGTGAAAGCTGACATTTTTACCCGTTCCACCTTCCTAGTTCTGGGGACCCAGATGCTGGCAAGACCATGTCTGAAAGACAGCCACCACGGAGGGCTCCATAGACAGCCAGGCAGCACCAACAGGGCTGGCTGCTGCTGAAACCCTCATGTCTGTTTACATGAAAACAAATGAACTCAGTCCCAGACTCACTGTGAAGCTAGTCTGGGGGAAACATGGGTAAGGGCAGCTCCCTGCTTTTATGCTGTTCTCACTTTAAAGAGAGAAAGCAGCTCCAAGGTTGGAGCAACTGCTGCCAGCTGGGGAGGCCAAACACAAGCACCTCTCTGCGTTCTCCCTGTGCTCTGCATCTTCACTCTTATTTCTACCTGTGCTCTCCCCCTTTCCCTTTCACAGTCAAATCACATCAGAAGAACTGGGGTCAAAGCACCCATTCATTTTGATTTGGACATGGGGAAGGAGGCAGGACAGCCTCCTACTTTCTAATAGCCCATACGCCCAAAGCCTCCCAGAAGAGACCGGTTTCTGAATTACAACAAACAACTTCCCTAATAAAGTAGCTCTTGTGTCTAAACTCAGCTCAAAAGAAATCAGTTTCTCAAAGGAAAGGATGTCAAAGCAATGTAAAATTTTTAAAACTTCATTAAAAAATACCAGTGAGCTGCTATAAAGAGTAGGCTGCATCTGCCCACACTCAATAATCATCACCAAAATTCACTGGGAGGCAGCAGTGACTCAGACTGCAGCACACAGAGACAGCCTGTGCTCCCAATACAAAATGAGACTGGGCTTTGTACAGCATCGTCAATCCGCATGCGCCCCACTGACAACACACATGCAGGGGAATCCCAGCACTGACAGACAGGTGGGGAAACGTCAGCCCTTTCTCTGGCTGCTGCACAAACTTGGACTCATAAATGTCTCCACCTTCACCTCCATCCAGCAATGGGTCATGTTCTCTTCCAGCTGGGTTTACTGGGACTTGGAAATCAACACAAGGGTCAAAAAAAAAAAGATGGAGGAGAGTGTGATATATTCGAAGGGGAATGGAAATTCTCTCCGGTCAGCTACATTCCACTGCGCTCTCACGTGTCACCCCCAGCTCTTAAAAGAGAGCTCTCTGCGTGGTTTTATTGGATTGCTCCCCTGTGTCAATGAATTAATCACACTTCCAGCAAAAACCTTAATGTACACAATCACTGCAGTTCACCTCCTGCCCAACAGCCACAAGAAACACAGGGCTTTTCACAGATTGTACTCTTTGTTCCCATAGCCACGCTGTCACACCATTTCAGATACACATTTCTCAGAGACCCTTTCTGTGCTGGCTTCTAAACTGACTCCATCGCTCAGACACCTCAGCCCTTTCCTCAGAACAACTACTCGGTCCTACTGAAACTACCTGACGCACTCGGCAGATAAAAAAAACCCTGTCCTGTGGAATCAGGACTTTAGAGTGATAAACTCTTCCACCTGTTCACAGCAGGCCAGCAGCCTGTGAGCCAGGGAAGTGCATCACGCCAGGGTTTTCACCCTAGCTCAGCTCTGCCTTTCAATAATGCCATCTCAGCCAAACAACTCCTTATCCCTGCTCTTCACAACAGAATTAAAGAGGAGTATGTTGACATAAACCCAGCTGCCTGCTCCAAACAGCCACCAACTCGTTTTTGTATTCTGCTGCAACGGGGAAGAAATGCCAAAAACGCCAGCAATAAACTTCTTTCCACCACCATGCCTTCCTCCCTGGAACACTGTTCTCCAGCTGTAATGGAACCAGGCCACCACCAGCTGGAGGTACTGAAGTGCTGCTTCCAGCTGTGAAGACCATCAAAACAAACAGCATCCAAAAGCACAGCACCTCTATATCCGTGGCTTTCAACACCTCTGCAACAAGACACAAACAGCAACAAAACCTACTCACTCTTAACACAGAGGTTCCTGTTTTGGTAGAATTAACTTCCAGAAATTTAGACTTTAAAAACTAACAACAGTCATGAGAGAACAGCCACTGGAGAGGCAAAGTCAGCCTATCAGTCCTGCCTGGCACCAGGAAAAGCAAGTCTGGATTACAGCTCATTCAGGCAGTGGTGGTAACTGAAGACCAGGACTCTCTTCAAGCCCAGGCGCTTCCAGGCCATGCTACAACCTCCTCAACGGTATGGAAGAGTTACACCTCACTGATTCCCAGGGCAACTCGCTGATCCTAAGGATCTGAGATCCTTAGCTGTAAGAAACTAGTACTGACATAAGCTGCAAACAGAATCCTTTTCCCAAACTATTATAGAATCATAGAATCCTTAGAGATCAGAAGGGACCTAGAAAGATCATCCAGTCCAGTCCCCCTGCCACAGCAGGATCACCCAGACCAAGTCACACAGGAATACAGCCAGGCGGGGCTGGAACGTCTCCAGAGAAGGAGACTCCACAAAACCCCTATTCAAGGCTGATGCTTTAGCCTCAGCTAGTGAGATGCAAATCCAGCATCTAAAAAGATGACTAAAGGCTTTCTGCCACAGCCTGCGGTGACAGGACAAGTGTTTTAAACTGAAAGTAGATTATAAGAAGAAATTTGTTTATGGTGATGGTGGCGAGACACTGGTTGCTCAGAGAAGCTGCAGGATATCCCATCCCTGAAAGCATTCTAAGTCAAGCTGGACAGGGCTTTGAGCAACCTGATATAGTGCAAGCTGTCCCTGTCCATAGCAAGGACAAGAAGACTGCCTTTAAAAAAGATCCTTCCAGCACAAACCGTTCTCCAATCCTAAGTAAATTTAAGCACTGGAGTGAAGCTAAGTCTGCGATGAGTCCTACTGACAGATGATCTACCATTACATTATTTTCCTCAAGGGGCAATTTACACCCCTTCCTCTGAATGGGGAGTTTTAGAATAGCAGCACTGACACAAGCTTCAATTTAGCAGCACAAATGCCATCACACTGCTATACGGGGAACTTGATGCATCTGCACTGACGAGAAGACAGGACATCATAGGCAGAACAAGAGGTGCTATGAAACAGCTGGAAGAAGGGATTTGACATGGATATATATTAGTGCTCTGATTCACAGGCCAGCACTGAACAGAAGGGTTTGCATCTTCTAGAGCCAATTCTTTGCCATCAGTATAGCAGGTTCCTTGCCCTTTAATTCAGCTGACCAGGCCACTCTGTTCCTTCCAGGTGCCTTTTAAAGCCTGCTACAGACAAGCTGGGACTACCACAAGAGGGACAAGCAAGAACACCTGTGAAACTGCACAGTGCTGCTGCCTTTTCCCTCAACACTAAGTACCCTGGGACACTGCAGATCCTGCCCCAAAACTGCAACAAGTAACAGAGATACCTGAGAAAAAAATGTCTGAGAGAACTAACAAGTTCCTTTACTTCCACTCTGCTGGAGGGACTACCGAGCTACAGACTTGACCCTTACAGGTCAGGTGGCCGCAGCTCAATGCAGCATTTGACTTAAGAACATTATTTATCTGAAAGGAGACAAATACAGCTACAACGCAAATAGAACTTCTCAATTTTGGTCCTGGAAAGGTCTAAGCAAACCAAGTTATTAAGACCCAGACAAAGAGGAGGACAACACTACAAACCACTGTCTGATAGTGTTAAATCACTCCAGGCTTCAACTTGTTCTGGCTACACAGGTAGCTCAAACTGTCCCTTAGGAACAGCAAACACTGCAAAGCCTGGTAACTAAGTGGTCAGTCAGCCACACATCCTACTCACCTCTAGAGCACCAGTGCCCACTGAGTCCACACTCAAGAGCAGGGTGAGAGATAACACAAAGGATTACATCCAAATGATATTTCTGCTTCCCAACTGGCAGGAGTTGATTTGGGAGTCTTAATTCAGCTTCTCAAAAGCCAGGTGGCCGTCTCCAGCAAAGCATCATCATTGCAAACAACCTGTTGAGATCCATCCTCACTTGTGCAATCCCTGGATTCTGGAGTAAGGGTTTACTATCCAGTGAAGCTGCCATCAAAACATCACATTTTGCCATCTTGGTGGACAAAGAAAAAGAAAATCAGTCTAATGTCTTTCTTCATCATCTAGTTAATTCCATTAAAAGCAAAACAAACCCCTTCTATTTGTAAACACTAACCCTGGAATAAGTTTCCAAAGTTTCCTATACAATCTGTCCTTACATTCCAAACAAACATATTGATAACGATTTACCCTGCTTGTCAGCTCATTGAAAACAAAAATAGTTGTGGTTGGAGAAGTGAGACCCCAAGAGATTATCTACAGAAACAACAACAAAGTTTCAGCAAACGAGCACTTAACTACTGAACTGCAATTTATTCAGGAAGGAAGGTTACAGCATGCATACCTGGTATGATTTGAGATTTTTCCAGCACAAATTCAAGGAGGAGGACACAGAGGTTATATCAGACTGACTTAATAGACTGTAGGCAGCAAACAAGATAGAAATAAAAAAGAATGCATCATAAGGAACCAAACTATGTGAAATAGCTACAGGAACTAGGTCCCAGTTTTCCAAGCAAGATGAAGAAGAGATCAAGCAAGAGATGAGACGAGATTCTGAATAAGTGTCAGTGGCTGAAAACCAGAGTGAGACCTGCCATGTGTGGAACTACTGTGTGCGCTGCTGCCAGCAGGAAAAGGAGCAGACACAGAGATTTAGAATTAGCAAGGGCGCTGTTTTGATTTGTAAACTGGCAAGTGTTCATCTGTTTTCCGACAAGCAAAGCAGGTCCCACTCCTCCCCACGCAGATGGAGATAAACAGCTCCTGTGCTCACCAATGAGTTGGGATGTCTGTGCTCTACACTGCACTCTGCTCTACAGCAGCCACTCTTTTTAACACCAGTCAGGCTTCCTAGCTCAGCTGGCATGTCTGCTGAGTCTTGAAATAGCCACAACACCAAAACCAAGAGCTTCTCCCATCCCATTCCATCCCCATTCCCCACTGTTAGGGCACAGGTCTTCACCACATCCTCTGTTTGGTGATCAACAGCTACCAAAGCTTGGCAATCTTCCCAGCTCCCCATGCAGGTTATTTCCCTTTATCAGGTCTTCTTTCCAGCAGTTCTCTTCCACAATGCTTTGGGCTCTTACATCAGTTTAATCCTGGGCTCAGCTTTCTTGCCCATCTCAAAACAAGAAATAGGCCGGGAAGAACAATGACTAGAAACCAGAAAATTTGCCTTCAGCGAGAGTGACAATTTATCTCAAATTCTAAAGAAAATAAGGAAAGTGAATAAAAAAAGATTTACACAATGAATGATAGAAGAGAGTTAACAACCAGCTACAGCTATTTACACACTCTATTAGAGACCGTCCTTCTGAGTTCATATCAGACCATTTCAGACTGGGTAGTGGAAGACTTTAAGTACTATCACCTAACCTGTGCAATTTGCTGCCAAAACACTGCACTGTCAGGAGCCTGAGGCAACCCTACGGGTAACCAAAAAAGACCTCTCAGAATGTGTCACAAGACAGAGAAGACAAGAGTAACAAAGCATCCCATTAGCGGCCCAAGCAAACCATTCAAAATCCCTCCTGAATGCGTTTCAACCAAGTGAGAAGAAATGAAACCTTCCAGCGCTTTCTCTCCTGCTGTTGCACACAAGAGGGCCTCGCAAGCCAGAAATGTTTTCGTTAAAGCGCAAAGACGTTGTACGTGGGGACACCAGAAACCTTAAGCGGCACTTCAGCGGGTGCCTGGCTATCAGCGGGGTGAGGCCTCCGCTCCCACCTGTTGCTCCTCTTCCTCCTCAGTCTCTTGCAGGGGCTGCCCTGCACGGAGGGAGCTGGGGAACAGGGCAGCCGCAGCCAGCTCGGGCGCTCTCGGGTGCCAGGGGGATGTCCCTCGCATCCAGACCAGCCGCCATGTGCGCTACACCTCGTCCAGGCGAGCGGCCCCGCTGCCAGTTCCGCTCGCATTGGCCCGGCTCGCAACGCCCGGAAATGGCGGAAACCCAGCTGGTCGCTACCCCGGCAATCGCACACGGCCCCAGGGAGCGCCCGGCCGCCTACGGCCAGGGCCGGACCCGGAGGCAGGAACGGGGGAGCTCAAAGACACCGCGCATCGCTGCCTCCCGCCGCGCCCGGTGCCCGCTCGCACTTACCTGGCCGGACCGGGCCCAGCGCCG
>VZRI01004196.1:34604-45634 GCA_013397515.1 Upupa epops | reverse complement strand
GACGCTGCTGCCGCTCAGGGGCGGAGCCTGGCCACCGGCGATAGGGACTGCGCGGCGCCGCCCCCCACGCGGGGCCCCGGGCTGTGCGCGGGGCGCCTGCCTCGCGGGGTTCCCGTGTCACGCCGAGCTCGCCAGGCTCGGTGGAATGACCGCTGGGAGCACAGGCCGTGTCCTTCTCCCGCGGGGTCTCCTGTCCTGGGGCGCCGCGCCCCGGGCTGTTCCCTTCGCTGCGGGCACGGATCCCGGATCCCTGCCGCGGTGTCGCCCCCCGCGGTGGGCTCTCTCCAGGTCGTGTGGAGTTGAGCCCTATCCCCCGGGCAGCATCCCGCATCGGAGTGCATCCCGCCGTGCCCACCTTAACCCGCGGCGAGCGGGGCCAGCGCGGGCCCGTGCGGAGAGAGGCTCTCGCGGGCTCCCGGGGGCGGTTATCTCGCCCGGGATCAGCCAATATTTGTGGCCACGTCAGGAGAACGAGCCCTTCCCCGCTCTCTGCTCCCGCACAGCCCAGTGCCGCCGTCCTTGCGCCGAGCTCTGCTCAGCCGGTCCCGGCGCTGCTGTCCCGGTTTGACTTGGGCTTATCGGGCAGCCGGAGGAGCGGTGTTTGCCGAGACCCCGGAGCTGTCACCTCCTGGTGCCAGACATGACAGCTGCGGTGGCTTTGGTGCTCTTGAGCCTTCTGAGAGTGGTGGCTCCCAAAGGCGTGTGGTGCCCGGCTTGCGGGCTGGCGGCCCTAGCCCCCGCCACGCAGCGGGACGTTCTCATTGCGCTAGCAAAGCAGAGCATCCTCTCGAAGCTCCACTTGCCAGACAGGCCCAACATCACTAAGGCCACATCCAGGGGAGCCCTGCTGACTGCTCTCCGCAGGATGCGCGCACAGCACATGGACACGGCCGTCTCCCCAGGGATGACCCGTGACAACAGCGTGCCCCACTTGCGTCCTGGGCTGGGCCTGCAGGAATACGAGATATTGAGCTTTGCTGAGTCAGGTCTGTATGGAACCTGCATCCCATGGGCACGGTGGGTTGGGCCTTGAGGTGGGAGGCAGGGAGGGAAGGAAGGTCCTGCTCGGGATACAGCGGTGAGAGGTTTCCTCCTCTGCACAGGTATTTCAAAGCTCTGCATGAGAGCATCATTCTCCTGCAAACAGTGCCAGGCCGGTGGGCACTGCTGCAGGAAGGACTGACAGTGGGAGGCTCCACGTCCAGAACGTTTTTATCCACATCCTGTACTTACCACAGCCAGCTGCCCTTCGCCGTGGGCAGGGAAGCGCTATTGTGGCTTTGGGTCTCTTTATCTTTTACATATGAAACGTGCTGGGGTAAGGGGCTGGGCATAGGAACAAAGATGTACCTCTGTGTCCTGTGAATTTGTTACCTGTTGAACCTTTCCCACTTGAGCTAGAGCTGAAGAGGTCAGATGGCTGTGTTTTTCAAAACTAGATGTTAGCCCTATATTTCCCACCAGACTGCAGTGTGCGCACTTAGGTCTCCAGAGCCCCTCTGCTCCACACCCTCAGCTGTGTCTCCAGTTCCTACTCAAAGAAGCAGACTGCCACATTTCACTCCAGAACTGGCTGCATTCCTGGAAGGAGAGCTCCCCAAAATGTGCTCAAGGGTCCTGATGGGTATCACTGGCAAAACGTGTCCTGTTCTTTAGAAAGAAGTGGAAATGCTGCTTGTCCTGTAGAGCACCCTTCTGCACTATCAATTTACCCAGCCCAAGCACCTGCTTGGGGAAGGGGGGGTGGGGTGGGTTCAGGCCTTTGTGTGGTTTGCATGGCTTCTGTGGGATAGCAAGGGCTTGCTGTGTCCTGGAAGGCTTCTGGGAACAATGCTACTCCCCATGTGTTCTCATGCATGAGGACAATGTGGAGTTGTTTCCTGGCTTGGTGGAATGACCACTGGAAGCACAAGAGCCAGCTTAGCCATGGGATTGAGCCCAGGTTCTCACTATACTGCACCGTGCCAGACCACAGAGGAGGTGTCAGAGCTCTGCCGGAGAGCCCAGTGCTGCTCTCACAGCTCTTCCTTTGTGGGGAGGAAGGGAACTATGCAACCTCAGCAGCAACAGGGGTAGGACACCCTGGAGCAATGTCAAGTTCCACCCACAGAAAGCAGAGGTAATCCTAGAGGTGCAAATCAGTGCCACTGGTTTACACAGTAGAATAACCTGCAAGGAAATCCAGCAGCAGCTTCACTGACAAGGGCGGTATCAGGCCAGAGGAGGTAGAACCAAGCTGTGTTCAGCACTGGGTCCAGACGCTGCTGCTTCAGAGAGGCCTAATAGGGTAATGAATGTCTTACATGTAGTGCATGCACTGTGCCTTGCGCCCTGGTTTGGACATTTCTCCCGTTTGCTCTGACTTGGTATCTCCCGGCCCCCCACCCTTTACCACCTGACTATGCTTTCTGTCCTGTGCACAGGGTCCTCCACCTCCCACAGCGTTCGCCTGCATTTCCTCTTCACCCAGGAGCTGTCTGGGAGCACTGAGATCCTGCAAGCCACTCTCCACCTCTTCTGGGCAGTCCCCAGCCCCAGGACACGTCCTGTCACTGTCAGACTCTTGCAGCCAGACACAACAGGGCTGAACATGACTGTGGCCAGCGAGACACAGATGGAGGTGCAGCGGGCCGGCTGGGCCACGCTGGACGTGGGACAAGCTGTCCAGAACCTCATTGGCCAAGGGAGCCAAAGGCTCACTGTGGAGCTGGAAGTGGCGGAGGACTGGGAGTCTCCCTTTCTGGCTGGCCACAGTGATTCCCACTGGCCGTTTGTGGCAGCTCAGGCCCGGGCCAGGACACCCCACCGGGTCCAGCGGCGTGGCATTGACTGCAGTGGGGATTCTCAGATGTGCTGCCGCAAGGAATTCTTCGTGGACTTCAAGGAGATCGGCTGGGAGGACTGGATCATCCAGCCAGAGGGCTATCACATGAACTACTGCGCAGGGCTCTGCCCCCTGCACATGGCTGGGATCCCTGGCCTTGCTGCCTCCTTCCACACAGCTGTCCTCAACCTCATTAAAGCCAACCATGCAGATGCAGCCATGGACTCATGCTGTGTTCCCACGCAGCGCCGTCCCCTCTCTCTGCTGTACTATGACCGGGAAAGCAACATCGTCAAGACCGACATCCCCGACATGATTGTGGATGCCTGCGGTTGTACCTGACTGGCTGTCCGAGGAGGCAGGAGAGCACTGCCTGTGCTGTGCAGGGCTCCCCTCCATCCTGTCCTTCTCTGGCAGTGTGAAGCCAGGTGAGCTGCTGAGAGATGGGAACCCTGCCAAGGTGCTTTCTCCTCCTGAGGTCAAAGCATCGAGGGTGATGCCGAATCTGCAAGTCTTCTCCTCCCTCACCTTCCACAGAGCTCTTTTCCCGCTTCACATCTGCCCGTGGATTCCTCTCTGCCCATGAGCCACAGCCACTGAGACTGGCTTCTGATGGACACTGGACCCTTGTACGTGCAGGGGTCTGCAGATCACACGGGGCTCAGGGCAGCCGCAGGTCACCTTGCTGCTGGTACCACACCTAGACCGTGGGGCAGTCCTCAGACCCACGACATGAACGTGATCTCTTTAGGTGGTGGATCCCAGTAGTGTCTGCCTCAGGCTGCCAGGGAAGATAAAAGCTGAAAAGATACTGGGGATGGCTAGGCCAGAAGGGAGAGGGCTGTCCACCGGGCCCCACTCCTCAGCTGGGCATGAGGTTGAGGGTGGTGAGGAGGGGGAAGCTGATCCCAGTGGGAGGAAGTGTTTCCCTCTCTCTGCATCCCTGTTCACTGTATTCAATAAAACATTTACTAAAAATAAGATTCAACACAAAAGAAGCCACAAAAGCTGTGACACGTGGACGTGGACACGCGTGTGCCCTGTCATTAGCTAACACCTCTTCTCCCTCTCCCCAAATTGCAAGGTGATGGATGTGCTCCAGCACAGACAGCCCTGAAGTGGAGCAGAACTGACGCACTCTGCCACGCGAAGTGCTCATCTGACCAAAGACTTGGACGGTGGGGTCCAGCACCAGAATGCAGCGTGGCCCCAGACTGCGGTGCTGCTGGCCTCCACTGCTCTCGTGCTCCCTGCCCCTTGTCTGCTTTTCCCAGGGGAATGCAGGACTCCCACTCGTCTCAGCCAGATTCAGGGCATGGTGTGGGAGCCACAGGACACGGGGGGGCTGTGCCTGCCAGCGGGTGAGGCGCCATTCCTTGCTTGGGCCAAGTTTGCCATCGCAACAAAGTCTCCTGCATTTGGCCCTTCTTGGCCCCAGTCAGAACAGACCGCAGCAACTCGTCCCCCTGTTTAAGAGGACAGAGACTGCCAGGCGAGACCGCCAAGGCCACAGTGCTCAGGACACCCACTCTTGCCTTCAGTACCAGGCCAGGTCCCCTGCTGGGGAGCAGCCTCTCAGCGTATGTCTGGGCCTCAGCTCGGAGCAGCTGCCCCCTTCGTTTCTCATGACCAGCCTTGCTGGCAGCGAAGTGGGACACGTCGGTGCCGTGAGAGCTGGGGGCAAAGGGCAGCTCTGCCACACCAGCCCCATTACCTAATCCTGTGTCAGAGTTTCTCCACTGCTTCCCACGTGTGCCCCATGTGTGAGGGCCAAGAAAGCAGGGAGAGGGTACCGAGGGTGGGAGGTTCACGAAGGTTGTTCCCAGAATGATCCCACAAGCTATCTAGGGTGGAACTGGATGACTGCAGTCCCCTGGTCCCCCATTCAAGCACTGACAACCCCACCACGGAGGCTGGAGACAGAGCCAAACCAGGTTGGAAGAAAATTGGCAGAGGGAGGAGGGTGGCGTCAGACCCTCTCCCTGCCTGGGTTGAAGGACTGCTTTACATTTCCTGGCCTGTTCCAGGGTCAGGAGGGGTGATGGGAGCTATGAGCAGCTCTGGGTCTGCATCTGCTGGAGTGGGGATCCACCTCGCCTCATCAGGCTGCAGCAGCTCCTGTGCTGAGGTCCAGGCTTCCAGGCCCTGGTGCCTTCAGCGCTAGGACCTGAAGGGTTCCCACTGACCCAACTACGGTGCGGGCAGGGTGGAAGACTTGGGGATCAATACTGTCTGGGGCTGAAGGCCACTTGCGCAAACCCGAAGAGGGTTAGGTGTTGGGTTTTTTCCCTTCCTTTTCGAGCTCCACTTTGCACTGTCTGTATTTATCGAACAAACAGCTTTCCTGGGGC
Source organism: Upupa epops (assembly GCA_013397515.1). NCBI lineage: Eukaryota > Metazoa > Chordata > Aves > Bucerotiformes > Upupidae > Upupa > Upupa epops. Next base: position 40,459 of record VZRI01004196.1, on the reverse strand, counting down.
CAGAGCTGAGCTCTCCGCGCTGCAGCAGGCATGGGCTGAAAGCAGCTAAGTGAAGGGACAGTGCAGCTTTTAACTGGGGCCAGTGGCCATACAGATGCCACAGCTCAGGGCGGCACAAGCCCGAGAGCCTGAGCAGCCAGGTGCTGCAAGCCCTTGAGCGAGCCTGGGATGCCTCCTGTTCCCCGTCTCGGCCCCCTATCGCTCTCGCTGGCACGTCCTTCATGGGTCTCAGAACAGAGTGGGGCTGTCTGCCTGTCACTGCTGCACAGCCCCTGCAGAGCACAGGCCCTTGGCCGGAAACAGCCCCCTGTCACTCCCTGGTCCGCACAGCCCAGCTCTGCCTTTTCCTGGCCTGCACGCTCGTGTCTTGGACACCACAGAAGCCCTGTGGGGTGCTGTCCTGTGCTCAGGGGTGCATCTCCCAGTCCAGACCTCCATGGAGTGCCTGGATTAGCAGAAGCTCTCCCAAGAGGAGTCCCAGGCTGTGATGTTCCTCCACGTCCTTGGCAGCTTGAGATCAGGGCAGAACACGCTGTCCCGGGGGGTTGCCAGCCACCCGGAAATGTGCCTTCTCTCTGGTGCCTTCAGATCAGAGATTCTCACAAAGAGCAGGGCCGGGGTCCCTCCTCCCGGTGCGCGTCCTGCTCCCACAGAAAGCAGGAAACGAAGTGTGGGGAAGGGTGGCCCAGGTTCAGGAATTCCACAGCGGTCCTTTCACCGGGGAGCACCGCAGGATGAGCAAGGTGCAGTCAAGGAAGGATGGCCCTCTGGAGCCAGGCACGGCCCTCTCCCTGTCCCGGGGCTGTCACAGGGCAGGGGTCCATGTCAGGGAACCCCAGCACAGGGAAGGAGCTGCTCAGTTGCCGTGGCTGGTGACCCCGCCGGGAGCTGTGCGTTGATAACAAACTGTGCTTGGAAAAGTGACTGAGCTGGGCTTTTTTACCGGCCTCCTGCCTCCTCAGGGAAAGTAACCCTGGTGTAAGCGTGAGGGCCGAGGACCAAATCAGGTTCTGCAGGGAGCAGCAAGATGCAAATTCCTCCTGGGCAGGAAAGGGGAAGGGATTACTGCAGTGTTAGAATCATAGAATCCCTAGGGATTGGAAGGGACCTGGAAAGATCACCCAGCCCAATCCCCCTGCCACAGCAGCATCACCCAGACCAAGTGGCACAGGAACACATCCAGCCGGGTCTGGAACGTCTCCTCTGCTCCAGCTGGCACCCAGTGCCCCTTGTCCTGTCCCCAGATGCCCTTGAGCAGAGCCTGGCTCCCTCCTCCTGACACCCACCCCTCACAAATTGAGAGACAGGAATGAGGTCCCCTCTCAGCCTCCTCTTCTCCAAGCTCAAGAGCCCCAGCTCCCTCAGCCTTTCCTCATCAGGGAGCTGCTCTCCTTCCTTCATCATCTTTGTTGCTCTATGCTGGACACCCTCCAGCAGCTCTCAGCTCTATGTCCTTCTGGAACTGAGGGGCCCGGACCTGGACACAGTCCTCCAGGTGCGGTCTCCTGCTGTGACACTGCAGCTCTGCTGTCCCCTGTTCATCCAGGGGGCTCTGGGGGTTCGTATTGCAGGCAGGAATGCCCACCCAGCTGCCACGAGGTGCTGCTGTGGCAGAACCAGAAAGCCTGCTAAGGAGCCTGTCCCACAGCCCCCCAAGCCCGGTTCAGCAGCATAGGTACCGTGCAGACAGTGTTGACCCAGCACTTGGGCTGTGCCCTTGGGCTGTGCCAGGTCTGACAGCATGGAACACAGGGCTCCACGATGTGCTGTCCCCTCGGCCTCTGCTCCGTGAGGGGACAGGGATGTGCAGCTGCTGCCAGCGGCTCCTGAAGGAGCTCTTGCCAGTATCAACAGACCCTGAAGCAAAGGTCCAAACACAATGTGCCAGGGTGCCCCTTGGCAGGGCCCGGCTCTCAGGGGAGGGATGGGAATTCCTGAAAGCGCTTGGTGTTGCCTTGAAAAAGCTTAATTTTTAATTTTGAGTCTCGGGCAGTTTCCAGCCAGCGGCCTGCGACTCAGAGACACCCAGCCCTGGGGGCCTTCCGCTCAGCTGGTGTGCAGCACCCACCCCTCAGCGCGGGAGGCTGGAGTACCAGGAGTGGCCCTGTTGCCGGGGGCTGGAACTGGTGGTAGCGCACTGCTCCCTTGCCCCCTCAGTAGACGCTGGGGGAGGCAGCAGGTCCCGCTGCAGTGGGGTAAGGATTCTAAGCCTTGAGGGCACGAGGGCCACCGACCTTCCCTCCCTGGTTGTGAGCCTTGGCACTGTTCCCTTCCCACGGCTGGCCCTTGGCTTGCCAGGCCCCCCTGCCTCTCTGCTGTTAGCCCTGGCCCTGGGCTCCTCTTTGTGCTGGCCTCTCCACCGTGGGCTGGCCTCAGCGTCACCTCCACTGCGGCCTTTGCTGACTCCCTGAGTCCCCCAGCCTGGGCTCTCCTCCTGCCTGAGGAAGATGGGCCCGTGTGGAGAAAGCTTCCCAGTGCCAGAGCCTGGCCCCCCAGGCGAGGGTCACAGCTGGCCTTGGCACAAAGCTGGCTGACAGTGGCGGCCCAGGAACGGGTGCCTGGCAGGTGCTGGTGCACGGTAACCGGAAGGACACCGTACAGAGGTGGGCATTGGTCTCTTCTCACAGGTAACTGGCGACAGAGCAAGAGAGAATGGCCTCAAGCTGCAGCAGGGCAAGACTAGATTGGATGTCAGACAAAATGCTTTCACAGGAAGGGTTCTCAGGCCTTGGCTGCCCAGGGCGGGGGTTGAGTTGCCATCCCTGAATGTGTTCGAAAGCCATGCGGATGTGAAGCTAGGGAAGGTGGTTTAGTGGTGGGGCTGACAGCGGACTTAGCAGTAGAGTGTCTGGTTGGACTTGATGATCTTAAANCCCCTCGGCCTCTGCTCCGTGAGGGGACAGGGATGTGCAGCTGCTGCCAGCGGCTCCTGAAGGAGCTCTTGCCAGTATCAACAGACCCTGAAGCAAAGGTCCAAACACAATGTGCCAGGGTGCCCCTTGGCAGGGCCCGGCTCTCAGGGGAGGGATGGGAATTCCTGAAAGCGCTTGGGGTTGCCTTGAAAAAGCTTAATTTTTAATTTTGAGTCTCGGGCAGTTTCCAGCCAGCGGCCTGCGACTCAGAGACACCCAGCCCTGGGGGCCTTCCGCTCAGCTGGTGTGCAGCACCCACCCCTCAGTGCGGGAGGCTGGAGTACCAGGAGTGGCCCTGTTGCCGGGGGCTGGAACTGGTGGTAGCGCACTGCTCCCTTGCCCCCTCAGTAGACGCTGGGGGAGGCAGCAGGTCCCGCTGCAGTGGGGTAAGGATTCTAAGCCTTGAGGGCACGAGGGCCACCGACCTTCCCTCCCTGGTTGTGAGCCTTGGCACTGTTCCCTTCCCACGGCTGGCCCTTGGCTTGCCAGGCCCCCCTGCCTCTCTGCTGTTAGCCCTGGCCCTGGGCTCCTCTTTGTGCTGGCCTCTCCACCGTGGGCTGGCCTCAGCGTCACCTCCACTGCGGCCTTTGCTGACTCCCTGAGTCCCCCAGCCTGGGCTCTCCTCCTGCCTGAGGAAGATGGGCCCGTGTGGAGAAAGCTTCCCAGTGCCAGAGCCTGGCCCCCCAGGCGAGGGTCACAGCTGGCCTTGGCACTCCCTTGGCTGACAGTGGCGGGTGCCTGGCAGGTGCTGGTGCACGGTAACCGGAAGGACACTGTACAGAGGTGGGCATTGGTCTCTTCTCACAGGTAACTGGCGACAGAGCAAGAGAGAATGGCCTCAAGCTGCAGCAGGGCAAGACTAGATTGGATGTCAGACAAAATGCTTTCACAGGAAGGGTTCTCAGGCCTTGGCTGCCCAGGGCGGGGGTTGAGTTGCCATCCCTGAATGTGTTCGAAAGCCATGCGGATGTGAAGCTAGGGAAGGTGGTTTAGTGGTGGGGCTGACAGCGGACTTAGCAGTAGAGTGTCTGGTTGGACTTGATGATCTTAAAGGTTTGGTCTAACCTGAATGATTCTGTGATTCCATGAGTCCTTGGCATGGGACAAGGGGGGTCCTGCTTAACCCAGTCCATTGGCACCTCTAGGTCAGGTTGCCAGGTGCCACGCTTGCACCACCGGACATGAGGTCAGAGACCCAGAAACCATCTGTGCAGCAAGCGCTGGCCCTGGGGGGACCCGGTGGTGTATTTTGGTCGGGCTGGTCACTGGGCTTTGCTTTCTGGGAACTGTTTAATCAACAACACTTATGCAATGGGTGCAAGAACCACGCATGGCTCCGCGCTGACCCCTGGCCTAGATCTGCCGTGCTGTAGTGCACAGTGGGGCGAGCAGCTGCATGGCGGGCAGCAGGCAGATCCAGGCTCTTGCTAAGCTGTAGGTGAGGTTCGGGCTCCTGGTAGCAGCTGCGGGGTGCTGGCCAGAGCAGAGGGGTCTGGCAAGTTCAAAGGGATTAATCTCTTTGGGGACACCCTGCTCCCCAGCCTGGAAAGGTTGCTAAGTTAGAGCAACACGGCCTGGGACCCCTTACAGCTTGCTGCGTGTGGGAAAAGTGACTTGGTCCCCTCTGCGGGTTGAAAGCAGGAGCAGCTGGGCCGTGTGGGGAATGTAACCTGCCCTGAGAGCCAGGAAGGAAACGTTCCGCTCGCAGTGTGGGAACACGGAATAAAAGGCAAGGGAATAGGCACGCAGCACGTGCGTGAGCCTGTCCGCAAATGGGAGACTGAACACGTGCTGGCGAGGGAGTGTGCTGCTGCGTATGGACCAAGTGTGTGCACCAGCGGTGCGCGTAACGCACCTGTGCCTGAAACAAAGTGCTGTCTGCTTGGCCCTGCTGGTGCCCGTCAGTGCTGCAGGTGTGATGCCTGCAGCTGGGGCTCACAGACCCTGAGGGATCTGCGCTCCCAGGCCAGGCTGTGCCCGCTTTTTTCTCCTTGTTGACATTCCTGGGCTATTCTGGGAGCTGCCAGCAGGCCCAGCCAGATGAGAACTTTGCCCCTTGCACTATGGTTGCATCATCTTCAGTGGGTACTTTTTCCCAGACAGCCCACTCTGTTTACACATCACCTCTGTGCTTGGCCAGTGGCAGGGGCTCTGTGTGGTCAAGACCTTGGAGTCAGTACCTCGTGGTACAATGGCCAGAGGACATGACTGATGGGCTGGCCGAGCTTCAGGTTCCCACTGTGCTCTGTGGGCTCCCAGCTACGATGCAAGGGTGATGGGCTCTCACGCTCCTGTAGCAACAGGGCACCTTGCGCCGCTTTTTGGAGGTGTCTGCAGGACGCTGCACCCTGCTTTAAGCGCAGCATCCAGGGCTGAGAACCCGAAGAACATCTTCAGGTTGATGTGATGCTGCCTGCCACCTCATGAGCCCTCAGGACATAGATGAGCCCCCATGTCCATTCTAACTTGCGGGGAGGAAGAGGCAGGGTATACAGCTTCACTGGCCTTGTCCAGCTGTGTCCTGGGCAAGCAGTCCAAAGGATAGGGCTGAGGCTCCCACCCGCACCACATGGTGGGCATGACAAAGCCCAGAGGTGTGAACAATCCCCAGGGAGCTGCAGGGCTCCTCTCGAGAGCCACTCCTGGTCCCTCCGGGGTCTTCTGCCAGGGTTAATGTGGCTGACTCTAGTGAGATGGGACAGGGGTAGCAGAGGGCAACACATAGGTTGGAGGGGCAGTTCCATGGGCCCACAGTCTAGCAGGGGAGGCTGGCTGGCTGGATCCATCGTGCCGGCTGCTCCATGACCAGCAGAGTTCGGACTGGGCAGAGTAGCTCAATGCAGGGCTGCGTCCCCGGGGGTACCCACCCGGATCCCTCTGCACCCCCGGGAAGGTGCCTGGGCACGTGGCACCCACCTCTGCCTGGGCCACTCTTTCTGCCAC
>VZRI01004196.1:17670-27828 GCA_013397515.1 Upupa epops | reverse complement strand
CCCGGGGGGCGGGTGGACCGGCCCGGCCGCGCCGAGGCCGTGCCCTCCCGGGGAAGCCCCAGCGAGGGGATGCGCCGGGCCTGGGCAGGGCGCTCCGGGCTGGCCTGCCCCGGCTCCAGCAGCTCCGCTGCCGCTCGGCTGGGGGATGTTAGTCCGGGAACTGCGACCGAGTGGAAGTTGCTGCTGTGGCGCAGCAGCCGCAGGACTGTCCCCGGGCGCCCGTGAATGGTGAGCAGGACCAGTCGCACCGCTGGTCCAGGCTCCTGGCCATCCTGAGCCTTCTCACACTGGGCCAGTCGTAGTTGATGCGGGGGCTCTGCCAGCCGCATGGCGAGCCTCCCCACCCAGCTCCTTGGGCAGGATTCTGAGCTGGCTGGCCCAGTCTGCAAGTGCCACAGACTGCCTGTTCCCCACTAACAGTAGCTACATTTCCCTGGGCAAAGCTCTGAGGGGAAGAAGGTTTTGCCCTGGGATGGTGGATCCCCTTGGTCCCCTGACAGTCTGCCAGGTCCTGGTGCATCCCAGCTTCTCAGTCTGCATCCCGTAGGCCCTTGGGCTGCGCTTCTTTTCCCCTTTGGGCTGTAGTGGAGGCTGCCTTAGAGGCGTCCCATGCTTGGGAAACCTAGAATCATAAAACAGCCCTGGATGGTTAAGTTATCTGGTCCAACCATTTGTTGGGTCGGGAGCTTGGACTGAGTTTATCCAACTTCCCTGATCTTGGGAGGAAGGCAGAGCAGAGCTACTTTTTCACATCATTTGTGGAGTACCTTGAGCCCTTGGCTATGCCGCTTCTGAGTGTCTGTCAGTCTTTCTGCAGGCTTGCAGGAGAACTTCCTTGGACGAGGACTGCTGCTGGCTTTAGTATTTGTGAGAGCTAGGGCTGAGGGTAAGTGGCTTGGGTGAGGGAGCTCAACCTTGAGCCCTTCTACAGCTGAGACTAGGCTGGACCTTGCTGGCAGGTGGTTCTAAGTGGTTCCCATGCCCTGATGGATGCTGGCTCTTTGGCCTCATTTCTAAAGCCCCAAGACCATAGGTTCAGGTGTTGGCTCTGTCACTCCCTGCCTTGCATGAGGACTCTGGGGCCCGCAGAGAATGCTGGCCAGGGATAGGCATGGTACAGAGCTGCTGGAGGGAACCAGCATTGCCAGCGTGAGTCAGTGTAAGAAGCAGGGCATTGAGAGGTCTGGTCAGCCCTGCTTGCAGCTGAACATGAGGCAACTGGGCCTGCCATGCACCCCCAAACTGCCCCAAGCACTCAGTGAGCCAGGAGTGGCCGCAAAAAAGCCTTTATCTGGAGAATTACCCCGTCTGCGTCCTGGTGCCCTGGGCCAGGACCTGGGCACATGAGAAGTCAAGACGGTCCTTATCCAGAATGGGGGGGCAGTCAGCACTGCCTTGACAGCCTGAGGGGCTGCACCTCTGTTATGAGGATAGAGAGGAGGACAACTGGGTATGAGGAGGCTGGATGGCTCTTAGATCTGCAATTCTCTGTGTTTAACATCTGGAGAACTAGTAGATAATCCACCCACAGATGGGGTCCTGTGCCCAGTCCTGGAAGGGATGTGGGAATCCAGAAGATGCTGCTGGATACGGGAAGATGGCAGCTGTGCCCACCCTAAACCTTAATGGCACATCAGAACCCTCCAGAAGCTGCAAAATCACAGAGCGAACAGCTGATAAAATTGTTGCCTCAGAGTGGGAAGGAGCAGCAAAAACAGAGTCGGGTTTCAGCTCTGCTGCCCCTGGACCTGAGGCTGGGCTGGATGTTTCCACATGTGATGTCACCACACTGTCAAACTCCCACCCCTGATCTAGGGGGAGCAAAGCTCTTGCAGGTGCCCCCCAAGTGGTAGAGAACATGGCTCTCGGAGAGAAGGTTATTTGCAGTGGACAGAGCAGGTCTCCAGTCAAGGAACAAGAAAACAGACACCTGTGCCACCCACCTCCACTGGTGGCAGATACTTTGGAAGAGATGAACGTGTCCCAGCAGGCAAGGAATTGCCGGGGACTTTTGGGAGCAGAGCGAGCACACGCCCACCATCGCTTCTTAGCAGACAGGAGAGGTCCGCTGCCCCAAAGGAGGAGCAACTTTGCCTAAACGCTCGGGTGCTGTGTTTAGAGACAGGCAGTTCCACAGATTAAAAGGGATTGCTGTTGCAAATGAATCCTTTAACGAATGCTGAAGACTCTGCCAGGTCCTGCGCATCCTCCGTTTCCTGTCTTCTGAGAATCCTGGACAGAGCTGTTGGAGTAGGGACCCGCTCAGTGTGAAGTACCCTGGCTGCTGTGTGAGGTCATAAAGATGCTGCAGCCCTCTGTCTGCCATGTCTTACCCTCTCTCCCTGAGAGTGGCAGGGTTGTGTGCATTGCAGACCCTGCTCTGGCAACGTCCCTTCATGAAGCACACGAGCATGCTGGGTTGGAGGTGATGCCTTGATGCCATGGGAAGGGGCAGTGCCTGTCAGGGGCTCCCACAGCCATGACTCAAGGCTGGGCTTTTATGGGTCCCACATGTTCAAATTTACTCCTTCCCTCCAGCACTGAGAAGGAAGAGGGAAGCATAAAAATTCCGTGCTTACGGCAGCTGCTGCCATGTGTGCCGGCCCCCCGTACCTTCACCCCAAAACCTTGCCCCCACGCAGACTCCAGCCCAATGAAGGCAGGGGCCGGGGAAGTGGCTTTATGTGAGCAATTCGCAGGGGTAGTGTGCGCTGCGGGCCAAACCAAACAACGTGCAAACCTGTGACAATCGCCTGTCTGCCCTGGGACCACCTATCAAGCGTCACCACGCTGGGCCAGCTTGCCGCGGTTTCCTGAGTGGCTTGGCTCGTGGTTGAGGGCTGGCGGTCCCTGCTTTGCAGAGGGGACAGGCTCATGGAGCGTTGGAGCTGTGAGCTCCCATCCTGGCAGCCCTCCTTCCTGGGCCATCTCTACCCTGAGATACCCTCAAGACCAGGCAGCCAGCTCCCTGGGCTGGCCTGCCTGCCTCTCTTCCCAAAGCACACACGTGTTAGCATGTGTTAACGCGTATAGAGGCATGCCAGTGCATGGTCATGAACGGGTGTGGATGCACGTGGGAGGGAGGGATGCTGTTTTGTTTCCTGCTGAGATGCAGTCGATGGGTGGTGGGGTACCGTGGCTTGCGTTAGACCTTTGATGCTGAAGGAATCATTGGGCTGTGGAGGCACCTCTGTCCCTTACTGCCAGTGGTGCAAAGGGCAGAGGAGAGGTTTGGCGTTGGGTGGAGGACGTTGTGCTTTCTGAAGGTAGGCTGGAGAAGGGGAGTAGCATTGAATGCACGATGTCCTGAATTTGCCCCGGTATGGGTGTCTCTGCGCCCCACACGTGCAAACTTCCACTGAAGCTGCTTCTTCTTTGCCTCATCTTTTCCAGGCAAGAGACCACCTCGGAATGAGCTTGGCAGTCCACACCACCATGGGATCATGACCCTGAATTGTCTGCTTTGAGACCCCCTGAACCTGAAGCAATGTGCTTTGTGGCAGCTGCAGTCCTGGGCAGATTAGCTGCCCCATGCAGAGGAGCTTGGGCTCGCCTTAAAGGCCTGGCCTAACAGTGAGGTCAGAGGGATAGCAAGGCAGCCGGGCGGGAGGTCTGCGCATCATTTCTGCCTGAGTCAGAGATGAGAAAGCGTGTGGGGTCTCGGAGAGCGGCTTCCCTCCACATATATGTGCTAGGGCAACAAAAAGGATCTCCTTCTGGGGAGAATCTCTCTTTGCCCCCCCACTATTAGTGGTCTTTCCCCACGCAGATAGGTGCCTGGGGAAGCTTTACGGTGTGTAGGTTTTATCGTAGCTGGGAAGGTGTTGGGGTTGCCTTGACTGGCAGCCGGGATGTCCTTCCCTGGTCCTGGGTAGCTGCTGGCAAGAGAAGGCATTGGGCCCCAGCAGCTCTCTTCCAGCCTTGCTGCTTGCACGTGTGAGTAGCTCAGCCTGGCCCTCTGCTGGGTTTCTCTCTGTGTCTGCAGAACTGCCCCAGCTTTGCCTGAGCTGCTGCCCTGGTGCAGGAAGACAGATCTCAAGGCAGATCAGTGTTTTTCCTAAGGCCCTGTTGGGTTAAACCAGCTGGGCATATGGCTGACCTCGGGTCACAAGACGGCTGAGGCAAGGGCTGCAGGAGTGTCAGCAGGGCTGTCTGCCTGTTGTAGGCTCAAGAGTGCTCTACTGCTCTGGCCCTTCCTCTCTCTTCCTCGGCGAATAAGGATTTGGGGTGACAGGGCCTGCACATATACAGCAGCTCCCTGTTAGCTACTGTTGTAGCTCCGCACATGTACGAGTACACACGCACACGTGAACGTTCCACGTGTGTGTAGACAAGGTCACATATGAGCATGCAAATGAACACGTTGATCTGTGAGTACACACATACAAGCACCCCTCAAAACAAACACACAGGTACAAATTCATCTGCACACGTGTAAACATGTATGGCCAAACTTGTGTCTTCACACATGCACTTACAGAAACACAGCTGCCTCTGTGCATGCACACACAGAGCCCTCCCCCAGGCCCCCCACGCTGGGGGTTGTGCCGGGCGGGTTGATGGATTGTGCCACACACAGCTCAGTGCTGCTGGTCTATCGGCTGGGTTCTCAGCCCAATGGGATAATCCAGCCCTGACATCACATTCCTCCGCAGTGGGACTCCGGGATGGTTAACCCTGAAGGTGACGGGGACAACGCTGAGGCAGAGACAGGGACCCATGTCGCTCCTGTGTGCTGGGCTAGGTGGTGACCACGCTGCCTAGGAGTGTTTCTGATGCAAGGCGGGAGCTGGGCTGGGGGTCTGCCCTGTCACAGGGTGCCATGGGGTGCAGCCCTCCTCCACCCCCTCTTGCAGTTTCCTGACAGATTCCCCTGTCTGTGCCTGCATCTGAGTTTCTTCCTCCCGTCGGCTCTGCCCCTCGACCCGTCGGTGTAGGTAGGCATCCCAACTGTTGGCTGCTGGTGCAAGCTCACTGGATCTCCTTTTGCTCTCTGCCTTTTGCATCTTCTCTGTCTCCTTCCCTCCCACTCTCTCCACTCCCCAGTGTCCTCGGGAAACTGGAGCCGGATGACAGATTTTAGATGTGTTTGCAGGAAATAAAACGCAAGGAGTTTGGAGGGGGGTGGGGACGTCCAGTCCTAACCCCCTCCTGCATGGGGTCTAGCCCAGCTTCAACTGCTCCTGCTGCTGGCTGCGCTCCTTGTTTTCTTGGCAGAGAGGAGGAGGAATGTGTTTCAGTTTGAGTTTCTTGGCAGGAGGAGACCGAGGGAAGATTCCCCTCAATCCTGGCTGCGCTCGGCTCTCAAATTTATGCCCATAGGCTGCAACTTGGGTGGGCCGTGGCGGTGAGCAGCAGGCGGGGGAGGAGAGCGCAGCGGTGGGGAGCTGCGGGCCAGTTCCCATTGACGTACTGCGTCCCTGGCTCCCTCTGGCTTCCCCTGCTTGGGGGGCCACTTGTGTCTGGGGAGCCCTTGTGGACCCCATGGTCTGAAGGAAGCATCCTGCAGCTGGGACCTGTGGGCCTGCCCTGCGTAGCCACCCCCACAATGCTAGTGCTCAGTGGGGCAGGGGAGGGAGAGAGGGAGCAGTGTCACTGCCATAGTACCCGCAGGACTAGGACTGCCTCCAGTCTGCCCTAGCCGGGGAGACCCAGGGCTGGGTCTGCTCCCCTAACTCCTCCCCTCCGCCTGGATCTGGGAAGGAGAGGCTGCACCTAGGTGGCCAGCAACTGGAGGCATTGGGGGCCAGTTGAGCTGCCCTCAGTCCTGTTTGGTGGGTGCTGGAGGAGGTGCAGGGGGATACCACCCCATGCAGGAAGGTGGTGTGCAAAGCTGGGGCTCTGTGAGGCAGGGTAACGTGCTCTGTGCCGTGTGCCTGTGTGTGGTCGTGTGCTGTGCATGTGTGAGTTCTCTGTGCCCACACGCGCTCCGTGTGTATTTGTGTAATCCTGCACACATGCATGTGTTGTATGCATGCATGCACGTGCAGCTTTGCTTGTGTTGCTTTGGTCATGCGTGTTCTCTTGTGGGCGTGTACGTGTGCTACCTGTTATGCAGGTGCTGCGTGCAGGCACGTGGAGTTTGTGCGGTGGTCACTCTGAGGGCGCGTGTACGGGTACTCTGAGTGTGTGTGCAGGGGCATAGCTTTGTCTAGCAAGGTAAACAGGGCTGACAGGTGGCAGGGTAGAGGAGACGTCGCCAAGGCTATGGATCCTGGAAGCTGCAGGTGCCCTGCTGTCAGAGCTCCATCTGTCTGGGACTCGGGGCAGCAAGTTCCCAGTCCTGGTCAGGGCGGGGAGCTGTAGGCTGGTGGGAACCAGCTGGGCCCAGGGCAGATAGTCTCTTCAGGGCAGGGGCCAGACGGAGAGCTCCTCCAGGAGCTAATCCCCATTCTTTGATGCAAGACCCAGATTCAGTAGGCAGGTGAGAGGTCCCTCATCTGCCAAACCCCCACCTTGCTTCCTACTCGTCTCTTTCCCTTGGCTGCCCCCAGCACCATCACCTTCTTGGGAACCTCCCTCCCCCTTTGCCTGCCTTGCTGTCCCCCCCTCCATTCTTCCTGGCTGACAGTCTCACAAAGCCCCAGGAGAAGCTTTCAAAGGGGCAACTCATGCGGAAGAATTGCTGCCTCACTCAGCGCCCCCCAACCATGCTCTAAAGGCAGCCCAGCACTTTCCCAGCGGGATGAGGGGTTCCCACTCCCACAGACCCCTTGTTAGGGGCAATTCCCTCGGTCTCTCGAGGGAGGAGGCTGAGGGGCAGGAGGACTTGTTCCCAGTGCCATCCACATGTGGAGCTCTTGCCCCGTGAGTGTTTCTGCTTTGAGAGCCTCTGACCTCCCTGTAAGCCCTCAGGGCAGAGCGGTGACTGCGGATGGGGGGCAGATGCCGACCGGGTGTGGAGGCTGAAGCCACAGCCGTGTGGGTGGAGATGTGACCATAGGCAGGTGCAGGCAGCACATCAGGTGTAAATGATGCCCAGGCACAGGGTAAGAATCTGCAGGTGGGGATGCGGTGGAGGGCCGGGCTAGCCCCTGTGGGCAGGGGTTCTGTGTGGGTGGGACAGGGCAGTATTTGACCTGTGGGCTGGGTGAGGACCCTAAAGGAAGGGCTGGGTGGGGCCTGCGGATGCAGCAAGGATCCATGAGGAGGGCAGAGCAGGCTGCCAGCACTTGTCTTTCAGCCGAGGATGGTTCTGACCATCTGTTCTTTAATCGCCTCTTCTGGCAGTTAGGGCTTGTGGTTTTTAGAGTCTGTGATGGTTGCGTGTCCGAGCGCCCATGCTTGGGTCTCGTTCGCCCTGCAAGAGATGCCACGGTAGGCTTCTTCCTTACTGTGACAGAACCCTCTTGCACAAGGGCACCTTGCTAAGTTTGTACCTGGGGATGCTTGTGGTGGCTGATCACAGGGTGCCCTGCTGTGTTCCTGCATGTGCTGAGCTGTCACAGGTGGCCTCCAACTGGGCAACGATCTGATCTGCAACTGTGGTCCTTGTGCTTGGGATGTGGTGCTGGTGCCACAGGGGGCTTGCCAGGTGCTGGGGGCGTGGGGACAGATGTACTTGCTTTCAAGGGGGTGGCAGATGACCTCTGTGTTTGACCAGGTGGCTTTTACCTCCAGCCCTCAACTAGCCTGCCAGGGGCATGCGGTTTCCTGCATGTTTTATGCCTCTGCAGGGTTAGCAAGGGAGGAGATGGGGAAGAGAAAGGGCGTATAGAAAAGAAAAAGAGTCTGTCATCTTCGGAAGGAGGGGCAGGTGACTCAGGATGCGTTTAAGGGTATTGTAAGGTCATGCAGAAAAAGAATTAGAGAAGCCAAAGCTCAGCTAGAACTTAATCTGGCCACATCTGTTAGGGATAATAAAAAGTACTCTTATGAAGACATTAATAACAAAAGGAGGGCCAGGGACAATCTCCTCTGCTTGTTGGACAAAGGGGGGAGCGTGGTAACTGAAGCCAGGGAAAAAGCTAAGGTACAGAACACCTCCTTTGCCTCAGTCTTCAGCATAAAGTTTGGCCATCCTCGGGGTAACTGGGCTCCTGAGTTGGTAGGCAGGGAAGGGGAGCAGAATAACCCTCCTGTAATTCGGGAGGAAGCAGTTAGTGACCTGGTGTATCACTTAGATCCTAACAAGTCTGTGGGTCCAGGTGGGATTCATTCCAGGGTGCTTAAGGAGTTGGCTCAAGAGCTAGCCAAGCTGCTCTCCATCATTTATCACAGGTCCTGGGTACCCAGGAAGGTGCCGGGTGGCTGGAGGTTGCCAATGTGGTGCCCATCCACTAGAAGGTCTGGAAGGAGGATCTGGGGAACCACAGGCCTGTCAGCCTGGCCAGGTTGTGGAGCAGATCGTCCCGAGTGCCATCGAACGGAAGGTACAAGACAACCAGGGGATGAGGCCCAGCCAGCATGGGGTTAGGAAAGGAAGGTCCTGCCTAACCAACCCGATCGCCTATGACTGGGTGACTCACCAAGTGGATGAGGGGAAGGCTGCGGATGGGGTCTACCTGGGCTTCAGCACAGTCTTTGNACCAGGGGATGAGGCCCAGCCAGCATGGGGTTAGGAAAGGAAGGTCCTGCCTAACCAACCCGATCGCCTATGACTGGGTGACTCACCAAGTGGATGAGGGGAAGGCTGCGGATGGGGTCTACCTGGGCTTCAGCACAGTCTTTGACACAGTCCCCCACGGCATCCTCCTGGCGAAGCTGGCAGCCCATGGCTGGGATTAGGGCACCCTCCGCTGGGTTAAAAACTGGCTGGGTGAGCGGGCACAGAGAGTGGCTGTGAATGGTGCCACCTCCATGTGGTGTCCCCCAGGGATCAGTGCTGGGCCCAGTTTTGTTCAACATCCTTACCGATGACCTGGATGAGGGGATTGTATGTCCCCCTCCTAAATTTGCGGGTGACGCCAAGTTAGTGGGGAGCGCTGGTCTGCTGGAGAGGAGAAAGATGCTGCAGAGAGATCTGCACAGGCTGGGTCAGTGGGCAGAGGCCAACGGGATGAGGTTGAACAGGACCTGGGGCAGGGTCCTGCATTTTGGCCACAATAATGTGCAGTGCAGAGCTACAGACTGGGGAATGAGTGGCTGGAGAGCAGCCTGGCAGAGAGGGACCTGGCAGTACTGGGCGACAGCCGCCTGAACAGGAGCCAGCAGTGTGCACAGGTGGCATGAAAGACCGATGGCTTGTATCAGCAATAATGTGGCCAGCAGGATTAGGGACGCAATTCTTCCCCTGCACTCGGCACTGGTGGGGCTGCCCCTTAAGTACTGAAGCCGCTCGCTTCAAGGAAGATACTGAGCTAGTGGAGCAGGTGCAGAAGAGAGCAACCAGGCTGGGGAAGGCACTAGAGGGAGGGACTTAAGAAGAGAGGCTGAGGCAGCTGGGGGTGTTTAGTCTGGAGGAGGGGAGACTCAGGGGCAACCTTGCCACTCTCTATAACTACCTGAAGGGAAGCTGTAGACAGGTGGGGGTCAGGCTCTTCTCCCACGCAACCAGGACCAGAGGGCATGGCCTGAAGCTGCCGTGGGAGGGTTAGGTTGGATGTTAGGAAGCCCTTCCTCACAGGAAGGGGTGATCAGAACCTGGACTGGACTGCTCTGGGGTGTGGGGGAGTCCCCATCCCTGGAGGTGTCTAAGGACAGGCTGGCCATGGCTCTTAGTGCTCTTAATGCCCTGGGCTGGGCTTGATGATCTCAGAGGTTTTTTCCAGCCTCAGTAATTCTCAGGTGTGCGGGGCTGCACCCCGGCCCAGCAGACTGCTCTGCTCCCCTTGCACCAGCCCTTTCTTCCTTCCGAGGTACTCGTAGCTCTGTGGCTGAGGATGGCTGCAGGGTGTGGGAGCCCTTAGGGCAGAGGAACACGGGGGCGTGGGGGGTGCGAGGGAGGGGAAAAGAAAGATGCCGGGGGACACCGTGGCAGGGGTGCGGATCCCCCAGGCACTGGCGTATGCCGAGATGTTCACTGGTGGTTGCTGCTGAGTCAGATGCCCTCTAACTGCATTCCCGTGCCTGGGACCCTCGCCGCGGGTGCCTGGGACCCTCGCCGCGGGTGCCTGGGACCCTCGCCGCGGGTGCCTGTGCTCCACAGCGCCGGGGCAGAGGGTTTCGTCTGCTGCCCCTCCCAGCAGTTCCTGGGTCTTTCCGGGGCAGACGCCTGTT
>VZRI01004196.1:0-17611 GCA_013397515.1 Upupa epops | reverse complement strand
CTCCGGCCCCTCAGCGAGGACGAGACCCGGAGCCCGCGCCGGGCCCCGCCGCGACATGTTCGACCCTGCCAGCCCTCCGGCCGCCGGCTACGCTGAGCACTGCCGCCTGCGCCCACCCTACGGACCAGCTCCCGGTGCCCCGAGACCACCAGGTCGGTCACCTCCTCCTCGTCCCGAGCAGGGCGTGAGGGGCACTCAACTTCGCGTTCGCTCCGGGGGCTTCCTTCCCTCCTTGTGCCGCCCACCCTAACGTGGTTCCCCTCTTTCTCTTCCCCTGCGACAGGACTTGACTTCTCTTCCTGCCATCAGTCAACCCTCTCGAGCAGCCACCGCAGTTACGGGTTGGTGCCAGGAGCGGAGCACCCGGGCAGCGGCGATGGTAAGCATCCAGCCGTGGGCAGGACGTGACACAGGTAGGGTTCTGCAGGCTGGGCATCTCCTGGGGATGGTGCCGACCGTGTCTGGAGTGCAGGCACGCGTGCTGAGCCGACGGGTGGGAGGGAATGGCCTGAGCTTCAGGTGCCTCACTTGGAGCAGCGATCTCGTGTGAAGAGGAGGATTCGTGTTGGCTGTTGACAAGGAGATCAGGCACTTCTATTGGGATGATGTCAAGCTGCAGCAGGGAGTACACATGTGTCAAAGAGTTTGGGTACACCTTGGGACCGTCGCTGGCTGTGGCAGGAAAGGAGGCACACTCCAAAGCCAGCAGCAGAAAGTCTAAATTGGGAGAGGAGTGGCTGGAGACCGGTCCTGCAGGAGGGCGTCTGAGGTTGCTGACTGGCAGCAGGCTAAATAGGAGTCAGCCCTGACAGTCCAGAGGACAGACAGCGTGCTGAGGTGAAGCGAATGCAGCACAACCCGATGGTGAAGAGAGGAGATTGTCCTGCTGTATTCGGAATGGATGCAGCCTGTTCCCGAGGTTGCATCCTTGAGACTACACAGTAACTCTAGCCCAATATTTAAGAAGGGTGTGAAGGTACTTGAATGTGTTCAGACGGGGGCAGCAAATCTAAGGGCTGGGAAGCATGTCCTTTGAGGAGTGGTTGAGAACTTTGGGTATGTCTAGTTTGGAGAAACTGAGGGAGGGTGAGGGGTGACCTCATTGCCCTTTACAGCTTCCCGAGGAGGAGACACGGAGAGGGAGGTGCCAGTCTCTTCTCCCTAGTACACAGTGTCAGGATGGGTGGGAATCATTCAAACTTGTGCCGGCAGAGGTTCCGACAGGACATCAGGAAGCATTTCTTTATCGAGAGGGTGGTCAAACCCTTGAATGGGCTTCCAGGAGAGGCGGTCAATGTCCCAAGCCTCTTTGAGAGGCATTCGGGCAATACCCTAGGTAACGTGCTTTAACTTTTGATCAGCTCCGGGTTGATCAGGCAGTTGAACTGAATTACTGGTTTTGCTTCCATCCAAGTGATGCTACTCTGTTTCTATTCTATCCTCTTATCTTCTATCCTACGCTAAATCAGAAGCTAACCAGCACACTGGGGGTACTCCTCCAGGCTCCAAAGTACCAAGTTTGTGTCCATGGGGGTTTTGTCAGCCTCCTAGGACCCATGCTGAGAGGAGTGCCCCCCACTCTCTGCTGCCATCCCAGGCTCATGGTTCTCAACACCCCGTGGTGCAGGCAAACTGGGCAAGAAGCGGGCACTGTCCATCTCACCCCTGTCAGACTCTAGCATTGACCTGCAGACAGTAATCCGCACCTCACCCAACTCCCTTGTTGCATTCATCAACTCCCGCTGCACCTCTGCCAGTGGCTCCTATGGCCATCTCTCCATCAGCACCATCAGGTGGGCACCAGACTTCAG
Organism: Upupa epops; assembly: GCA_013397515.1. NCBI lineage: Eukaryota > Metazoa > Chordata > Aves > Bucerotiformes > Upupidae > Upupa > Upupa epops. The sequence goes on along the minus strand of VZRI01004196.1, from coordinate 15,800 downwards.
CCCTGTTGACATGCATGCAGCCTGTCAGGCTGGGAGACTGAATGCTGATTCCCATCTTAGGGAATGACTGGGATGAGGGCTAGGGAAGGTGGGAACAGAGTGGGGTGGTGGATTGGGAAAGGAGTGGATGGGAGTTCAGACACCTGGGATATTTGGCTCAGGAAACCTAAGTTTTTGTCATCTGATGGTGGCATCTGCTTTTCCCTCTTGCTCCTTGCAGTCCATCACTGGACTACCAGAGTCCACCAGGTCAGCAGAAGGGTCAAGGCCATCTGTACAGTCATAAACCCTCTCCACCACTGTGTAGCCTCCATGAACACCTGTCCACCTGCCCAGGGCTCCTGCACCATGCACCAACTTGTGGGACCCTCAAACCCTGCCAGGTAAGAGAGGCCTGGCATCCATGTAAGTGGTGGTTCAGTAGGCATTGCAATGCCAACTGTTTTCTCCCCTGCCCTGGTAGCAGCTGAAGTTGGAGTGGAGCCTGAGCAGCCCTCTGAGTGTCAGATACCCCGAGGAGAGATCTGAGGGTGACATCTCCAGTCCGGCTTCTACAGGCACCCAGGTACTCCCCAGGCCCCGACATACCTGCCGTGACTTCCCCAGGGGTCTGTGCTCTTCTCTGGCACTGCTCCCAGTAACAGGGAGCATGCAGAGTCATACCTGGGAGTGTTTATCTGTCTGGGCTCCTCCAGGACCCTTTGCCAAGCCTGACTGATGTTCGGGAAGACCTGGAGAAGGAGGATGGGAAACCTGAGTCTGAGACTCTATATGAAACCAATTGCTACTGGGATGGCTGTACCAAGGAATTCGATACGCAGGAGCAGCTGGTGCATGTGAGTTAAGTCCTGAATACACCCAGTCCCAGAACCTTTCCTCAGGCTTGCTGATTGATTCCCCCATGTCAACCTGTAACTCCTACTCCAAGACTGTCCTGTTCTGGGCTGCTCCCATCCTTCCTCTACCCTAAGACATGACCACGCACGTGCATGATACTGGAAATTGGCCCCTGGAAGGGAGGGATATGCATCCACCACTTTTTGTGGGAAAGTAATTGGACAGAAAGGAGTCCTCCCATACCATGTCCCTAAAGGCAACACCCAGTCTAGCCTTCCTTACACCCTTGGAGGGCTCTGCTGAATCACTGGTGCTTCCAGGCTTCCTGTTTTGCTCTTTGTCTTCTAGACAGTGCAATACCTACTATATCTCCTTGACCACCCCTCAGACCACCTAGACCCTTGTGTCTTGTCTTGGTCCTCTCAAAATAGTCTCCAGCCATCTCCTGTATGCCCCTTTGTCCCACAGACGCCATCTGACCATTCTGTTTTCCTCTAACATCTGGTGTCTCTACCTGCACTCTCAGTCCCTCTACGTCCATTTCTGCCACGATGTTTTCTTAGCACTGCTGTATCTCTCTGATCCTTGATAACTTCCCCACTGCCTCTCGTTTCTCAGCACATCAACAACGAACATATCCATGGAGAGAAGAAGGAGTTTGTGTGCCACTGGGAAGCATGTTCCCGGGAGCAGAGGCCCTTCAAGGCACAGTACATGTTGGTGGTGCACATGCGGCGTCACACAGGCGAGAAACCTCACAAATGCACGGTGAGCTGGCGTGAGCCTTTGCAAAGCCTCAGCTAAGCTGCGGTGCTTTGCGCTGGGCAGAGCTGGCCTGTCTGGAGCATGGCATTGGTGGGGGACGCAGAGCGGGGAAAACGGGGTGAACCAGCGTAGTTAGGAACGTGTTAATGCAGGATAGGGTGGGGTTAGCGTATGGTGGGGCCGTGTGATCTGTGGCGTGGCGGAGACGCACAAGGGGTAAAGAAGTGACCCTGTGGCCAGCACACGGCGAGGTGGCGCGACATAGGCTGGAAGGGTAAAGGGCTGTGCAGCGGTGTGAGAACGTGCGCTGTGCACCCAGCAACAGGCGTGCTGTGTGTTGGTTCCGAGGTACAGTACACGTCCGTGGCGCATGTGCCGCGGGCACGTAGTGCGGGGGTGATGTGGTACGGGGTCTGTTGAAGGTGTGTGGCATGTTTCCCCCTTCTTGCCTGCACAGTTTGAGGGCTGTAACAAAGCCTATTCACGCCTGGAAAACCTCAAAACGCATCTGCGCTCGCACACGGGTGAAAAACCCTACGTATGCGAACACGAGGGTTGCAACAAGGCCTTCTCCAATGCTTCAGACCGGGCCAAGCATCAAAACCGCACTCACTCCAACGAGGTACAGACCCACGTGTAGCTCTTTTCTCCCCTTTGGGCTCTGTATTGAGCTTCTGATTAGTCTCTGCGTGCCCCAGCCCCCTCGTTGCCTGCTTTAATACTGTACGGTCTCTGTCTTCAGTCACCTGCGTTCCCACGAGGGTCTCTTTACCGCCCTCTGTCCCACTCGTGTGCGGTACTAGACTTTTGTTCTTCCTCTGGCTCCCTATGACCTCCCCTGTGGTAGGACCTAACCCAAGGGGACTTGGCTTCTTTGATCCCTTCTCACCATCTACTGCTTCAGTCCTCTGCCCTGAGAGAGGGGAAGAGGATTTATCTAATGCGCAGCTGGTACTCTGTCGGGAGGGATCTCTGGTTGGAGCTAACACCATCCCTCCACTGTGCTTACCTGTCTTCCACGACAGAAGCCCTACGTGTGCAAGATTCCGGGCTGCACCAAGCGCTACACAGACCCCAGTTCCCTACGCAAACATGTGAAGACGGTGCATGGTCCTGATGCCCATGTGACCAAAAAGCACCGAGGGGATGGTGTGCCAGGGCGTGCACTGCCGACCCACAGCGGTCCCCTAGACATGAAGCAGGAGAAAGACACAAATGGCTCCGCTGAGACCCAGAAGGATGACAGCAAACTCTTGGTGCCTGACTTGGCCTTGGTAAGGAGCCGGGGGTATTGGTGATGCAGAGCAGTTCGCATGGCAAGGGAGTCATCTGCTCAGTGGACAGGGTGCAGGCTCTCAGGGTGCATTAAGCATGTGGTGGATATTTGTCCCCCTTTTTCGTGGCTAATATTTTCTGTACTCCCTAGAAGCCACAGCCCAGCCCAGGAGAGCAGTCATCGTGCAGCAGTGGCCACTCCCCGCTTGGCAGCACCGCCAACAATGACAGTGGGGTAGAGATGGCAGGCAATGCAGGTGGAAGCTACGAGGATCTGTCCACACTGGAGGATGTGGTGCCTATGGGCAGCTCAGGGCTCACGGCCCTCCGCAAGCTAGAAAATCTCCGCATTGACAAACTGAAGCAGATGAGGAAGCCATTGGCTACCAAATGCCTGAATTTGCCAGCCATCCCTGGAGCCGGTGAGACTGTGATTCCCTCCCACCAGAATGTGGAGCCAGTCCATTGGGCTCTATGTCAAGAGAGACCTGGTGTGCAGCCAGAGGTTTCCACACCTTCCTTTCACTAGTGGTGAACCTCCACATCTGAGCTGTGACCTGTCTGGACTCAGTGACCTTCACCGTCTTTTCCAGCCTAAATGATTCTGAGTAATCTTATGCCCCCCTCTTAGTTGCCACCACTCGAATCTGTTTGCTGTCCTAGCAGGCACTAGCCAGGGAAGAGGCTGCTTCTGGTAGTGGAAGTGGCTGCCAGTCCCTTCTGTTTCCACTAGTGCTGTGCTGTGTCTTCAGAACCCAGGTGTAACTCCTTCTTTTCTCTCCTCAGGCCTGCCTGGGGAGGTGCCAGGGATCTCTCTGCCTCCACCGGGTGTCTCACACCGGCGCATCGCAGAGCTGTCTGCAGCTGGGATGGGCATGTTGCTAAATGAGCGCCGGAGCAGCGCCACCAGTACCGTAAGCTCAGCCTACACCGTGAGCCGACGTTCATCCTCGGTATCGACATACCTGGCTGGGCCGTGCCCAGGTGGTGAGGCAGGGGCAATGCCCAGTGGGACAAGCTTGGCAGACAGCTATGACCTCATCTGTGCGGACGAGTCACAACACTCTGGTGACACCAGCCACTGTGGAGGGCTGCCAGGTGTGGGCGTCCTTACCCCAGCCCAGCAGTACAGTCTCAAAGCCAAATACACAGCAGCAAGAGGTGATCCATCGCCTACCCCGCTGCCGAACACGGAGCGAGTGGTCTTAAGTGGCCGCAGCAGCTTACCCGGGGACTCCCTTGGGCCAGATGAACCCCGATTCCTTGCAAATGGTTTGCTGCGAAGGCACAGCTCCAATGACTATACCGGCTACGGAGCCAGCGTCTCCCCTCGCCTGGCACCTCGACACGGTTCGCGGCGGGCCAGTGATCCTGCCCAGACTTTGGCCAACCCTCATGCTGGGCCCAAAGAGCATCGTTTTAAGAGCATGAGTAACATGAATGTGCCAGGAGCAGGCAGAACTTCTCTGCAGCCCTTGGGTGGTTCTGACGCCAACCTTCAACAACACATCTTCTCCCCACGCCCACCTAGCATCAGCGAAAATGTCTTCTTGGAAAGTGTGAGCGTAGACGGCCCTGGCCCAGGCATGGAGTCCGGTTTGATAGAGACAGGACAGTACTTCAGCCACCCGAAGGAAAGCTTCCCGTGCCAGGGCACAGATGCAGAGCTCCAGTGTGAAGGCCTCTATGGCAGCACTCAGCGAACAGCGACAGGTATGCAGGTGAACCCAGGAGGACGCAGGGATGAGGAGGAGAGTTTGTTTCTGTCCGAGTACTCCCTCCCTCAGTGTCAGATGAACCAGCATTTCACAAGTATGCGTGCTGGCAACGGGACCACGGCAGCTCCTTGGGATGAACCTCCCCAAGACAACCTGGAGATGGGTTCTGGGCAGTCAGGCGTCAGCGTATCTGCTGCTGCCATGCCTGGGCCACGACGTCGCCATCGAAATAGTGAGTATGCACTACCCGGGTCTTGTGGGCAGCAACCTAAACTTGTGAGCTTATGCCCAAACAGTGGGTTTTCTGGGGGACACCAGTCTAACCGACTACAGATCAAATCCGAGCAGCTTTATCTAGCCCCTGCCCCAGCACTTGGTGCCTGCCAGATTTCCAAGCTCGCCGGTGCCATGCAACCTCCTGCATCATGCGGCCAAGCTGCGAAGGTAGGGCCTGGTGGTTACCAGTCCGAGGAACAGGCATCTGCAGGTTACGTCAGCATGTTGAGTCCAAGTGCTAGAAGATCACAGACCCCCATGATGCAGACCAAAGAAGTCATGGTCCGTAGCTATGTGCAGGCTCAGCAGGCTCTGATGTGGGGAGACCAACTAGCCTCCAAGGGAAGGGAGGCTGGCATGGGGCCAGGCAGCGAACCTGAGCTGTGCCAAGCCATGCAAGCACCACAGTACCTCAGCCCCAAGTATTGTGGTTACCAAGCCAAACCAGATCACCTTCAGGGTCTGGCAAAGACCCAACATAGCCTAAATGTGCCATGCTTCAACCCGGAGATGATGCCACACCCACCATCTGGTCAGCAGAATAGCCTGAACTACGCAGGCCACGGGGCTCAGCCATGTCATTCCTATGAGGGAGCAGAAACCACCTCCCAGCATGTACTTCACTTGCCCCACGCACACCCCACATCCCAGGGCCCCTCTGACGCTCTACTGTATTGCCCAGACCAGGACACACATGTGCAGGCAGGCAAACTTAGGCAGAAGTTGCTGGACCAAACAGCAGCAAGCTGTGGGGGTCCCGGGCATTACGCTGGGGCCTTGGAAGGACACAAAGGCAGCTCCTATTACTGCCTGGATTCAGGAGAGCAGGTGGCCAACAGCCTGGACACCCTGGACCTGGAGAACACGCACCTTGACTTTGCTGCCATCGTGGAAGATCCGGAGACATCTTTGCTGCTGCCTGGGCCTCCGAGCCCTGTTGGCAGCCTCCTGCTTCCTGCATCTAGTGGTGCCAACATGGCCGTGGGTGACATGAGCTCCCTGTTGAGCACGCTGGCTGGGGAGAGCCATTTCCTCAACTCCCTGTCCTAACTAGGAGGTAACAGGCATCAGATGGTTGGAACCCAGGGTGGGGAGGGCAGCGGCAACCTTCTCCTGCCTCCCCCAAGCCCTCCCCCTCCCCTGAGGTGGTGTCCCTGGACGCTGTTCATGTCAAAACCAAAGAGTTCCACACTTCTGAACCCCATGGGCAGGCCCCATCCCTGCATTCCCTACCTTCTGTTATCGGGACTGCAGACACCGATTTCTGGGCAAGCCACGTGTGCGCCCAGTCCATCGCACTCAAGAACAGGGATGCAGTTCACCACAGGGGTGGTGTCGGGGAGCATGGGTGTCTAACCTTGTCCATGTTGCTCTGTACATAGTATGCGTATGCGTGTGTCTCTCCCATGAAGGGTTACTCTGGCTCTGCCTGTTTTCTGAAGGAACAGCAGTGCCTTCCTTCCCAATTAAACCCTTTCTCAGGGGGCTGTGAGCTGTGTGCTTCTTTATGTCTCTACAGGTGGGCTGCAGGCTGGGCCCCTGTGACAAGCGCAGTACAGCCCCATCCCTCTTTCTCTCCTCTGGGACAGAGATCCACTCGTGTCTGGTCTTGCAGCTGCAGACCCGCAAGACACATACTTCTGGGTGCAGGGTCTCTGGTGCTGTACTCGGATCTAAGGCCTTGAGACCATCTTGGCATCTCCAGGCTTTTCTTTGGGCGTTAGAGCGGCCAAGGTGGCTGCAGATTCTTTGTAGGGTCCCTGGGACGGACTGGGTGTGTTTGGGGCTGCTCTGGGGCGCTCCCGAGGCCTCTGGGTGGCCTTTTGGCGGCTCTGAGGGCTGTTTCTGTGAGCTGGATGGGCTCTATTATTTTAATCTTTACTACTTACTCACTTTAAAACATTTAGAATGAGACTTAAGTAACAGTAACCAGAACAGCCCGTGGGAGTACACGCTGCCTGTAGGCTACCCCGGCTATTACTTAAAACTTTGTGGACCGCTATTACTGACAATTTCCACAATAGAATCACACAGAGCAGAGCAGAAACAATAGCAGAGTGTTGAGTGGAAGTAATACCTGCGGAGAGAAAAACAATTGCCACCCCCAGGAATGTGTGTTGATTGACTTAGTAGTAAAGCAACCACTAAAATCTTAGAGTCTAAATGAATACAGGCACTGTTGTTTGGAAGTAATGACTACATTTATTCGCAGCTCGTGTTTGATGGGCCGGGCAGTGATTAGTCCCAGTCCCTATTGTAATGACAAATTCAGTAGTTCAGAAATCCTTTTTCAATGATAGAAAACTACTCATCAGCCATTAATAGTTAAATGGAAGCGTGAAATAAATAGCGTGCAGTAGTGACTCTAAATCAGAAAAAAACAGTAGTTTTTGATATAAAAGAACCAAAACAGGAAACAGTTGGGAATTTTTAATGCTGGAGTCATGACATAGCTGTAAGTTGAGGGACAGTGACTCCTGCTTGTAGCAAAAACAATAATTGGAGCCTTACTTTTTGAAATAAAGACAGAAATGGGTCATGAAATAATGGCTAAGTTTAACTGTAGGTGTTAAACAAAATAATCACAGGCTGTAAGGATAACCCAGACAGAACCAACATACCATTCAACAGTTTGGATTTAACATCAAATTAGAAAGCTACCGGTGTGCCGCGACTGCCTGCGTTTCAACACAGCCTCCCGAGCAGGGCGAGCAGGGAGTTGAGTGCCACAAGCGCTTAGAACACCGGCTGGACCTCAGTAATGCCCGTTACTTCATCGTCAGTTGTTAAATCGATGCGTTAACAATAGCCCCGCGGTATCGCCACCGTACAAGTTTGCAGTAATGAAGAAGAAGTAGACTACTGATTTGCATCCGTTTCTTAGGGTCATCTCCTGCTGCAGTTGTGGTAGCAAGAGTTCTCCTCTTTGGGTTCTAATTATTAACCTGCAGTCTTGGTTTAGAATCGTCATGAGCCCTTGATACTTTCCCCAGAGCAGTAAGAAAGGTCTTGAACTAGATTCGCAGGGGGAAGGGGAGGCGAGCCTGGTGGCGGCGGCGGGCGAGCCCGGTGGCGGCGGCGGGCGATCAGCTGCTGGGGCTTGGACCCGGGCCAGCTCGAGCGCATCCTCGCCAGTTGCTGGCGGCTGCAGTACCGCGGGCTTGCCCACGGGAGGGCAGCACTGCGCACGGCTGAGACCGGGGGAGGGGGGGTCTGAGGAGGGGCATGGGGCTACTGGGAGAAACTGGGACGGACTGGCAGGGGGCCTCCAATTGTCCGCGAGGAGTTACAGCTGGGGTGGGAGGGAGCTCTGGAAGGGGAACGAGCACCACCTGGCTGGGGGTGAATACACTGAGAGCAGTAGGCTGCCTGGCCACAGCAGCTCCCCCGGAGGCGTCTGCGCTGGGGAAGTCAATGCGGTAGCTCATTTCTACAGGTAGGAAATGAAATTGATTTGTTTGATTCTGGGCTTTGTTTGCTCCAGCTCTCCGGAAGCCACTCGAGGGTTCAGCCTTGCTGTAGTACTGCTGCATTAGTCCAGCAGAGACAGGCTAAGTGCCTCTTAACACTGCAGGAGCTACTCTGAGCTCCTTCTGGTTTTGTGGAACGCTGTGGGAGGCAGATTCCAAGAGTTTCAGGAGCTAGGGCGAGCTGACCTAGCTTTGGCCCACCAAAGAGGTCTGCTCTCTCTGCATTTGAGCTCCCATGAAAAAGAGGGCCATGGCTACCCTCACAGCAGAGCAGCAGCCAGGTTTAGACTTTTCTGTGTTCCACCTTTCAGTTGCAAGGGGGGGGGGGTGTCAAGAGCCATTGCTCACTCTGCCTCTCAAGATGAATCAGAGGAGAAGGGAAAGACCAAGCGAAGGAAGGCGAGGACAGCTGAGCAGGAAGTACATTCCCTTTTATAGGCTCTGTCCACCCATCACCTGTGGAGTCCTGGCACAGGAGATCTGCTAGGAAAGCTACCTCCAGCTTCAAAACAAAATGCTTTTTCTCCATAGAGCACCACAATTAACACTTGAAAATCTGGTAATTTCCAAACTGTAACAGGTTTGCTACTGAGATTTTTTTGTGTTTTTTTCGTTACAGCAGCTTTCGTTTTCTCCCCTGGCGCAGGGCAGCTGTCCTTTGATTCCTCTTCCCCTTTTGCAAGGACAAGGATCGACAGAGTGCCTCTGCCACTAATTCAGCAGACAGCCCAGCCTTCACTCTTGACCCCTTTCACCCCACTACATCGGGTGCCTCACTCGGTCTCCTGTCCCTCAAGCACGTCAGTACTCTGTTCAGATACGTTTCTGTACCGTAGCATCAACCCCGGTTTACTCATCCATCTGTTGATGCTCCCCACACCCTCCCCACCCTGCCTGTCAAACACCAGAATCCTCATTGCATTTCTGTGATTCCTACAGAGCCCTTGGCCAGAGCTCCTAGCGTGGTCTCTACCGTCCAGGGCTCTCACCAGATCGGCTGCAGTCAGCCCACAGGTTGCTCTGAGACCACAAAGGCCTCGCCACATCTCAGAGACTTTTGCTTTTACTCTGCAGTTTCTGAAGCCAGGTTGAGCAGGAAGCTCCTCAATGTCTTTCTCATAGCTCCAGGTACGCTCGGAGTGCCAAGCTCTGCTTTGTCACTGTTTTTTAGGTGTGTGACATCACTCTCATCTCATTCTTTGCTGTCAAGGAGAGCTCCGTTCTGCTCCCTCGTACCCTGGGAGCAGCAGAGCTTCGTCACCGTCGCCTTTTGGATGCAACTTCAGAAAACAACAAATCAGTTTGTTAGCAGCACAGCTCTCTCGCTCGGCTCTTTTAGCGACCTCAGTCAGCTGTTGCTTTGCTTATAGATTTATTAATTGGCCAGACTTTCTCGGCTCCAACTAGAGGTTGCATCTTTTTATGGTTTGGTGGTTTCTCGACTTCAGTAACAGCCCAGCTCAATTAAGAGAGCCGGACAGGCACCCAGAAAGCAACACCTGCTCAGATAACTGGCGCAGCAGCCACCCTTTAGTGAGAACCCTTACAGACCGTAACTCTGCCTTGTAGGCTGTTTTCACCTAGCACGTAGTTTGCAGTATAAGTTAGGTAACTGGCATAGCCTTCTCAGATAAGAGCTGCAGCCTGACCTCTTAGGGGGATCCCTAGGAACCAAACTACAGACCGTTCTGGGTACGATGCCATTGCAATGCCTAGCGAGACAGCTTCCCACACAGTTTCACAGAACACCCGTGTTTGTACACACACCCCCAAAGAAAAGGGCATTTCTTTACTCACCCCATGCCATAGCCAGGGTTTCAGATGCAGCTAGGGTGGAAAAACCATCTTCATCACCAATAAGGTTGTTCTTGCCCATTCACCAGCTAAGAAACAAGAGAGCAAAGCCTGTGCCCTGGCTCCCGGGGCTGCCTTTATACTTCTCAGGGCTTTTCCCCTCCCCTTTCCCCGGGGACTGTGGGAAGGGTGGTGGGCAGGGCCAAGGGTATAAGAACCCCCACCTGGGCTCCAGGGTGCATTGTGGTGCCTGGCTGCTCAGCAGTCAGAGCTCTACGGCTGCTTTAGCAGCAGCTTTTTGCAGGTGCTCTACTGGGTTAGGAGCAGCTGCAGCAGAGCTGGGGTGTCTGAGGAGCAGGGACTGTGGAGCTGAGGGGTGATGTGTGAGGGGTGGGCACTGCTCGGTGTTGTAACCTACTCGTGCTGACCTTTTCCCTTTCAGCAGCTCTGTACTTGGGGTGCAGGGGCACTCTCACGGGATGTGGTGTCTTTCACTCTACTGCTTGCTCTTTGTGACGATGCAATCGTGGGGTAGTGGGGGGGTGTTTAACCCTTGCAGCACTGCTCTCTGTTCCTGTCTCTCCCCTCAGGACTCCTGGTCAGACCAACCAGCAGCTGCTCCGGTCTGTTGTCTCCTGTTGGGGTTTCTCCCCAGTGCAGCAGGAGGGCTTTGCTTCTCACTCAGCACTCAAGAGTCTCCCTGTGAGAGTTACTCTGAACTAGTTCCCTGCAGCTAGGTCACTGTCACTGTGGACTGGGGCACAGCAATGCAGAAAGGGACCCTGAGAACCAACCCAGCTATCAAGGCAGAGGGTGGCTGTCACTCTGAACTACACAGCTGGAATGAGTTGAGGCCTAACTTCTCAGCTTGCTCTCCTTGCTCTGCCTTGAGATCCCAGTAAGAGAACCTCTGGGAGTTCCCTATCGTGGACTGTGACGCCCACCCACCGAGGAAGAAGGTTGCTGCAGGCCATGAGCGCCTTGTTCCTGAGGGCTGTTGCAGCAGAGGTCTCCCCAGCAGTTCACTGCCAGCCCTGTCTGCTTTTCTCTTGCAGGAGATGAGAGGAACCTGGCCAGCAGAGGAGCATCCTAGTTAGCCAATACAGCTGTTTGAGATGACTTCAGGCTGTCAGCCACCCCAAAGCTAAGCTGTGGGATCGGTGTCACGGTGGGGTGGGGTGGGCTCTGACACGGGTACAAGACTGCGAATTCTAGGCAGGGGCTTTTCCCCTTAATGCAGGGGGCAGGAGGATCTGGGAACTGCAGGAGGGGATGAATATACTGTACAAGACCAACACAGGCAGAGCAGCTCCAGCCTAAGCACGTGGTGTTGTGGTGTTCCTGTTGTCTGTCTTCTGTGTGTTAGAGCTTCACCCTATTCTGTCTGTGGGCACCCTTAGTGCATCCCTAGGGTCTAAAGCATCTTCGGTCATCAGCGTGGCAAGAGTCTGCCACCGCTCGTATCGCCTCATCAGCTTTGAGCCCAGATACCCATCGCATCCCAGGAGCTCGCGGTCAGCTCTCTCACATCGTTGTTCTGGGATGCATTGGCAGCCTCATCCTCTCGCCTTTCATTTTCGGGCATTGTGACTTCTTCCCCGTGTTCCATGTCCGATCCCTTTGGGTCTTGATGCCAGTCTTTTGCTCATCCATCATCCTAGTCTTTCCGGGGACCTTATGCTGATGGCCGAGAGCTTTCTGAGTCTTTTGGGGCTGCCGTAGAGCCGCTCCGGTATCACAGATGCATCCGTCCTTTGGACCCAGTCAGACCTCCTGTCTGGGAGCTGTTGTTCTCACCAAGAGTTTTCTCTCATCTTTGGAGTTAGTGTCGGTCTCCATGTGTGTGCGTGTGCTTGGCACAGAGCTGCTCTGCCCGGGTTTGAGGTGTATGGAAGGTGGATAACGGGCAGTGTTCTGATCACTACCGCTCTGTTAACACTTGCTGGTAACAAGTAGCTTCCAGTAGTGTCTCTCTAGTTGCTCTGAAGAGACGGGGCTGCAGTCTATTTCTGAGCTAGCAGCCACTTCTGGCGCAGGTGACAGCCTCAGCACTGCTGGGCGCTGGCAGAGGAGATGCCGAGGGAAGGCTGTGGCTGGGCTGTGGGTGATGGCCCTGGGCAGGAATCTGGCATCATGAAGCACTCTGAGTCTTTGTGTGATCTTCTTGCTCCAATGCAGAGGAACAGGATGCCCTGTACAGAGCAATGCAGATCCCCAGCATCGGAGGGACCTCGTGCCAGCAGTCGATGGAAAAGGTTTCTGTTTCCTCTGCACCCTGAAGGTCGGAGGTCACGAGCGCTGCAGGTTATCAGCCCCAAAGCAGAGTCGGGGGAGGTGAGAAGTATCCAGAGGGTGAAGCAACGGGCGCTATTGCAGTGTCGTGGCAGTTCTAAGCATCTCCTGTTTGTGCTTCACAGGTGGAACCGAGCCCATGGGGACAGCCAGTTGAAGAGACAGAGGGGAAGGAGCAGGAGACAGCGGCGACCGAAGGGAGTTGTGGTTTGGGGAGTAGCTCTGTGAGGGAGTTCTGGGCTTAGTTTTTGCAGGTGCTGTAGCTCCTCCTGGAGGAGCAAAGCTGTGAGACGTCCGGCTGGGTCGGTGCTGAAGGGCAGAGCGTAACACAGCAACTCAGCCGAGCGCTTTGTTTTGCAGGTGAGGCAGCCCTCGCCACCAGGGGAGGAGCGTTTGAGGTGTTCGGGGACAGTCGCTTCTCTCCAGCGCCACTTCTAATCGGGTGTCTCCATATCTTGGGCACCAGAGGAAACGGCAGCCGCATTGTCGGAGCAGATGGAGCAGCTGCGGCAAACACCACGGTCCGTCTGGGGAGAGATGTGGCACTGCAGGTTGGGTTTGATGCTGCTCTCAGCCTCTGTCTGTAGTCGCAGGAGACCAAGAGGAGACCGGTGCCTGCAGCAACATCCCTTGTGGCTGTGCAGTGTCTTCTGAGGATGGAATCGGTCGTGTGCCCTCTTAGGCTGAGCTCAGGGATGGGCACTGAGGGTGGGGAGGAGGGCTCTGGCAGGAGTGGGTGACAGTGGCCATTGTGGGGAAGGCTTTTCAGGTCAGCATCAGGGTAAGGGCTGTTCATGAATGGTTCCCTGGGCTGGGTGAAGGCATTAGGGCACGTCTTGGCACGAGTCTGGCGTGGGCAGGGCAGTTCCAGCCCGAGTGTCTGTGTTTGTCCAGAGCGCTGCCTTTGTCTCAGTGCTTTTGAAGGTCTCAGTGTCTTCATGATTCTTAGAACTGTAGGGCCATCCCTCTCGCCACAGGCACAGCATCTGGCCTCTCAAGTGCCCATCATCTTGACTGCCTGTTCTCATTGGCACCATGGGGAAGGAACCCCCTGGGGGAGGGGCTGTTGTGGGGTGACAAAGCAGATGGGGTCTCTAAACTGTGCTGAGGCTTAAGGGTGTGGGGCTGCCACCTGAGCCTCATGTAGAGCATCAGGCTGCAGCTGACCCTCTTGCCTGCAGGTGAGGCCTCTTGCCGTGAGTGCTGAATGATTTGGCCGATCGATGTCTTGACTCTCTGTCCTCCTCAGAGGCCAAGGGACCACGTGAGTACTACAGGGCAACAGAGGAGGTGGTTGAGTGCGTCAAGCAGATGAATTAGCGATGGTGTCGGGTCGGTGGGACCGGTAAGGGCCTGACTAACGTACGGGTTTCTCCTCATCGTGTGACATGGTGCAATGGGCCCAGAGAGGTTTCTAGGGTGAGGTGGGTCCCGACTATGGGGCCGCAGTTGAGTTTTGTGGCGTAGCTTCACAGCCGAAGCTGGAAGTGTACCTTGTTTTTCGCAGGTGCGACGGAGCCTCCCCAGAGCCCCCAGGAAATAACGGAGACCTTTGAGCGGCCGGAGTCGGTCGTGGTTCTGGTCAGCTTCTCGGTACCGTGTGGTCCGGATCCGTTTGCACACAGGTTCCGTGAGCCCTCCAGGAGAGAGCAAAGTCTCGAGGTGACAGCAGAAGGAAGGGGAGATGTCTGGCCGGGTCAGTGCCCGACAGCAGGCCCTAAGGCCCACCACAGCCGAGTGCTGTGTTTGGCAGAGGTCAGGCAGCCGGTGTGGGAAGGGGAGGAGCGTTTGAGGTGAGTCAGGGGGGACCCTGGAGGTGGTCCGGGGTCGGGCACAGTTATTTCTCACAAGCGCTGCTTTCAGTCGAGNGGGTCAGTGCCCGACAGCAGGCCCTAAGGCCCACCACAGCCGAGTGCTGTGTTTGGCAGAGGTCAGGCAGCCGGTGTGGGAAGGGGAGGAGCGTTTGAGGTGAGTCAGGGGGGACCCTGGAGGTGGTCCGGGGTCGGGCACAGTTATTTCTCACAAGCGCTGCTTTCAGTCGAGCCTGTCCTGGTGTCGTAGGTACCGGAGAGAATGATGACAGTGATGTCAGAGTGGACGGAGCAGCTGTAGTGAACGCTACGGGATGTCTGGGGGAAGACATGTGCTGTCACAGATCGGTGTTTGACCGTGCGATGCTTACTCATGTGCCTCTCACTCTCATCTCATTGCAGGAGACTGCTCGGAACCCGGTGCCTGCAGCAACACCCCTCATAGCAGTGGAGACTCTTCTGAGGATGGCATCGACCATGTGTACTCTCAAGCTGAGTTCAGGGACGGGCACTGAGGGTGGGGAGAGGGCCTCTGGCAGGAGGGGGTGATGGTGGGAATTGAGGGGAAGGCTTTCACAGTCAGCATCAGGGTGAGGGTTCTCTGGGCCAAGCAGGGGCATTAGGGAAGCTGTTGGCACCAGCCTAGCGCAGGCAGGGCAGTTCCAGCCTGAGTGTCTCTGTGTTTTGTGTTGTCCAGCGTGTCTTGTTTGCATTAGAGCTTCCAAAGGTCTTGATGTCCTCGTGGCTCTCGAAGGTCTAGGGTCCTGCCTCTCACCACCAGCACCCCATCTCTGTTCTCGAGAGCCCGTTTTCATCTGCACCGTGCTCCTCGGGCTCCTTGGCGGTATCGCAGGCTCCCAGCCCAGATAGGTCTTCTGCTCGAGAACTGTTTCAGCTTTTCTTGTCCAGAGGTTCTGAGCGGCACTGGCAGCTGTCTCACCATCCAGTTTAAGGAATAGGATTCGTTTCTGTCGTCCACATGCGTTCTCTTGTACAAGTCAGGATTGCAGACCATCGCCCTGCGGACAGGAACATCTTTCCACAGGCTTTTGGTTTCCCTTCTCTTCTGGGGCTGCTGCAGAGCCTCTGTCACTATAGCCATGTGGCTGGTCTTACATGAGAGCCTTCTGGTCTGGGATTGATCCCTCTTGCCTAAGGATTTGTCTTTTGAGCTTTTTTTGTGTGTGTGGTTTGGAACTGCTCTGCCCTGGGGTGTGCAGTTGTGGGTAGGTGGACTAGCCACAAGAGTCTGCAGACAGTATGGGGATGGATCTAGTCTTGGGCTTATCTTGTCACTCCAGGCTTGGTGTTTGTACCCATAGTCACCATCCAGGTAGCCTTGAAGTGTCCAGTTGCTGTGGCTTCTCTGTCCGCGCAGTCCCAGGGGGTCACGGCTTGCCGCTGAGGTAGCCAGCGGGAAGGCAGTAACTCAGCAGGGCCTCAATGTTTGCGTCTGCCAGGAGGTTTTCTCCACGATGGCCCGGCAGGCGTTCAGGGTGGATTGGGATGAACCTCCGATCAGAGTCACATGGTAAGGCCGCTCCCAGAGGGAGTCGGGTCCG
>VZRI01004195.1:50138-65354 GCA_013397515.1 Upupa epops | reverse complement strand
GACTGGACTGCCCAGGGCAGTGGGGGAGTCCCCGTGTCTGGAGGTGTTGAAGGACAGCCTGGCTGTGGCCCTGAGTGCCCTGGGGTGGCTGATGGGGTGCTGTTAGGTGTTAAGCTGGGCTGGGGGAGCTTGGAGGGCTCTGCCAGCCTCAGTCATCCTGTGACTTTAAAAACCAGTTGCTACAGCCCACTGGTTAACAGGGAGATGTTCCTGGGATTATGGAGTCTCTCCAGGGGAATCTTCCATCACTTCCCTCAGCAGGGAGCTGCTCTCCTTCCTTCAGCATCTTGGTTGCTCTATGCTGGACACCCTCCAGCAGCTCTGTGTCCTCCTGGAACTGAGGGGCAGTAATGGAGCAAGAGCCAACCTTCTTCCTTTCATTTATTGAGGATGTTCTTTAATCCTTACAGTCATCCCAAGAATCAGCCCCCGTACAGACAGAACTCAGACCACAGCACTAATGAAATCTCGTTGGCCGTTGGCTCCCACGGCCCTGCCCTGCAGCAGGAGCAGCTGGTGATTGAAAACAATGCGAATAAAAAACCCAGACCACCCATCCCACCCCTCCGGAGAGCCAGAGGGAAGCCTCTGCGAAGGCATCCACTGACCTCCCAACATCCCAGGGGATGCTGGACGGCAGGACGGCTCAGAGCATCAGCACCCCCAGCGCTGAGCCTTTGCCGAGGGTGCCCTGCCAGCCTGTCCTGCGCAGGGTGGGGGGTCTCCTCCTCAGCGGGTGGGAGCACTGGTGCTTGCACTGGGGTTTTGAGCCTGGCTCGGGCAGGAGAATCCTAAACCCATCGTTTCCCCCCGCTGTCTGCTTTGGTGCCACGTGTGTGCACAGCGGGAGGGCAGGTCCAGGGCTGCACAGCCAACAGCAAACCTCTCCTTGAGCTTCTCAGCGGCTCCTGGTGCCCTGAGGACAAGAGGGCTCTTTCCCTGTCGAGCATTTCCATGCTCTTCTGAGCTTCACTGAACCCCAGGCGCTGAGGAGGGGATTGACCCGGGCACTCTTCCTTTGCCAGATGGGCTCTGCTCTCGACCACAGGAGGTTCTCCCGGGACAGAGGGAGCCCTGGGTTGGTACCAAAGGTCTCGTTGCAGGCGCTGGGCGAGGGGAGTTGAGGGGAGGATCAGCTCTGGAGTGTAATGGACCTTCATGGTGTAACGCAGAGGTGCAGTTATCATCCTAAGACATGCAAGGGACGAGTAGTGTTCCTGAGTGGAGCAGCTGCCTGCCGTGCCCCGCGTGCCGGGAGGCAGTACAGCCGGGGTCTCTTTCCTTCCCGACTTCTAGGAGAGCAGTTTGCTTGTGACGAGGAGCAGCGGCAGCTGGACGATGCCGATGGAGAAGACACTGCTCTGGACCGTGGAGACGGAGTTGGGGCTGGCGGTTGGTGGAGCTGTGGTTGGTCCTGATTCTGGAAGGGAAGCACAGCCCCAGAGTTTGTTTGAGGTTGAGAGGAGCAGCTGAGCAACAAAGCCATTCCCAGAGGCTGCTTAAATTGATCTCTCACGAATGAGGGGTCAAACCCCACGTTAGGGGAGTGGGCTGTCTGAATCCTCGACGCAGAGGCTGCTCTAGGCTGGGAGGGAGCTCAGAAATAGCCAGTTCCAACCCCTTGCTGTGGCAGGGACACTCCTCACCAGGCCAGGTTGCCCAGAGCCCTATCCAGTGGAACCCTGACAGCAGTGGAGCATCTTTAGAGGAAGCTGAGGGCTCCTGGCTGTAGAGGGTTGCCTGGAGCACCAGAAACGCTCTCTGGGATGGCCAGGCCACGAAGTAAACCAGCCTGCCCTCGTTTGCTTCCTTAGAGCAAACGGGAAGCTTGAAAAGCTTCTGCGCTCAGCATCCTGACCTGAAACCCCCCTACTTAGCTCTAGAGTTCTCAGGTCGTTGTCTCATGTCGTGAGTCGTGGGGAGATGAGAGGTGCCGGGGGGCTCGCTGGGTCCCTGTTCCCTTCTCTGAGCACAGCAGAGCGCGAGCCAAGCGCCGGCTCGCTGTGACCTTCACCCTTGAGGAGCTGATTTACCTTTGACCAGAGTCACGGTCCTCAGCTCAGCAGACTTGTCAGCGAAGAGGATGTAGGCCCTGGGGGGTAGAAACAGGGGTGTAAACAAGGACAGAAGCAGGTGAGGAGACAGGAGCGATCAGGACACCACCAGCTCGCGGTGGTTGCCCCGTGGCCACGTTGCAGTGTTTGATGGGTGACCGGAGTGTTTTCTTGCTAAATGATGCTTTGGCTGCTGTGCCAGCTCTTCCCTGGGTGGGACAGGAGTGCCTCAGTTTACTGTGACCATCTGCTGCTCGTAATGAGAGTGGCTGCTGCCGTGAGCCACCGCACTCCTTCCTTCCGCAGCAGATAAGGTCGATCAGGCTGCTGGCTCCCTTCCCACTGAAGTTGAAGGAGCCCAGAGGGGCATCCAGCCCGTTTGTTGCCACAGAACTCATCTCCGTGTGTGAGCAGCTCTTTAAACTATGAGACCCCGCGTGGGGTGACCTCTAGGTAGGACTCTGCAGAAGGTCCTTACAAGAGAAGATCTGGAGAGGGCTCCAGGTTTGCTTCAGCCTCTGGAGATGGGGGACCTGCACTCTGTTGCCCAAACAAGAGCTGACCCAAGGGAATACGTGAAGCAGGAGGGCAGCCTTACCTGATTTCCACCAGGGAGAGGTTGCTCTCTGGAGATGTCCAGTTTGCCGCGGTCTCCTCTTCCGTCAGCACTGCTGTGTCGATGGAGCTGCAGTTGTCCACTTGCATCACGTTCCAGTGGCCTGCGGAGCTGTTGGCTGGGGATAAGGCTTGCAGAAAACGATGGGTCACTTGCTTGCCAGTGAAGGTTGTGGTGTCATTTATTGTGACTGGAAACAGAGCAAGTCAGGCAGAGTGAGCGCCCGGGTCTCTTGAGAGCCATGCCCAGGCTCCGTGTCCTCGGGGAGGGGGGGGGGTTCAGCCATGGAAGAGGTTGCACACGCAGTGAGACCAGTGAGAAGCTGATGTACTACAGAGCCATAGAATGTGTGGGGCTGGAGGGGACCTCCAGAGGTTATCTAGTCCATCTTGCACTAGACGAGGCTGCTCACAGCCCCCTCAAGCCTGACCTTGAGTGTCTCCAGGGATGGAGCTTCTACCAGCTCTCAGGGCAACCTGTTGCTCTGTTTCATCCCTCTCGCTGTAGAGAGCTTTCTTCTAGCATCTAAATCTCCCCTGCTCTACAGTCTGCCTGAACCCACAGGCAGATGATCCCTCTTATTGCCCCATTCCCAGTTAGGGAATAACGTGGGAGGAGCAGCTCAGCCACCAGATTGGGCTGCTGCTGATGCAGATACCCTGAGTGTGAGCAACGCCACCGCCCCCGGTGAGGAAACCACCCACCGATCCCTTGTGAATAGCAGGGAGCAGGCAGAAAGGGCACAGTCACTTCCTCCCTTCAGCTCGTAGCTGTCTCTGTCACATCCCACTCTTTCCTCAGCCCACGCCGTGTGGGGCAGCTGCTGTGCCTGCTGTGCACGGAGCTGTGACCCTGCCTGGTTGCAACAAGAATCCTAGAATCCTTAGGGATGGGAAGGGACCTCACAGGGTCACCTAGTCCAACCCCCCTGGCACAGCAGGATCCCCCAGACCCAGTGGCACAGGAACACAGCCAGGCGGGGCTGGAACGTCTGCAGAGAAGGAGACTCCACAGCCCCCCTGGGCAGCCTGGTCCAGGGCTCCGGGACCCTCCCTGGGAAGAAGGTCCTGCTGAGATTGAGAGGGAACCTCCTCTGCTCCAGCTGGCACCCAGTGCCCCTTGTCCTGTCCCCAGATGCCCTTGAGCAGAGCCTGGCTCCATCCTCCTGACACCCACCCCTCACAGATTGAGTGACAGCAATGAGGTCCCCCCTCAGCCTCCTCTTCTCCCAGCTCAAGACCCCCAGCTCCCTCAGCCTTTCCTCATCAGGGAGCTGCTCTCCTTCCCTCATCACATTCCTTGCTCTGTGCTGGAAGAACTCAGACAGCAAGCAAACGAAGCAAGAGGCTCTGCTGGCTGGGAGCAGGTGAATCCCCAGCCATCCCTCCTAGCCCAGTCCCCGTGCGTGCTGACCCCAAGGTGGCCCTGGCACCGGTCAGGTCAGGACTGTTGCAATCGAGAGCTGCTGAGAGTCAGCAGCTACAGGAGAGAGTCAGCAGCACCAAACTACTTCTAGGTGCTCAGAAAGTGAAGTAACAGCAGAGAACCAAACAGCTCTGCTCAAAACCCAGCCCATGGCAGAGGATGCTCTCTGGGAGTGACCTGACGGAATCTGGGCCACTTGACACCAGCAGACTGTCTCCCCCCTTGCAGGAAGGGGTCACCATGTCAGTGTCTCCTCCTCTGTGCGGGTCTTGTTGACCCTCAGGGTGCAGGGAGGTTGGTTGTTAGGTGTGAGGGGCAGGGGCAGGCTCCCTTTTGCTCTGCTGGGTCCTCTACTATGAAGAGTCATCTTCTGTGACCCAGTTATCCACCGGGAGCAGAGGAGCACCCACGCCCTTGTCTTTACAGCCTGGGAGAAGGACGACGTCTCAGGAAGAAGGGAAACAAAGCCACTAACAAACTTCCACCCTGAAATCCAGGGTTTTCCACAAACATTCCAGCCCTTCTATGCAACTGCAGGCAAAGAAGATGAGAGAGAGAAAATCCCACCCTAGGACAGGAGAGAGATCCCCTAGGGAGGAAAATTGAGGAGGAGCAAAGAGGTAGCAGCTGGTGCTGTTCACCTGCTGGAGATACTTAACCCTCTCCCAACTGTTAGAGCTCCCAGGGTGTTAAGACCCTCATGACCTCCCAACCCCAGCTGGCTGGAGGCAGAGGGGAGTGCAAGCGCTGCAGAGAGCTGGCTTACCCAGGTAGGTTGCGTTAGCCCGGTACCCTTCGGGAGTCACCTGCACAGTGAAATTGCTTGTGGTCGCATTGGTGGGCAGCTGACAACCCGCTGCCTGGGTGGAGGCTGGGGTGATGAGGGTCCCCATGAGGAGGAGCTGCCCCAAGAAGCAGAGAGCTGCCATGATCCGCTTTGCTGTCCAGGCTTCGCACGGCTGTACCTGGGAGCTGCGGCGGCCTCAGGCTTCCCAGCCTTTTTATAGTCTGGTGTGGGTGAGGTAAATGCAAATACTTCCTCCTCCCCAGCCAGCTACCCGCACACACCCCTGCGATGGGGGACCGGGAGACGTCGCTTCTGCTTTCCCAGGTCACTTCCTTTTATCTGCTTAGCCCCTCGGTGAACTGAGGGAAGGCAAAGGAGATGGGCTGAGGGGTTAAAGCGGACTCTGTGTGTCTCAGGGAGGGACCCATGCGCTGCCAGTGGAGTGTCTGTGTGTCTGCTCTGCCCTCTGGGCTACCCTGGCATGGTGAGCACTCTGTTCTGTGCTGGGGTCCTTGGAGCCTCTTGCAGAAGCCAACAGGCTGGAGATAAGAGGTGCTCTGCAGGAGAGATGCTCTGCAGACTAGAGATAAGAGATGCTCCGCAGGCTGGAGATAAGAGATGCTCCACAGGCTGGAGTTCCAGCCCTGCTCCAGCTTTTTCTTTACCCTAAGCAACTGTAGGAAGTGTGGGAAGCTCAGCAGGGGTAGAGGTGTTCAGACAGAACCTCTGCTGCTGCTTGGGTACTGAAATCCAAGAGACAAGAGATGGTGTCTCCAGCCCTGGACTTTTGACTCTGCCACTGATGAGCACAATGGAGTGAGGGCATCACTTGTGGGACTCCTCTCCAGCAGTGCCATGAGGAGTAAAGGGTTTTGGGTTACTTAAAGGGTTCTAAGAATCTAAACCTCAGAGAAGACTCTACCCCTCAGCTCAGACTACATGCAATAAGAGGTTGGTTTCTTCCCCCTCCCTCCTCTTAACCTGGATTTCCTCACTGTCCCTCACAGGAGGTTTCAGAAGCTGATTTTGCAAGTGCTCTCTGAGCTGGTGGGGTGGTGCTGGCATGGGAGCAGCTAGGGCAGCTCCAGTTTCTCACCAGGGAGCACTGACTGCTCTGTTCCCATCTGCTGGAAGGGTCGCTGCCACACGCCTTCCATCCTGTTGGGAAAGGGGCAGGGAGTGCAGCGCAGAGTGAAACCCAGGGAGTGTGACACCCAGTAATTAGAGTGGCTCCAGAACCAGTTCCCAGTGCTGATGACACCAGGGGCAGTTAGTTCCAGCAGGAAGATGAGCACTGTGCTCCATGCAGAGATACTCCAGGTGAGCTGGAGCCTCAAGCAGGAGAAGGGGTGCCCTTCCTCCCCACCCTGCATCCCTGGTGGTCAGAGGAAGCTCCTGAAAGCTTCTAGGATGTCCTCAAGCTGTAGTTTTGCCCCCTTCCCCTGCACTGTGCCCGGCTGTGCTGAGTCACCCGTGTGTGACTGGGTGAGTGGGAGGGCTGGGTTTCCCTCCCTCTGCTCATCTCCCCATTTTCCAGCCCCTGAGCGCCTCGTCCTGTCTGATCTCAGTGGGGTGGAAAGGACTCGTGTGCTGGAAGAGAAGGGTGAGGAAAAGGGGAAGGGCAAGAAGAAGGTGACTCAGAGGGCAGCAGGCCAGAGAAAGGGAGATGCTGGTCCATGTTCAGTGCTGCTGATGGAGAGAAGTTGACCCCAATGCAGGGAGAGCGGAGGAAACGAGGAGCTGGGGTTCTTCTGCCTTAAGCTCACAGAATCAAACCCTTCTGCAGGGTTTCATTTCCTTGTAGCTTTCTTCCTCACCTTCTGCTCCACTGGGAGCTTCTCTGGCCACATCAGTGGCCCCACTGGTGTCCAGCATCAGCAGGCAGAGCTCAGAAACGCTCTCCGCTCTCCTCCTGATGCTCCTGGGTGTAGGACAAGCTCTCCTCTGGCTACCCCAGCTTTGTGCAGGCACCACCTAAAAATAACTCAGCGAAATGGAATGGGGAAAGGAGTGAAATGAAAGCAGAGGGTTTTGCAAGCGCTGCTTCGCTCGTGATGCTCTTTGCCCCCGGCAGTTTCAGCTGAAGGCTCCTTGCAGGAGCTTGATGCCACCTCTCAGGCAGCCGGGGTGACTCGGTGTCAGATGGCTGGAACAGACCCGTTTGCCTCCTGGAGATAATGGGTTTGGGAAAGGCAGAGGCAGGATGGGCTCACCGTGTGTGTCTGATGACAGAGGCTCTGCTGCAGGAGCCTACCCGGGGCAACAGGGATGGTTGGGAGTGCTGCTGGAGGAGGCACTGGTGGTGCCTGCTGTGAGACCTCAAGGGGGGCTTCTTGGTTTTGCTTCTCATCAGGAGGTTGAATTGACAGAGCCATAGAATCACAGGGCTGGAAGGGACCTGCAAAGGGCATCCAGTCCAACCCCCCTGCACCCAGCAGGGCCAGCACTCCCCAGCCCAGGTTGCCCAGAGCCCCAGCCAGCCTGAGCTTGGATGGCTCCAGGGATGGGGCCCCCCGCTGTGTCTGGTCCAGGGATCCCCCAGCCTCAGATTCCAGACCTTTCTCCTCCTGTGCAGCCTCCCTCTGCCCTTTTCCAGCTTCCAACCAGGACCCCTCCTCCTAGCGTGCATTTGCCACGGGAAGGCAGGAGCGGAGGCAGTCAGAAAGCCAGAGGGCTCTGGCAAGAGGAGGGGTCTGGAAGCAAAACCAGAAGAGTTTGGGTGCAGAAGGTGAGCCCGGAGTCACTCATTCAGCCGGGGATTAGCCCAGGTCAGGGGGGTGTGATGTCCCCTTGAACCACAGCATCGTTGGCTCCAGCTTCTCTCCAGGTCAAAGTCAGAGCCTCTGCTGAGAAAACTGGAGCCCTTCTCTGCTCCCTTGCAGGTGGATTTTGCCTCCCAAGAAGGCAGGAACAGCTGTTTGCAGCAGGGCCCTTTGTCCTGGTTCCCTGGGGAGGCTCCGCTCTTTTCCAGCGCTGCTGATGTCACACGGGGCAAGGTGGAGGAGCTCGGGGTTAACGAGAAGAGCTCGGGATTAACGAGAAGAGCTCAGGCTCGGGTTCTGCCCAGCAAAACTGCTCTGCTGAGGGAGCAGCTATGAGCACAGGTCACCCAGGCTCTGCAGTGCTCTCCTCACAGGCTGCCACCCCCATGGCTCCAGTCGTGAAGTCCTGGGATCATAGAATCCTTAGGGATGGGAAGGGACCTTGAAAAAGCATCCAGTCCAGTCCCCCTGCCACAGCAGGATCCCCCAGACCCAGTGGCACAGGAACACAGCCAGGCGGGGCTGGAACGTCTGCAGAGAAGGAGACTCCACAGCCCCCCTGGGCAGCCTGGTTCAGGGCTCCGGGACCCTCCCTGGGAAGAAGGTCCTGCTGAGATTGAGAGGGAACCTCCTCTGTTCCAGCTGGCACCCAGTGCCCCTTGTCCTGTCCCCAGATGCCCTTGAGCAGAGCCTGGCTCCATCCTCCTGGCACTCAACGATGGGACACTGATCTAGCTCCTAGGACCCTGAAGGGAGGTGTCTCAGCAGCTCCCTTGCCATGTGCAGTCACTTCTGGGTCTGTTGCTCCCCAAGGGATGTCCACACAGCTCTTTGAGCTTCCCCAAAGGCTCCACCTCTGTTCCCCAGGGTCCCGTGGAAGCTCTCTGATGCTCAGAACCTTCTGTGCTGACTCTTCCCAGAGTTAACTGGATCTTCCTGTCAGTGGTGGGGGGGCTGGATTCCCCAGGCAAACAGCAGCAGCTCTTTGCATTCCAATGCCCTAGTGAATGGAGTTGTGACCCCTCAGCCTGTTGCTTGAGGGTTACCAGTCTGGGGAAGACCAGGAGCCTGGAAGACAAAACCTCCTCCCACGTTCAACCCAGGAGGAGATGGCAAGTGAGGGGGTGGCCCCTTGGCAGCACCACAGACGTCTCGTAGAGAGTAACTGGCTGCATGCAGCTGCCTGCTAGGGAGCCTGCAGACCTGAGTCACTGCTCATCTGCATCCTGATGTCTCTCAGGCATGGTGGCTGCAGCCAGTGGAGCTGTTGGGGTCAAGGAGAGGCTGAGCCAGGGCAGGGTGCCCTGATAAAGGTGCTCAGGCTGCACCTTGATGAGAAGGTGTGGATGCACATGAGATCAGTTTAATTATAATGCCTGTATGATATTGAGCTGCTAAAGCAGCACCTCTGAAAGAATCCCAGGAAGATTAAGGCTGGCAGAGCCCTCTGAACTCCTCCAGCACCTAACAGCAACCCCGCAGCCACCCCAGAGCACTCAGGGCCACAGCCAGGCTGTCCTTCAACTCCTCCAGGGATGGAGACTCCACCACCTCCCTGGGCAGTCCAGTCCAGGCTCTGAGCACCCATTCCCTGAGGAAGGGCTTCCTAACATCCAGCCTAACCCTCCCTTCAGGGTGGTGGAGAAAGGGAGAGGGTCCCCCCTGAGTCTCCTCTTCTCCAGGGTGAACCCACCCCAGCTCCCTCAGCCTCTCCCCATCAGCCTCTCCCTCCAGTCCCTTCCCCAGCCTCGTTGCTCCTCTGCACCCACTCCAGCCCCTCCATCTCTTTCTTGCAGTGAGGGGCCCAGCACTGCCCCCAGGGCTGGAGGGGAGGCCTCCCCAGTGCTCAGTGCAGGGAGAGAATGACGTCCCTAGTCCTGCTGGCCTCACTGGTGCTGATCCCAGCCAGAAGGTTCTATACAGATCCCTAAAACAAACTATACAGTAATATGCTACGTCAGCACCTTAAAGGAGCAGAGGCAGTGAACACCGAGTCCTCTCCCTTCCCTTCCCTGATGCTGATGGGGCTGTGACCTGCCCTGCCCTGCTAGGACCCTGTGCAGTGGGGCAGCAGAGCCCAGGCTGCAGCACCCCGTCCCATCCCATAGCTCTGCCATCCTCTCCCTTAGCTGCTGGGCCTGCCTGGCAGGAGGGGACTGTGCCCAGGAAGGAGGTGTTTGCTCTGAGCTATTCAGCGAGGCTTTATTGGACTGTTTGCTCTGGGTGAAGAGCTCGAGGCAGTTGGGATTTACTGGCCTGTTGTGCAAACAGGGTGTTTTGTAGATGTAGGATGGGGTTTTTACTGCTCAGGCTCGTGGGGTGGGGTGAGGCACTGCTGCTGGCGTGGACTCTGCACCTCTGGTCTGTCTGGGGGCTTTGGAGCTTCCAGAGAGCCCTACCAGCATCTCCTGCCTGTGTGCAGAGAAGCAGGGAGGGAGCAGGGCTGTCTGGCTGACTGGAGCTGTGGGTTGGAGGAGGGAATGCATTCTGCATCAGGAGGGAGCTGGGAGGCTGCCAGTCCCTTCCACGTGTCCCAGGTTTGTGCAGGGAAACATCCCAGCCCTGGTCCTCTGCCTGGGTGTCCCTGGCACGGGATGGCTCCCAATCAGCAGGACTTGCCATTGCCAAGGTGCTTTCTCAGCCTGGAGCCCTGAGAGGACTTTATCCAGGCTGGTAGGAGCAAAAGGCTGTGTGGGGGGGACTGTTCTCTGCATCCCTGGAGGGATCGGGTCCTGAGAGGCTCCTTGTTATCTCCATCACAAGGGCTGCCAGCTGCAGGGAGAGGGAAGGCAGGTTTGATCTGGCACTTTGCAAGGGAGGAAGCTGGCTTGAAGGGCAAACATTGTGCAGAAGGGCACTTCCCTCTAGGGAGCTGCTTAACGAGGGGGGTTTCCTGCCAGGCTCCATCACCCCTTTGTGCTTTGCTTGTAAACTTCGTGCTCTCCTCCCCTGGTTTTACAGGTGCAGGTCCCTGTCATGGACTGGTAGATGAGGGGTCCTGGGTTGGAGCTGGAAAAGGGCAGAGGGAGGCTGCACAGGAGGACAGAGCTGTTGGAGCTGAGGCTGGGGGATCCCTGGACCAGGCTGCTCCATCCCTGGAGCCATTCAAGCTCAGGCTGACTGGGGCTCTGGGCACCCTGGGCTGGGGAGTGCTGGCCCTGCTGGGTGCAGGGGGGTTGGATGGATGCCCTTGGGAGCTCCCTTCCAGCCCTGTGATTCTGTGAAATGCTGAGACAGAAAGGCTGTGGCACCAGGAGAGCCCACAGAGCTGTCTTCTCAGAAGGCTCAGGGACCATAAAAAGAAGACAGGGGTTGTTCTGGGTCAGACAGGGGCTGCAGGAGACAGCAGAGACCTCATCTCTGATATTTTGGGGGAGGGAGAAGGTAGAGGAAGGAAGCAACCCCAGTCCCTGTTCTGTAGACCTTCTTGTTGCAGAGAGAGCCAACTCCTCGCTGCTGTCTCTCCTATCTCTTGTGGTTAAGGATCATTCAGGGACCAAACTCCTGCAGCTGCCTACAGAGCAAAGCAGGAGATTCACTGTGACCTCCACAGAGCCACCAGGAGAGCTCCTGCACCTGGGCTGTCTCACCCTCCTACCTGAGGCAGGTTTGCATAACAAACAGTGTCCCTTTTGCATAAGGACCTGACAAGCCCTCGGCTCCAGAACAACCTGGATCCCTTTATCTAAAGGCTACAAAAGACCCTGGCTCTGCTTTGCACCCTGATGGGGATGGTTTGACTCACGGGTTCAGCCATGCTGGGCTCTGCATCCCCAGGCCATCCCACCCTTCATCCCTCCCATAGGAGGCAGCCTGTGGGTTTAGAGCAGGAGGAACAGGTTGAGGAAATTAGAATCACAGGGTTGGAAGGGATCTACTAAAGGGCAGCCAGTGCAACCCCCCTGCACCCAGCAGGGCCAGCACTCCCCAGCCCAGGTTGCCCAGAGCCCCAGCCAGCCTGAGCTTGGATGGCTCCAGGGATGGAGCAGCCTGGTCCAGGGATCCCCCAGCCTCAGCTCCAACAGCTCTGTCCTCCTGTCCAGCCTCCCTCTGCCCTTTTCCAGCTCCAGCCCAGGACCCTCAAACCCCAAGCCACTCAAACGATGTTCACACTCATCCAGGGATGAGGACTCCACCACCTCCTTGCGAATAGGGATGGGGAAGAGCTGCCCAGGAGATGGCAGCAGCTTCCCACCAGCTCTGCCTGGGGTGGCTGTGCTGGCTCTGCTGTGCAGGTGCTGCTCCAGGGCCAAGCTGCCCCACTGCACTGGGGCACAGGCAGGCCCAGCACTGCTGGATGTGTGGGGCACACTGTTCCCTGGGGACTCAGGGGGTGCTGCCCCTACAAACTCTCTTCATTTCCTCGCTGCCTCAGTGGGACCCCCTGTGATTTAAGGCAGATGCTGGTTGTGGTGGCCTGAGGGCCAGTCTTGGGCTGGACTGTGCCTGGAGCATCCCTCTGCCAGTCCCTGTGGTCCCTCTCCCTGCCCCTTGGGGTGCAGCCAGGAGTGTAAGGCCCCTGATGCCCAAGCACCAGGCAGAGGCAGCGGTGAGGGTGGCACGCAGGAAGGCAGGGTGCTCTGAGGAGCTGGGTTCCCCTGGCTGCTGAACCAGCCTGTTCCAGGAGGTGCTGGGGATGGCTCAGGCTGCAGTGGAGCTGGAGCAGGTCCTGGGGGTTGGCAGGGATGAAGGCTGGTCCAAGGGCTTGCAGGATCTGCCTAGGAGACTGCTGGACTTGGCAGCAGGGTGGCACTGGTGGCTTTAAGTAGAGAGCAGTGTCCTCTTGTGAGAGCTGGGAGGATTACAGAGCAGCCTGGCAGCTGCCTGGGCTACTCTCTCCAGCCTGGGAGGTGGAGGCTGGATGGAGAACCTTCCTCCAGTGCCTGGTGCTTTGCTCAAAGCTTTGCCAGGCTGGGGAGCAGGCTGCAGCCTCTGCAAATGCCTGGGGATGGTGGCACTGATGGGGCTCTGGTCTGATCTGGTGAGTGATGACCTGGCTTGTTGCAGGGCGGTTGGACTAGCTGACCTCTGGGGGTCCCTCCCAATCCACTGGTTCTATGGGGAGAAGCATGAGAGTCTGGGGCAGTGTCTGGACCTGGGGTGGCTCTGCTGCAGATGCTTTGTGGTTTGGGTGCCAAACACTGCGTGAGGTCCTGATCCTGTGCTTAGGAGGGGAGCAAGTTAAATGGCTCCAGCACAAACCAGGGATGCTGCTGGTACCCCATGGCATCTGCCTGTAGGGCTGCGTGAGTGCCTGAGCTGCCCTGGGCATGGCTCAGTGTCATCTGGGGACAGGACAAGGGGCACTGGGTGCCAGCTGGAGCAGAGGAGGTTCCCTCTCAATCTCAGCAGGACCTTCTTCCCAGGGAGGGTCCTGGAGCCCTGGACCAGGCTGCCCAGGGGGGCTGTGGAGTCTCCTTCTCTGCAGACGTTCCAGCCCCGCCTGGCTGTGTTCCTGTGCCACTGGGTCTGGGGGATCCTGCTGTGGCAGGGGGATTGGACTGGATGATCCTTCCAGGTCCCTTCCATCCCTAAGGATTCTGTGATTCTATGTCTGCATGGGGTCAGCGTGGACTTTGCACATCCTGAGGTTGGAGTAGAACCTAGACCCAGGTCCCTTCCATCCCACCTGCAAGATCATCAGGACAACTACCCCATCTCCTGATGCTCCTGGCTGCTGAGTGCTGGGCACCGTGAGCAGCAGGTTCAGCTGCTAGGAGTCAGCAAGCAGGTTAAAACTCAGGGAGGGAAGGGCTGGTGTAAGAGAGAGGAGGCTGTGCAAACCGCACAGAGCTTGGCTGCTTTATCCCTGGTTTGATGAGACGCTTCCCCTTGCCTGGGAGAAATTCACTGGAGCCATTTGTGAGGGGGGAGAAGGGGAAAGGAGGGGAATGATTAAGGATGCTTGGCTTGAGCTGGAGACTCAGCACAGCCTTGGCTGCCTGCCGGCTTCAAACACCTCCTGCGTTCAGCCCCAAAGGGGTCTCTAATTAGTGGCAAAACTGCGAAGCTCTGAACGTGTTTGGGAAGGCTTTAGTGCAGCCCTCAGCTTCATTAAACAAACGAATTCAAAGCTTTCGGATAGCTGGGATCTTCAAAGTGACAGGACCTGGGTCCTGGAGAGGGTGGCTCAGCTGTGGAAGCAAACTGGGACTGAGGGGCTGGGGAAGTGGGGGCAGGAAAGGCACCCGGGTCTCTGCGGCACCCGGGTCTCTGTACCACTTAGGTCCCTGCGTCACCCAGGTCTCTGCATCACTTGGGTCTCTGTGGAGGAGAGACACAGAGGGGGAGAGCCGGGCAGCCTTGTTTGCTGGGAGCTTTGTGGTGTCTGTGCTGGATGCTCTGTGAGGGCATTCACTGTCCTGAGAGGCAGCTGGTCTCTGCCTCCCGTACTGACCTACCCTGGCACTTGTACTGACCCTGCTCTGCCTGGGCAGGGGCTGATGGGGCTACTGTAGGATCCCTGCTGCAGGGTTTATGGAGGAAGACAGGCTGAGAGCTGGGGCTGTCAACAGCCCAGGTTGCCCAGAGCCCCAGCCAGCCTGAGCTTGAATGGCTCCAGGGATGAAGCAGCCTGGTCCAGGGATCCCCCAGCCTCAGCTCCAACAGCTCTGTCCTCCTGTCCAGCCTCCCTCTGCCCTTTTCCAGCTCCAACCCAGGACCCCTCGTCCTGTCACTCCCTGCCCTTGGGAATAGCCTTCCCCAGCCCTCTGACTGCCCCTGCCAGGAGTTGGGAGGTCGCTAGAACATCCCTCCAGAGCCTTCTCCTCTCCAGGCTGCACAAGCCCAGCTCTCAGCCTGTCTCCGAGTCCCCTTTGATTCCCAAACCTTCCCACCCAACCATCCTGCAATCCTCCAGCTCCAGCCCCCTGCTCTGGGCAGCACCAGCTCTCAGCAGAGCCCCATGCAGCCTGGTGTGGAGCCAGCCCTCTCTGCCCACAGAGCACAGCTGGCTGCTCTGTCTGCAGAGTTCCCTTTGCACTTGGGTTTTCAGCTGGAGGCTCCGTTACCCCGCGGAGGAGCTGCCATGGCTGGGGAGGGAGAGAGGACGGCAGCACCGGTGCCTCTGCCACCCTTTAGGGAGAACTCTCAGCTACAGCCCTGGCCCTGCTGGGTTTGTGGGAGTTAATAAATGATGCTGGGGATAAATGGAAGCGAAATTACACCCTGGCCTGGCCACAGCTTCTACCTCCCCTGTCAGGGCTGTGTGACATTAATTACAGCCTGGTTCAGATGCCCTCGGGGAGAGCTGCCAGCTGGCTGCAGCAGTCACTGGGACTCTCGTGGCTCTGATTTGATTATTGGCTTGTTTTTGCTTGATGTGATCAATGCCCAATGGAACTGTGACCTCCTGCAGCTGGACGGCTGGGCTTCCCAGCCCCATGGGGTGACCTCGTTAAGGTGCAGTTGACACCATCCCATGGTGGGACTGGACCTCTGGGTTCCTACTTCTGCAGCAATGAAGGGGTAGGGAAATCCCCCTCCAATTTGTTGCTGACTTTTGGGGTGGAATCAGAGAATCCCAGGGTGACTGAGGCTGGCAGAGCCCTCTGAGCTCCTCCAGCCCAGCCC
>VZRI01004195.1:33319-47276 GCA_013397515.1 Upupa epops | reverse complement strand
AGGTTGGCTGTCAGGAAGCCCTTCCTCAGGGAAAGGTGCTCAGAGCCTGGACTGGACTGCCCAGGGCAGGGGGGGAGTCCCTGTGTGTGGAGGTGTTGAAGGACAGCCTGGCTGTGGCCCTGAGTGCCCTGGGGTGGCTGCTGGGGTGGGCTGGAGGAGCTCAGAGGGCTCTGCCAGCCTCAGTCAGTCAGGGATTCTGTGAGTCTGTGTGTTGCCTCTCAGTCTGTTTTCAGGGCTGTGGATAGGATCTCCTGGGGTAGCAGCGTCACCCGTGCAGCAGCCGTTTGAGTCAGACTTGACTCACTCTGCAAGGAAGAGTGGAAGGAGTGGGACCTTGTTAACCGTGTGGCAGGAGAACGAACAGAGGTGCAGAGCTCGAATTCAAAGTCTTCAGGAAGAAAAGGGTGCAGGCAGGTGTCTACAGCAGGGACTGGCAGCAGAAGAAAGAGAACACAGGGAGATCCCCAGTTACTGGCACTGCCTCTGCACCTGCTCTCACTTCACATCCTTGGGAGTAGACTCCCTAAGAACCTCAGCAGCTGGGAGAGCAGTGATCACCTAGCAGGTCCCCTGCCTCCAGCTCTGGGTGTGCATTTCTCCAGCTGAGTAGCACACAGAGCCCTCTCTCCATCTGCACGTCAGCATCTGGGACAGCCTGGTGTCCTAGAGCTCCCTTAGCTCTTAAAGCCCTACTCTCTCCTTTGCCTCTTGCTGCTGTAACAACCATGTGAAGGCTTGTTCGGGGTGGGGTTTGGCTGGTTTGAGGTCTCAAGCTGACCTCACAGCAGCTGCCACCCTTCAGCATCAACAGCCTCCCGCAGCTGGGAGCGATGGGAGCCTGCATTTAGTGCTGGGCAGCTGCTGTGCTGGGCAGCCTGGCTGCGGGGTTGCAGGTGGCTCCCTGGGAGCTGCACGGACAGGCATGGTGAGTGCATGCTGTAGGGGTTTTCTTCCCTCATCGCTCAGGATAACTAGCAGGTTGTCAGAAGGCCCTCAGCCCTTGGGCAGCCCTCCCCCCCAACCCCAGGCACCCATTTGGCACCCAGCTGCTCTCACACCCTGGCACCTGGCCTGTTGTTCTTTTCTTCATTACCTGGTGCCACCCATTTGCCCCCTGTGCCAGGGACAGGAACTCATTAAGGGAGGATCAGAGAGCCG
Source organism: Upupa epops (assembly GCA_013397515.1). Lineage (NCBI taxonomy): Eukaryota > Metazoa > Chordata > Aves > Bucerotiformes > Upupidae > Upupa > Upupa epops. Next base: position 46,118 of record VZRI01004195.1, on the reverse strand, counting down.
AGTGAGTGCAGCAATTCCAGCAGAGCCAGAGCAGACTGTGGGTGAGGAGGGACTGACTGCACTGCAGAGCCCTGCAGCCACAGCCCAGCCTTTGGGTGTCTTGGATGCAGCTGCCTGAGAAGTGGAACTGCTGTAAATCACAGCATCACAGGGCTGGCAGGGAGCTCCCAAGGGCAGCCAGTCCAACCCCCCTGCACCCAGCAGGGCCAGCACTCCCCAGCCCAGGTTGCCCAGAGCCCCAGCCAGCCTGAGCTTGAATGGCTGCAGGGATGGAGCAGCCTGGTCCAGGGATCCCCCAGCCTCAGCTCCCACAGCTCTGTCCTCCTGTCCAGCCTCCCTCTGCCCTTTCCCAGGTTCTATAAGGGTCTCTGTTTTTGATGCGCTGCAGCAATCAGAAGCACCCCAGTTTGCAGCCTCAGTGCTCCCAGTTCCTCCTGTAGTCTACTGGGGCTTTGTGGAATCTCCATCCAGCTCCAGCAATGGCAGAGCCAGGGGAAGGAGGATGCGAGAGGGAGCACCTTTCTGCCTTCCCCGTTGTAAAGAGCCTCATCCCGTGCCAGCCATGAGGCTCCTCCAGTCCCAGGGGCTACTAGAGAGCTGTGAGAGCCAAGTTAGGTGCCAGCTCTGTGATGGTGCCAGAGCCTCTGCTGGTGGAACAACCCGAGTGGCAGCTGCAGACATGAGAAACACATTGCACAGACAGAGCTCCCGCGTTATTGAACTCTCCTGACACTCCTGTTCTGGGTGGAAATCACCCGGACCCCGCGCTGCTGCTGCACTAGAGCCGGGGAGGGGAGCACCTGCTGCGCCTGGCACTGGCTCCCTGCTAACGCCTGGTGTCCGTGCTCATTAAACTGCTTCTCCAGCCGACTTGCAGCGTGAAACCATTCCTTTCCTGTCTGCTAGGTCAGTGCAAGAGAAAGCAGAGCCGTGGGGAGCTGTCGGCCGGAGGTAATGAACAGGCTTTCCCATTCCCACCGCCAGCAGCGGGCACTGGGTCCGGCGCAGACCTGCCCGCTGCATTAGCACAGCTCGCGTGGTAATAACTGCAGGCGCTGCTCAGCAGCAGCTCGGGCTGCCCAGGGACCCCTCCTCGGGCTCTGCGAAGGAAATCGGGCTGGCTCGTTGCCCAGTGGCCTGGCCCTGCGTTGTGGAGGTGCCGCTGGCACACACACGGGCTGGCACGGGCGGCGCTGCCCTCGCTCTGCTCATCCCTTTCCGCAGGGAACAAGCACTCTGTGTTTGCAGGAGGTCTTGTGCTGGGATTGTGATCACTGAGGAATGGTGAGGGGTAGCCCAGCTCACCGAGCGGCTCTCTGTGGTGCCTGGGTTTGCAGGGCGTGGGGAAGGGTGGTGTGAGCATTCACAGCAGCTTCCAGGGGTTCTAGGCAGGTGTCTGCGTTTGGATGAGGACAATAAAGAGGGAAGAGTCATTTGAGCAGCTGGGGACTCTGCAAGGGGACTTTTCCTCTTGACCTGGGTTTCCTGGGAGGTTGTGGTTTCTAGCTGGAATCGTGTGGGACAGGGACCTGGAGCACGAAGCAACCAGCTCCTTCTCCACGTGAGGCTTTCAGCAGGTAGCCCATCCTATTGTTCACTCGGAGAACAGAAAGCAGATGGGAAGAGTCAACAGAGCAAACAGGCAGCTCACGGGGACTGGAGCATCATAGGCTGAGGGTGGAGGTCAGCAGAGGTGAGAGCTCTTGGATGGGAGCAGAGATCCTCTCTCCGGATGCAGGGCTCACCGTTATTCCTGAGTGATATTGGGTTGGACAGCCCCATCACAGGAGCTGAAATAACAAGGGGATGGAATGAAAATCCCTCCCACGGTAGCTCCTGACTAAAATCACAAGTGACTGGGCTGGGCTGTGCTCCCCGTGAGCTGGTGCCAGCCTGGGAAGGGCAGGGAGTTGTGGTTGGGAGCAGCCTTGCAGCAGAGGGGGGCCTCGTGCAGGTGATGCAGCACCAGCACTGTAGGTACCATTGCCCTGAGGAGGGTTTGCGGTGAGAAAAGCAGTGCTTCCCTGGCACAGAGAAGGCTGAGCTGGTTTCCTGGCTGCTGGCCACGCTTGGCAGGTGCCACCTAGACCAGGGGGATGGATGTTGTCTTTGCCAGAGGTGGAAATGCTGAAGTGTTCTGCAGTCTGAAAGGCACCAGGAAAACATCTCCTGGGTTTGAAGGGCAGAGCTTTGGAGATGTCGGATGCATCTTCATGCCAGGGTTATGCCAATGCCCCTCTGCTGGCAGCAGGTTGAGCAAGCCCCTTCCTTAGGGAGTGCAGCAAGAACTGCCTCCTAAACCATTAGCTGGAGGTGTAGGTGTGGTTCTTCAGCTGGGAACCAGCTCTGTTACAGCCCAGCACTGCGTGAAGGGTGGAGGGACGAGGGACAGGGCGAGAGGAACAGCTTCAAGGGGAAGGTGAGGTTGGACTTGAGGAGAAACTTCTCCCTGCAAAGAGCCCTCAGCCCTTGGCTGCCCAGGGAGGCACCAGGGTGGAATCACCATCCCTGACTCTCTTTCCCAGTCGTGGAGACCCAGAGCTCAGGGCCAGGGTTTAGTGGCCTTGGATTCAGGGTTGGAACCGATGAGCTTGGAGGTCTTTTCCAGCCTGAGCAATGCTTCTGTATTTGCAGAAGCTGCTCACCCCCTCGAAACCCCTCTGCTGTTGGGACAGCTCTCCCCCTCAACCCTCATGTGCCAGGGGCAACGGGGGCAGCCCCGGTGCCTCTCCTGGCGCCGGATCACGTCCCTCCTTCTGTCACAGCGCTCCCAGAGATGACAAAATCGATAGGTGGCTGCTCCCTGCTGTGTGTTTTTGCCGGGGCTGGGGATAAATCTAACTCCTGTGGATGAATACACAAGGGGGAAGGAATTTAGAAAGGGAGAAAATGCTGTGGTGATGCTCAGCTCCGCTCGTTGCTACGCGACATCGTGGCGTAGCCATAGCAACTCCCGCAGAAGCACCTTGTGCAGCCCTTTTTCTTCTGATAGGGGCTGCGAGGAGAACGCAGTGGAAATGCTGCCTTGTCTTCTCCACGCTGGGGCAAGTCTGGGCTCAGCAGCTGAAAGCTCTTCCAGCATCCTGGGGCTTCGCTTTGGCAGCTCTGGGCTCCCAAGGCTGCTGATTTGGTCTCCGAAAGGTTGGGTTTCAGTGCTTTCCAGGGTGGCAGCCTCTGCCTTTAGGGAGCCCTGGCCAGAGCAGCAGTAACTCTGCTGGGAACCCAAGCAGGCAGGAGCTGTGGGAAGGATGGTGCCCTGTAAGCAAAGCAGCGACTGTGTTCTGGGTGGCTCTCCTGGGGAAAGCAAAGCTTGTCCCTGCCTTAGCGGGGTCAGAGCGATGGAGGCTGTCAGACATAACCCCCTCCGCTTGTCTTCCCCAGGGTCAGATCCTCATCCCGGGGAAACGGCCCCAGAGAGCAGAGTGGAAAAGCAGAGGTGGCAATGAGGTTGAAATGAGGTCTAGGTGAAGCTGCATGGAACGTGAAGCCATGGGTGGCTGTGCCAGCAGACACTCCTCCTCCTCCTTCTCCTCCTCCTCCTCCACCTCCTCCTCCTCCTCCTCGTGATCTGAAGTCTGCAGACTTGACTGGAGTGGGATGTGGGTTACTACGTCAGCTCTCTGTTATTGGAATGGAGAAGTCTCCTTTGCTTCTCGGGGAGGTGGTAGCTGCCAGGATGCAGCTCGAGGCGCGTTGTGTTGTCAGGGATGTCATAATTATCCTTCCCCACTGGCCCAGGAGCTCTGGCTCCAGAGGTGTGATGCCTTTACTTGGGGGAACGCAGCATCTCGTAGCAGAAGGCACCAGCTGGAGACGCTCCTGCTGAAGAGATAATTAAAGAGATTTAAAAGAGAAAAAGCAGCTTTCGGGAAGAGGGAACGTGCAAAGAAGTAGGAGGTTTGGAGTAGAAGATGATAAATGTTTGGGATTAAGCACTAAACCCAGAAGGGGAGAGTAATCTGGATCCTTCCTGAGGAGTAGGAGTGACTGAGTAGCCATCTGGAGCCGTTCCCGGGTCCGTGGGTGCAGGGAGGGTGTTTCTGTCGGCGCTGAGGATGTGCGGGTAACACGCCGCGGTAGGATGTGCCTCCTCCAGCCACGGCCCCTGAGGGGATCCCCAGATCCGCTGGACCACGGTTCCTGTGGTCAATAGGGCTGCTTTAACCAGCCAGACCTGCGTGCTCATAGGTTTTACTCTGCTTTGCTTTAAAAGTCACCCGAGGAAGTTTGGCTCTGGAGTTGAGAGCAGTAACTGCCCTCCAGGAGGAGGAAAAAGCCTGGAGCAGCTCTGCAGATGTGGAGCTGAACAGGAGGCGGTGATGGATGGCCTTGGCTGCTGCCTAACTGTAGGGGCACGGGGCTCTGTTCCTGTGCGAGCCCAGATCTGGGCAGTGGAGCTTCGTGCTGCTGCTCCTCAGCCTGTGCAGCCTGATGGGGCAGAGCTGGTGGCCGAGCTGCACTGCTGATGGTCACTCCTTGCTGGCAGAAGCCCTTTCAGGCTGGAGCATCCTAATTAAAAGAACTGCAGGTGCAGGGGTTGCCAAGCAACACCATTACCATGCAGCAGCCATCCCATGCCCTCACCTGCCTGAGCTGCTCTTCCTCTCCTCAGGCAGAGTTCCCTCCCCGCTTGGCTGATGCAGAGGGGTCTGCAGGAGCAGTTGGTCACACGAGGGCTTCTGTCTCCTGCAGACACCCCAAGCAGGGGAGCTGCTCTGGGGGAGCTGGTAGGACCCCAAGAGCTGAGCTCAGCATAGGTTTGGGAGATGAGCACAGGCTGCTGAGGAGCAGCAGGAGGTCACGGAGGGTGACTTTGAGTGCAGGGTGCTGGCTAGAGCTCAGCCTGGGGGGCACAGCTGTTGGTTTCCCTGGGTAAAGGCTGGAGCAGCTTCAGCCTGAAGCTGGGAAGCAGTTGCCTTTGTCTTGATGAGCAGCACTCACAGTTCATGGAGTGCCTTCTAATCCATAAACCCTGCTAGCAGGGCCCTGACAGTTCATCACTGGCCTCTGCAGGCTGAGGAGCAGCTCTTGGCTCCATGCTGCTCTGGCTGAAGGGTCAGAAGGGGCCTCAAGTATCATCTAGTTCCAACCCTCAGCGACTCTGCACCAGCTCAGGTTGCCCAGAGCCCTGTGCTGTTGGCACTGAAAGATCCCATCAGAGCTCCTGGGATGCTACAGTCCCAAAGGCAGGGGAGGATGCATCCAACCTAACCCTCCCCTGGCAGCTTCAGGCTCTGCCCACTCATCCTGGTGCTGGGTGCCTGGGAGAAGAGCCTGACCCCCAGCTGACTGCACCCTCCCTTCAGGGAGCTGGAGAGAGGGAGAAGGTCCCCCCTGAGTCTCCTCTTCTCCAGGCTGAAACCCCCAGCTCCCCCAGCCTCTCCTCATCAGCCTCTCCCTCCAGTCCCTTCCCCAGCCTCGTTGCTCCTCTGCACCCACTCCAGCCCCTCTTTCTTGCCGTGAGAGACCCAGCACTGCCCTCAGGACTGGAGGGGAGACCTCCCCAGAGCAGGGGGAGAGCAACATCCTACGTTGACTGTGTTTTCCCAGCAGGATGAAAGGAGCTACCTGTCAAAAGGCGTTTGTCCTCAAAAGAACCACTCACACTTTAAATTCTCCTGCATAAATAGATCTTCATCTGCTCTCTCCTGTCTGTCATTTGCTACTCACAACCCAGAACTGACTGTGGGAGGGGAAATATTTAAAGACACTTCCAAAGCAATAGGAGCCTGAGTTTAGATCGGTTCCTCTGGCTTTCTCAGCACTGTTCACTTGATTATGAATGAGATGAGGAGACTCTGCGATGGTGAGACTGCAGCTGGAGGACTGTGTCCAGTGCTGGGCCCCTCAGCTCCTGAAGGACACAGAGGTCCTGCGTAGAGCAACGAAGAGGATGAAGGAAGGAGAGCAGCTCCCTGANCTGTGTTCCTGTGCCACTGGGTCTGGGGGATCCTGCTGTGGCAGGGGGATTGGAATGGATGATCTCTCAGGGTCTCTAACATCCACTTCAACCCCTCTGAGCAGATCACATTCCAAGCCGTTAATTCCCGCCCCAGAAACCCTCCTCAGTTTCACTCCCTCTCTGTCTCTCAGCCCACAAGCTCTTGAGTTTTGCTTTTCTGCAGGGAGGGCAGAGCTGCTTCTGGTGGTGAGGGTGTTGGGACAGGGCTGCTGCAAACACCAGAGCAATTGTGGGTTCAAGTTTCCACTGGAAGCGGGTTGGAATTGCTCAGTGCCAGTGCAGCTGGGTGCTGTGAGCTCTCGGAGGTGGCAGGAGAATAGCAAAAGCAGAGCTTTAGCTCCCGGTGGTCTTCCCAGCTACATCACACCCCGGGGTAACGTAAGAAGAACCCCTTTGCTGCACACCCTCAGGGCAGGTGGGGTGCTGAGCTCAAAAGGAGTGGTGGATCCAGTCTGTAGGGAATAGCTTGGCTATAAAGCAGTTAAACTTCCCTGCCCAGCGCTCTGGAATTGGGTGGCTTCATCCTCTCCCCTACTTTGTATGACTGGCTGGCTGCTTCTCTCTCTCCCTCTCTGTGTCCCTTCTCCTCACGCAGTTCCATCTCTGAATTTGCATTTAAATTGAGTGGGAAAGTGGAGGCAGGGGCTGTGCCCAGCGCCCAGCACAGCAGCAGCAGCAGCAGCCTGTGCCGGGGTGGGATGCGTTCTGCCTCCCGTGCAGGACCCTGCTCTGCAGCCAGCACTGCGCTCCTGGGGTGGTGGGACAGACCCTCAGCAGGGCAGCCCCCCCCGAGCAGTTTGCAAGTAGAAGCACTGAGGTTGGCAGAGACCTGCGCAGTCATGCGGTCCAACCACCAGCCCTACCCTGCCCACTAGACCCTGCTCCCTAGGGTCCGGTTGGCATGGGCTTTGAACCCTTCCAAGGATGCGATAGAGCAGAGGGACTGGGGTCAGGCTGTGCCAGGGGAGGGTCAGGATGGATCTGAGGGAAAACCTCTTCCCAGACAGAGTGGGGAGGCCTTGGCACAGGCTGCCCAGGGAGGGGGTGGAGGCAGCATCCCTGGAGGGGTTCAACAACCAGACAGCCAGGGGGTTTGAGGAGCTGGGGCAGTGGTTTGTAGGGTGGGCAGTTGGACTGGGTGAGCTTGAAGGGCTTTTCCAGCCTGGATGGTTCTAGGGTGGTGACTCTGCTCTCTCCCTGAGCAGCCGGTTTCCACCCCTGGACACTCTGTGGTCTGTTTGCACCCCTCACCCTCCCCTAGCACAGCTTGAGGTTGTCTTCCCTCATCCTATAATGTGAGTCTGGTGTCATTCTGCTCCTGAGAGCCCTGTAAGGGCAGATCCAGTGAGGAACAGAGGCTGCAGAGCATTTCTTTCCCCTGGGGCTCGCTCACTGCTCACACCCATACGGCTCTATCAGGGTGCAGAGGCTCCCAGCACCTCCCTCTGATGCAGAGCAGGACAGCAGAGGCCAGAGGGTGGGAGACAGAGCACGAACCCTGCTGAGGATCTGTCTGTGCTCTGCAGAGTGGAGGGGACCCGCGGTGAAGCCTCGTTAAATAGACAATTTGGAGGTGAAATCTCCTTTATCTGGAATTTATAACCCATTGTAAATGAATCCATCCAGGGCTCAGTGAGGGTCCTGGCGGAGGGAGGAGAGAATTCCCCGGGTTTATTTATACAGTTTGAGAGCTTTTATGCCAGGTTAGTAAGAAAAAAAACCCCTCTGTGCCTGTAAAAGACTTTTCTCTGCCTGTAAAACTCACAGAGCCCTTTGTCAGGGAGGATGAAGTTGGGCTGCCCTGTGGGAACTGCTGGAGACAGGCACCGGCTCATCTAATGCCCCTTCATCCACCCAACATGAAGGTAAAGGAGGGGAGATGCTGCTCTCTGTTGGCCCTGGTTGTAGGATCATGGAATTGGGTTGGGAGGGAGTTCAGAGCTCCCCCAGCCTCAACCTCCTGCCACCTCTCAGCAGAGCAGGATGCCCACAGCCCCATCCAACCTGGCCTTGGGCACTGCCAGGGATGGAGCAGCCACAACCTCCCTGGGCAACCTGTGCCAGGGCCTCAGCACCCTCCCAGGGAGGGGTCTCTGCCTCAGATCTCAGCTCAGGCTCCCCTCTTCCTACTTAAAGCCAGTTCTCCTCTTTCTATCACTGCTAGTCTGAGAGTCACAGGGATGGGAGCATCTCCCTGCTGGGAGCTGGGGCTGTTCAGCTGGACAAGAGGAGGCTGAGGGGGGACCCCGTGAGTGGTTATCAATGTGGGAAGGGGGGGAGTCAGGAGGATGGAGCCAGGCTCTGCTCAGGGGGGGTCCAAGGGGCACTGAGTGTCAGCTGGAGCAGAGGAGGCTCCGTGGAAACAGAAGGAGGGTGACAGAGCCCTGGCCCAGGCTGCCCAGAGAGGCTGTGGAGTCTCCTGCTCTGGAGCCGTTCAACCCCAGCCTGGCTGTTCCTGTGTGACCTGTTCTAGGGGACCCTGCTGTGGCAGGGGGGTTGCACTGGCTGCTCTCTGGAGGTGCCTGACATCTCCCAGCTGCAGCGCTGCACACAGACAGATTAATGGGGCTGTTGATCATTTACACAGAGAAAAATAAGGTGATCAAATCAGAAGGAATTCTCCCTTCCTTAGAGATAGGAGAGCAATTACAGGGCTGTGGAGACACGAGAGGGGCTGCCGTGCAGCAGAGGGGATGGAAGAGCCAGATGAGGAGACAGTGACAGAGGAAGAAACAGGAAAAAGACTCTATTATCTGTGACAAGGACACGGTGTAAACTGGGAGCATCACAGTGCCAACACAGGCTTCTCCGAGAGGGAACTGGAGCTGCTACAGCTGCTGATAAGAGGGAGCAGCACACAATCCTTCCCTGGGGAGGAATGGTGGCAGCGAAGGGTCTGATCAGCTCCTGCAAGGTTGTTGGGTGTTTGTGAGGGGTGGAGGGAGCAAGAGGAGTGGGCAGCCCCTGGTCACAAGAGCCTCCTGCAGCTTGAGACGGGAGGAGTGGCTGGAGAGCAGCCTGGCNGAGCTGGGGGGGTTCAGCCTGGAGGAAAGGAGACTCAGGGGGGACCTTCTACCTCTACAACATCTTGAAGGGAGGGTGCAGTCAGGTCGGGGTCAGGCTCAGGCACCCAGCACCAGGATGAGAGGGCAGGGCCTGAAGCTGCCAGGGGAGGGTTAGGTTGGCTGTCAGGAAGCCCTTCCTCAGGGAAAGGGTGCTCAGAGCCTGGACTGGACTGCCCAGGGCAGTGGAGGAGTCCCCGTGTCTGGAGGTGTTGAAGGACAGCCTGGCTGTGGCCCTGAGTGCCCTGGGGTACTGTTGGGTGCTGGGCTGGGCTGGAGGAGCTCAGAGGGCTCTGCCAGCCCTCATCATTCAGTGTGTAATAAAAAATCCCCTCTCCTCAGCGATGCTACTGGAGCAGTCTGCTCCTGAAAGGCAGGTGGAGGAGAAATCCTGCCGTAACGCCTGCCAGCGCTGGAGAATGTGATGGAGAGGAGAAAGAGGATGGCTCAGCCCACAAGCCCCAGTGCAGCTCCAGCAACCCACAGCGATGCTCCTGCCCTTCTGTCTGGCTGTTGTGGGAAAGCCAATTCATCATCCTCACCTGAATCCGTTCTGGGGGGGTTGGAAATAAGCAGCAGCATAATCTGTGACAGTCCCGAGAGAACTGGTGGTAACGAACGCTGAGAACGCGGCAGCGAGCTGTTTGTGCTTAATAATCAGCTCTCTGGAAGGGGTGATGTTGTGTTTGTAATAATCCCCGAGGCAGAGCCCTATCGATTGGGAGGAGAGAGTGCCAGGGTGCTCATTCTCATTCTCTCCAGTCCTCAGCCCTCTGGAGGAGAATTGTGTTAGATGCTGGCTCTGATGAGGTTGAGCTGAGCTGGGGGTGTGGGTCACCGAGTGTTCACGTCTTCTTCAGGATGTGAAGCTGTAAATGCTCCACGGGGACCCAATAGAGACCCCCCCAGGCCTGAGAGGGGCTGTCAGAGGGCTGGGGAAGGCTGTTCCCAAGGGCAGGGAATAACAGGATGAGGAATGCTGAGTTGGAGCTGGAAAAGGGCAGAGGGAGGCTGGACANGGGTTGGACTGGATGCCCTCTGGAGCTCCCTTCCAACACAACCCATCCGATGCTTCTATGATACTGGTGGCCTGCACACAGGATTCATCCATAGTCTGTAGCCCAGTAGCCACAGAGACAACTGGGGGGCTTGTGGAGTCTCCTTCTCTGCAGACGTTCCAGCCCTGCCTGGCTGTGTTCCTGTGCCACTTGGTCTGGGTGCTCCTGCTGTGGCAGGAGGATTGGACTGGATGATCTCTCGAGGTCCCTTCCCATCCCTAAGGATTCTCGGATTGAACACAGCACAGTTTTGCTTTCAGCTCTGAGAGAGGCAGCTCCTTCCTTTGGGGGTGAAATACAGAGGCAGCCCCAGCCCTGGAGACTTTAAACCTCACGAGGACAGGACATGAGGAGAGGGGTGGCTCTCGAAGGCTCTTCCTTTCCAGTAGTTTGCTTTGATTTCTGGACTCTTCTACCTGGAGGAGCTTTCCTGCTGTGGACACACAGGACCAGCTGTGCCTGCACAAGTCAAGCCCAGGGGATGCAGGTGACTAGATCCATGTACCCCCTGCACACAGAAGCTCTGTGTGTTTACTGCAGGCAGCCAGCTGACCCCTCGTTTTGTTCAGCCTGCTGGGGCTGTGATTTTCCACTCAGACTCTGAATTCATGGAGGCAGAAGAGAGACAATCAATACTTTGGAAACAGCCTATTTCTAAACTCCCTGCGTAGCAGCGAGATCCCTGATCCCTTCCCCAGCTTCATTCCCAGCTGCAGCAGGGTGTTTGTAGCTCTGTGCTGGGATGGCAGTTGCAGGTGAGGGCTCTTCTCCCCCTCTGCTGTGCCCTAGTGAGGCTACATCTGGAGCGCTGTGCCCTGCTTGAGGATGGAGGCGACAGGACGAGCTTGACTTGGCAGCTTGTTTACATCTAGAATTAGGAGTGAAGCGAGGGAATAGCGTGCTTACAATTTCCAGACAATTAGATTTCACTCCACTCCTTGGCTCTAGTGTTGTGCCAGGTCCTGGGTTCACCCCGCCGGGCTGCTCTCATCCCGCTGCAGAGGAAGGCATCGCGCGTGACCAGCGAGCCGCTTGGCCCCGGGGATTAACGACCCTGTGTAGTCTGAAAGCTAAACTGGGAGGAGAGAATAAAAACAGGGGGGTTTATCCTTCCTTTCCTGCTTTTCTTTTATTAGACTCTAAATAATTAACAGGCGAATCCCTCTCTGTGCCTCGGTGCTGTTTTGCAACCCAAGCGAGCCCTGAAGCGGATGAAATCCATGACTTGCCGTTCTCAGTTCCCTAGCAACGAGCCAAAGCCCAGCAATGTGCTGGCCTTATCACGACGAGATGGTAAAGCAATTAATATTCATCACCAGAGACTCTTCCTGCCTTGCGAGCGAAGCCCCCTGCTCTGAAAGAGCTGCCCTGGTGTGGGGGAACTGACTGCGTGAGAGATGAAATCGTGTTTGCCTGGCAACAAGGGTGCCCGTGCTTGCGTGGAGGGTTCAACGGGATGGTGCTCAGGGGTTCTGCCAGGGGTGGCACCTGCTCCTACTCCTGCTGGTTGAAACCAAGCTCAGAGAACAGAGTACTTAAGCTTTGCTTAAGGTTCTGCTTCTGCCGCAGGAACTCATTGAGACCAGAGAGTGGGTTGGGTTGGAAGGGACCTCCAAAGGGCATCCAGTGCCCATGCAAGGCCAGCACTCCCCAGCCCAGGTTGCCCAGAGCCCCAGCCAGGCTGAGCTTGAATGGCTCCAGGGATGGAGCAGCCTGGTCCAGGGATCCCCCAGCCTCAGCTCCAACAGCTCTGTCCTCCTGTCCAGCCTCCCTCTGCCCTTTTCCAGCTCCAACCCAGGACCCCTCATCCTGCTGTCAGGTTCAAACGATCCTTATGGAGATCACACCCAGGGCTGGATGGGAGGGGGCTTTGGCTACTGGTCCTGGGCTCTCCATCAGCAGTGAATTAGCGGGGGGGGGATCAGAGTGCCCTCCCAGCAGTTTGTTCTCTGCATCACTTTGAGCATGAGAAGCAACCTGATGTTCAGTTCATAAAGGTCTCCCCCTCGTCCATCAACAGACCAGGTTCACGCGTGTTTAATTAACCCCTGCCTCATTAATTGCTTAAGGGGGAAGAGGGGGGGTGTGGAATGAGCCCACCCAACGCATTTGGCAGCGGGTTAATGAAGAAGTAAGGTCTCCCTCCCGACCAAACGCTTCCTCAGACGGGGTAGGCAAGGCCCCATTAATTGTGATGGTTAATTAGGAATTAAACTGATAATGGCTACAGCTGCTACCAATTAAGAGCTAATTACAGCCAGCACGGCAACCGGCTCAGGAAAGGACCCGGGGCTGGGGGGAGAAGGAGGTGAGAGAGGGCTGGGTGCCTGGTCCCAGCCCTTTATAAGGAGCCCTTCCCAGGTCACTGGTGATGCTTCACTCTGGTTGTGGGTTCCTTGGGTGTCTGTGTGTCCTTGCTGAGGCAGCAGAAGATCTGCACAAGGTAGGGGTGATGTGTTTGTGTTTCTATCACCCGTGAGATGCTGTCTTTGTTGTCTGAGGGTGTTGGTTGATGCGCAGCTGCCCCTCGAGGTGTGGGAATGGGAGGATTAAGCCTGACGTGGTGTCTGCCTGGAGGGCTGCAGGCTGTAGGTAGTGGCATTGCAAAGCTTTTCACAGCATCACAGAGTGTCAGGGGTTGGGAGGGACCTGGGAAAAGCATCCATTCCAATCCCCCTGCCAGGGCAGGAGCCCCTAGATCCAGTGGCACAGGAACA
>VZRI01004195.1:7792-33265 GCA_013397515.1 Upupa epops | reverse complement strand
CTCAGCCTCTCCCCATCAGGGAGATGCTCCCCTCCCTCATCCCTGTGGCTCTGCCTCTGCCTCATTCAGCCCTGCTTTGGTGAGAGGGTTGTTGACCTCTTGAGCTTCCTTCTGACTCTGTGGCTGTGTATGTGCTGGGGTGGTGGTTAGGCTGCTGTGTCTGGGGTGTCTGGGATGTGCTGCAGTGCTTGGTGCTGTACTCATTGAGTTCTTAAGAGTCTGAGACACTGATAGCACAGAGACTTAGAGGATCAGGGGGTTCAGCTGGGTCCCAGGAAGGCTGGAAGGTGTGTGCTGATCCAGTTAGCCAGCACTGCTGTGGGATCCCTCGCAGAAGAATGTGCTATCAAAGGCCTTGGATAAGGGAAGGATGAAGTCGTCTTGATCCTGCTTTGGAAGGCTTTCAAGCCCTCGGGTTTTAGAGGAGCACCAACACTTCTTTATCTCCCTTTAATGAGGAGAAATCTTTCCGAGAGGCCTCATTCAATGAAGAAGCTGCTGTTCCTTTGTGCCTTCTTAGCTTGGAAAAAGAATAAGCTTGGTGTTGTCAATGCCTTGGGACTCTTATTTCCTCCAAAATCCTGCAGTCAGTGGCGTTTCCAGTGTTGACAAAGCAGAAAGACTTGATACTGGAGGACAGTACAAGATCCTGTTGCTATTGAGACTATACAATCCCCTCCTGCGGAGGGTCTGCACCCTTAATTCCTTTAGAAAGGGGAAGAATGAATCACATTCAGTTCCTTTAGCCGTGAGAGAGCAGGGATTTGTCTAGTGTGGAGCAGTAGTGCTTTTAGCTGTCAGGAGAGTGACTGGTCCAGGCTCCAGGCTAGATGTAGCAGCGATGCTCGGAGGCTGCAGCTGAACTCGCTGCTGGAGCTCTCGAGAAGCAGGATGAATGGCAAAGAACCCAACAGCACGAGGCTTTAATGTGTTATTAAGACCTGGTATAAATTACAGAGCATCATCGAGACAAAACATTAAATAATAGATATAATACAGTGGCAGCTTTAGGAAGACAGGCTGTCACGGGAGCTATAAATACAAGGGGGATACGGAGTGCTGGCAGCATCCCAAGGAAGGGCGCTGCTGCTCAGCCACAGCACAGCAATATTTATGTCTGGAGGTTCATGGGCTGCTGGAGGAAGCCTTTTTGCTGCCAGGCAGGCTGCTGGGGTGCAAGGGAGGGAGGATGGTGGAACCTTGTCCCAGAGACCTGGACCAGGCTGCCCAGGGGGGCTGTGGAGTCTCCTTCTCTGCAGACGTTCCAGCCCCGCCTGGCTGTGTTCCTGTGCCACTGGGTCTGGGGGATCCTGCTGTGGCAGGGGGATTGGACTGGGTGGTCTTTCCAGGTCTCTTTGGATCCCTAAGGATCCTATGAAATAGCTGCTCCCCAGTACTGCTGCTTGGTTGTAGGCTGGAGATTGTCCCTATTCCTCTGGGAACAGGTTTAGAGGAGAGAGGGGGTAGGTGAATCTGCCTGCAGGCTGTTTCTGCTGTCTGTCACAACCTCGGTGTTTCATGGAGTGGAAAATCAGCTGGGGTCAGGATATGGGCTGCTCTCATGGCTTGCACTCAAGCCTTTGGCTTTTATATCCCACTCAGCCCTTCTCTGTTTTCTTAGAGCCACAGAATGCATTGGGCTGGAAGAGACCTCCAAAGGGCATCCACTCCACTCCCCCTGCACCCAGCAGGGCCAGCAATCCCCAGCCCAGGTTGCTCAGAGCCCCATCCAGCTTGACCTTGAATGGGTGCAGGGATGGGGCTTCTACCCCCTCTCTGGGCAGCCTGGGAGATCCCCCAGCCTCAGGCTGCTGCTTTCTGCCTGAAAGCATCATACAGAAGGGTCTCTCTGATCCTTTTGAGAGCTCTCAGTCCCTCCTGCTGGTCGTGTGCCGCAGTGTTTTCCAACTTATTTTTCCACTGTAATCAGGGGAGAGGGAGTCAAATACAAACGAGCAGCTCCAGGCTCCCCCCACCTGGCTGTGAATGAGATGCAGAGGGAGCAAGGTGCTGGAACAGAACAGAGCTGCTACCTCCAGCTGGACCCACCAGTGGCCAAAACACTTCAGAGTCCATCCTCTGCTGGGAATCGTTGACATTTCCCAATGAAAACACCCACCAGGGGCTCACAGGGTGTTGTGACTGGTCTGGACCCCCAGCTGACCTCTAGGCTTTGTCCTCTGGCTCGAACAGACTCCCTGCCCACCCTGTGTTGTGCTGGTTGCCCACTCCCTGTTTCTCTTGCTAAATAACAGCCTGTCAGCAGCCCAGGGATCATTTTGTGTGGTGATGAAGCCGGGGCTCTGCCAGCACCAGACAATGGAACGCAGTCATTCAAGCTGTAAAACCCATCTGCTTGGGCACAGGGAGGGTTGGGGTGGTTTTATCTCCCCGTGGTGGAGGATTGCTTGTGCTCTCCCTTTGTACTGCAAGTCCTGCCTGTGCAGACAGCTTCCTCTGGCCAAACTGCAGAGCCTCTGTTGCTAGAAAGTGGAACGAGCTGTGAGCAGGCACCTGCCCCAGCTGAGATGCTGAGGCAGGCTGGCTCTGCACCCGGAGAAATGCAGCTCCCGTGGTCACTGCTCTCAGCTCCAGGGTTTGCAGGCAGTGTTGCACATGCCATGTAGGATGCTCTTTGCAGCTCCCTTCCAACCCAGTGACCTGATGACTGGGTAACCTTTGCCTGAGACCTTCAGCTGTCTGTTAGGTGGTGCCTGAGCCAAGCTCACTGTAGGGCTTTGCCAGGAAGGAACTAGTGCTCGGGGAAGAAGTAGAGGCTAAGTGGGATGGACTTGCCAGGGTATGCACTGCTTGCAGGGTCTTGGACTGCAATTCATGTAGAACTCCAGGCTTTAACCCCTAGCAACGTGCTCTGGTGGCCAAGAGGGCCAACAGCATCCTGAGGGGATCAGAAGGGGGGAGGTTAGCAGATCCAGGGAGNATCTGTGAGGGGTGGGTGTCAGGAGGATGGAGCCAGGCTCTGCTCAAGGGCATCTGGGGACAGGACAAGGGGCACTGGGTGCCAGCTGGAACAGAGGAGGTTCCCTCTCAATCTCAGCAGGACCTTCTTCCCAGGGAGGGTCCCGGAGCCCTGGACCAGGCTGCCCAGGGGGGGCTGTGGAGTCTCCTCTGCAGACGTTCCAGCCCCGCCTGGCTGTGTTCCTGTGCCACTGGGTCTGGGGGATCCTGCTGTGGCAGGGGGATTGGACTGGATGATCTCTCAAGGTCCCTTCCCATCCCTAAGGATTCTGTGGTTCTTCCCTGGCAGTAACTCCATTCCCTGACTGTGCTGATGTTGTTGGAGCAAGGGTTTGCTTCTCTGGCTGCCTGTTTGCTTAGATGAGTGTAGCAGCTTGAAAAATCACCCCAGTTCTGATGTCTTCAGCAGGCAGCGTGGATGCTATTTTAGGAACCCTGTGTCTATGGTTTGCTCTGGTTTCAGCTCTTTTCCTTTTTGTCAAGGAAACCACAAATGGCTCTGTCTATTGTGCAGGAGAGACAGATCCATCACGGGGCAGACAACTCGGGGAGGAGAGCGTGGATGTTTTCACATCTGCAGAAGCAATCAGCGAGGGGCTATTCTAAGAGCTCTAATGTACTTCAAGGAGCTAACTCCAGAGCAGCAGGCGCTAAAAATCCCTGCGTGGCCATCAGATAGGGCTGGCAGTGTGAGAAAACCCCTAAATCAAGCGATGTCACCTCTTGGAGCCGTGAATTCTGTGAGCTAGAGAGGTGCTGAGTGAATGCAGGGAAGGAATGAGCCTGCTTCAAGCTGCTTTGACTTCAACCTGGTGCTTGCTGTGAAATTACTCCTGCTTTATGTGAGGGATGAAGACCGTGAGCGATGACAACTGTGGTCTTGAAGTAGAACTTCCCTTGGCTTGATGGGCAATGGGGCAATCAGTTTGCCAGGGCATGGTACAGGGCTTAATTCTACCCTGGTGGGGGGCAGTGAGCTCCTTGCAGCACCCCTTGACCTGAGATTTCCATGGCTCTGCAGTGATGAGGAGACCAAATCCTCTTCCCAGGGAAGGTCCCAGAGCACTGGACCAGGGGGTTTGTGGAGTCTGTCTCTGCAGACGTTCCAGCCCTGCCTGGCTGTGTTCCTGTGCCACTGGGTCTGGGGGATCCTGCTGTGGCAGGGGGATTGGACTGGATGATCTTTCCAGGTCCCTTCCCATCCCTAAGGATTCTAGGACTCAATGTCTCTGCTATCTACACTGAGACCCCATCAGTGCCCTGTGGGGTGGCTGCTGGTGATGCCAGGAGCTGAGATTCTGGGGTGTTCAGTGTATTCCCTGCTTTGAATGCAGCGATCCACAGGCAGCTCTTGGCGCAGCAGTGTGGTGGCATCGTGCGGAGCCTTCTCTCCTTAGCAATTACTCTGTTCTGATGATCTGTTAAGGACACAAAGCAAAGCCCTGAGCACATCACTCTGCGCTCCTGGTAATACTCCTTGCTGGTAATTATCTCTCCTTTGGAAGCACTTGAACTGCTGGAGAAGCTCTCAGTACAGACAAGAACAGCTTTCAGTCACTCTATAGATGCTCTCATCAGGGATGGACTAGCTGGCAGGTAGGAAGGGATGAAACCAGCCTGGCAGGGGCTTTAAGCAGTACCGCTCAAGGTGCCCATCTCTCCCAAGTCAATTAAAACAATTAAAGCCAAGACAATCAATGAGTTAGAGCTGAACACCCCACGTCAGCTGGAGGGGAGTGTGAGGGTTGGCTTTGCACAGTTAGAGCAGGGATGAGCAGAAGTGGGCTGGGAGAATGACAAGGTTTGTTAGGGGTGCTTGGGAGAGTCACAGGATCCCGGGATGGTTGAGGCTGGCTGGGCTCTCTGAGGCTGGGGCTCAGCAATGATGGAGGAGCCACTGTGTCCTCTGGTCTCAGTGCAGTTCATGGTCAAGGCTGGAGGAGCAGGGAGAACTGGACCCTGTTGTTGTCACAGGGGTAGGTTTGGTAACTTGGGTTCCCCACGGGCTCCAAATCCATCCTTCTAGGGACCACAAAGAGCTCTGGCAGCCTTTCCCAGTTCTTACCTTCTCCAAAGCCTTCAGTTCCCAGTTTGATATGATGACATTGCACCCCACACCTCCACCTGGCCCTCTGGCAGGAGACAGGAGGTGCTGGAGCTGCTGGGAGGACAGTCTGTACTGCTTAGCTCTTCCCAGAGCTCAGAAGGAGAGGTTTCCCCTGGGGAGCTGATCCTGGAAGCAAGTTATGTGGGTGACTGAGCTTCTCCAGCTCAGCACCTCACAGCACCCCAGCGGCCATCCCAGGGCACTCAGGGCCACAGCCAGGCTGTCCTTCAACACCTCCAGACACAGGGACTCCCCCTCTGCCCTGAGCAGTCCAGTCCAGGCTCTGAGCACCCTTTCCCTGAGGAAGGGCTTCCTGACAGCCAACCTACCCCTCCCCTGGCAGCTTCAGACCCTGCCCTCTCGTCCTGGCACTGGGTGCCCAGAGAAGAGCCTGAGGGGGCTGTTTTCTTGTTGTGTTCATGAGCCCCATGCCCAGAGCAGCCTGTGGGTGACTCGGTCAGGGGTACCACTAACCAACCCCACTGTGGTGCCTGGGGCTGTGCCCCAGCCCTTATGCCAGGCTGGGACAGGATCCTTCAGGCTCTTGCCAAGGCAGGAAATTCTCCTCCGCTCCTCTCAAACTGAAGTAACCACAAAAATGAGACCAAAACCAGAGAGAGGGGGGAAAAACCACAGTGAAAGCCATCTCTACCCTCTTCCTCTGGCTTCGATACCACAAGAGGGGCTGCCTGGGTGCAGTTTGGTCCCTGTTTTCCATTCTCAAGGGTTTATGGTGAGGGTATGTGAAGCAAACCTCCCCTAGCAGCACAGATCACTGTTCCTGATGAACAATTCTGCTGCCAGGGCTGTGCTGCAGAGCCTGTTGCTGCTCGAGCTGTTTCTCCTCATGCTCGGGCTCCCCATCACCATGCAGTTCACCTCGTTTTAGGGGCACTGGGAGCCACATGTGTGTGCTGGAGCCTCTCAAAGCCAGCTCTCCTCAGCTTCTATATGAAATCCTCTCTCTCTCTGTTCTCCTCCTGCGTTACCTCAGCTCGATTGGTAACGACAACACCTCTGCCTCAGATTGCTGGCTCCAGGCTTCTCTGTGGGGCTTTCTCTGCAGCAAGCATGTTGAGCAGAGCCATCAAGTGGGGCTGGCTTCTTGGCTCCAGCCGTAGAGAACTCATCCCTGGCTCCGACTGCACCTGGTGTTCCACCAGGGAGATTTACAGCCGGGAGGTGAAGGAGCAGTTACTACACGAACAGTCTGCATGAGCTCACTTGAGAGACCTGGGTTCTCTCTGCTCCGTGAGTTGTCAGCGTGTTTAAGGATGTTTTGTGGCCTCATCCTTGCTGCTGCCCTCCGTTCCATCCATCTCGTTTAGGGCAGAATGAGATCACAGTGGATGTGTTGGTGCAGAAGAAATGGGTTGTAGAAGACGAGTTGAGTGGGGCCAGCACAGGTGATGCCGGCAGGATGGATGCAGTCAGGATCCACTCTTACAGGGAGCGATTCTCTCATCCAGGAGAACCGAGCACTTGCTGCTCGGTTTGGGCCTCTCTTGCTGCACTTAGCCAAGTGCAAGCTCCTGCAGCTGGGTTGGGGCAACCCCAGGCACAGGCTGGATGGGGAACAGAGGGAGAGCAGCCTTGAGGAGAAGGACTTGGGGGTGTTGCTCAAGGAAAACCTCAACAGGAGCTGGCAATGTTGGCCCCAGCTGCATCCAGAGAAGTGGGACAAGTAGGGCAAGGCAGGGGATCCTCTCCCTTTATTCTGCTCTCCTGAGACCCCCCCCATCTGCAGTCCTGCATCCAGTTCTGGAGCCCCCTGCACAGTAAGTTGATTGAGCTGTGGGAAGGTGTCCAGAGCAGGGCCATGAAGATGAGGGGAGGGCTGGAGCTCCTCTCCTACAGGGACAGGCTGGGAGAGCTGGGGCTGTTCAGCCTGGAGGAGAGCAGACTCTGGGGAGATCTCAGAGCAGCCTTCCAGTCCCTGAAGGGGGCTACAGAAGAGCTGGGGAGGGGCTGTTTCCAAGGGCTGGGAGTGANGGTGTCCCTGCTCATGGCAGGGGGGTTGCAACTGGATGCTCTTGAAGGTCCCTTCCAACCTGAACCATTCTATGAATCCTTGTAGGGCTGCTCCAACTGGAGCCAGTTGCAGGCTTGGACTGGGAGCTCATGCTGATGCATAGGGCTTTATTTTTAAAGCCGTGGATGTTTGCCATCATCCTAAGTGTGAACACATGCTTTCTCCTCATGAGAAGAAAGCACCAGCCCCTAATGAGGCTTATTCTTCCAAGCCCAAAATAAATCAAACATGGCAGCACCAGCGCTCTGGGCAGCGATGCTGCGGGGCTGTAAATATTTCCAGAGTGACCTCATTGCTTTAGATTCTTCTCCAGGCAGCCCTGTTTCCTCATGGTTCCCTTTTAAGGCTCCTTCTCCACCCAAATTCCTCTTCCATGCAGTCACTGGTGGGTGTTTGGTCCTCTCTGCTGGCAAAACCCAGGCTGTTGGCTCCTGCTGCCAGCACTGTGACTGAAAACAGGTAAAGAGGAGAGTAGCTGCTCAATGGCTCTAGGGGCATGTAGGCTTATTCCAGCCTGGAATGTCTCCCCTACATCCAAGGTCTCTTCCAGTCCCTGAGGGAGGCTACATGAAGGCAGGGGAAGGTCTATTCCAAAGGGTTTGTATGGACAGGACAAGGAGCACTGGGTTCCAGCTGGGGAAGGAGAGATTGAGGCTGGAGATGAGGAAAAAGCTCTTCCATGGGAGGGGGGTTGCTGGCTGGAATGGGCTGCCTGGGGAGGTGCTGGGGACCCCATCCCTGGAGTCACTGAAGATCAGGCTGGCTGAGGCTCTGAGCAACCTGCCCTGGGGAGAGCTGTCCCTACTTGTGCAGGGAGGTTGGACTGGGTGACCTGGGGAGGTCCCTTCCAGCCTGGAACTGTCTCTGATTCCAAGTGTCCTCTGGGCAGTTGGCAGTGGTGCTGGGTCCTGCAGTGCTGGCTGAGCTCTAGATGGGGTTTAAGGTTGAGGAGGATCAGGCTCTCAGCTGATGCTCTGAGGCCCCAGATGCTGAAAGTCCCAGATCTTCAGGTTTTGGGGCTGTGTTTAACCTCTTGTGCTCAGGGTGGTGAAGAAGCTATGGCAGGAGGCTGAGCACCAGCCCTCTGTCAGCACTGGGGGGGCCTGTTCAAGCCTGGGCAAATCAATCTGTGTCTGGTGTTAAACCTCTCCTTTAGTCCCAGTTTCAGCCTGCTCTGGCTGAAACCTCCAGAGAAGTTAGTGACCCGCTGGGAAGGTGATGGGCAAGATGAATGTCAGCTCAGGGCTCTGGCTTGTCTCTATCCTTCAAGTCAGGAAGACTCCCAGCTGTTTGCACATCTGGGGCTGGTCTGTGTGGTTACTGTTCATTCTTGGGCATGAGATGGCTGGAAAAAATTTGCTCTCATGTTCTCTCCTTCCTGCTGAAAGCTCCAGTAATTGCTGCCAGTCTCTCTCTTGTCAGTAAAAATTGAGCTCCCAACCCTTCTGCTGGGCTCGAGAGGCAGTGATGCTGCTTGTGGATGGAGGGCAGCAGCAGATACAAAGGGATGGGGGAATATTTCCCATTATGAGGAAGAAAATGAATTAGGGAGAGCATCTGGAGCAATCCTGGGGTATCATCAGCTGAGAAGCACCGGGTGAGACCCTCACCTGGTGGGGTAGATGTAGTCTGGCTTCAGCTGGACCTAGTAAGGGGCCTCAGACCTGCTGCTGCTCTGTGTTGCTGCCCTGTGCTTGGAAAAAGATGGGGGTAGTGAATTAATTGAAGTCCTCGGGGTGTGATTGGGGTCTCTTTCATCTCTGAGTCTTTATTAGCTTGGTTATTCGGGTGATGGTTAGAAGTGCTCTGTCAAATGAGGCTTTGAGAGCAGTCCTGATGGAAGAGGGCTGTGGGTTAGTCTGGTCCATGTGGTTCTGGCACCCCCTCTGCAAGCATTTGGGCTTCAAAATAAAAAGGTTTAAAATAAAAAGCTTTAAAACACAAACCCCAAGGATTTATGAAGGTCTATGCTTTGTTNCAGCCAGTCTGGCCTTGAACACTACCAGGGAGGGAGGGAAACCTGGTCCAGGGTGTCAGCACCCTCAGTGTGAAGAGCTTCCTCCTGACTTCCAGTCTCAACCTCCCCTCTTCCAGCTGGAAGAGTGCTCCTACCACTCAAGCCCTTGGAAACAGCCCCTCCCCAGCTCTCCTGCAGCCCCCTCCAGGGACTGGAAGGTGCTCTAAGATCTCCCTGGAGTCTCCTCTCCTCCAGAGAGCCTCAACTCTCTTAGCCTGTCCCCATAGGAGATGCCATGGATGAAAACACATTGAGTCCCCTCCCGTTTCCCCTGGCAGTGATTCCCACACTCACACGAACGCCGTGGGTGCTTCTGCCGTTGGCTCTGCATCCTGAGAGAGGCTTTGCATCCCACTGCTTTTTTCCAGTGTGTTTTCATCACTACTGAATTCCAGGTCTGAGTAGAAACCTAACCCCCTCATTTTCCTTGACGCTCTGAGTGCTGTGTGGGTCCCCTCTCTACCCAGATGGATCTGGAGTGATGAGAGGAGCTGTGGGTCAGTATTATCTGTCATCTTTATCAGACCCTCTGTTTCTTTGGTCTGGGGGTGTGATGGTTGTCTGGATGACCTTGGGACCATCTCCTGGGGATGTGGGATCCTGCCAGCCCACTGCCTCTCTCTGTCCTGCCAGGAGCAAGCGCTCTGCCTGTGCTGATGGATCCCCCATCTCTCTGGTGTCTGCGTGAGGGCTCGTGTGTGCTCAGGGACTCTTGCCATTCGACTTTGAATCCCTTGGCAGATGTCTGCTAAAAATAAGGCCCTAACTGGAAGCAGCTGTTTGCCCTCTTGTTATGGGTTTTCTCATTCCACTCCAACTCGCTTTGCTCTGGCATCAGTTCCCAGCCTGTAACTACTGGCTGCCCTCGTGTAGCTGCCATGTAGGGACTGAACAGAACAGGGGAAGGGGGGAAAACACCCTGACACCCCACTTGGTGGTTGCCTGGGTGAGTTAGGGGGTTTGGGTACAGCTGACGACGCTCAAGGGGTCAGTAGTGCAGGGATAAACAGCCCTCACTCTTGCTTGTGCTCGGTACAGTCTGGCTTCCAGAAGGGCTGCTGCCAACACAACTCCTTCCAGAGGGTGCTCTGTGGGGTGAAGGAGGCTGGCAGGCAAGGGCATCTGTGTCTCCTGTCTGTTCCCCCCTACGGAGCTCGGCGGATGAGCAGGTGGCTAATAGAAGCCTCTCCCTGCACCAAGTGCTCTTATCTCACAAGGGAAGGACCTCTTGGGCTACAAAGGACTGGAGGAAGGTAGGGAGAAGAGGGAGTCTCCAGGAGAGAGAGAGCGGGCGAGCAGCATTGTGTGCTGACACCCCCTGCATTGATTTTTACAAGTGGGGCACTCGAACATCTTCATTGCTAAACAAATATTGAGCGGAGGGCAGAGACAGCCTTGGGAGCTGGGTGTGGGGCGCTGCTGCTGACACCAGCAGATCCATCAGGTAGAAGCATCTTGGCAGGAAACCTTTAGAGAAGCAGCTCCTGCATTGAAAGTCCCTGACACGGGGGTTATTTTTCCTCCTCCTCCCTAGAGCAAAGGAGCTGAGGACAGAACAAGCAGGTATGTGTGAAGAGCTGAGCATCCTGACAGGGCTCCTGTCTCTGCTCTGTGTTTTTAAGGCTGTGCAGCCCCTGTGGGTGGAGATGAAGGGGATTGACTGCCAGCTGAGGCCACTAGTGACAGAATCAGGGCAATCCTGGGTGGAAAGGAGTTCCCAGCTCCCCCAGTCCAACCATCCCCACCCCAACCAAGCCCCTCAGTCCCTGAGAGACTGACAAACAGAGCCTGACCCCCTCCCTGCTGCCCCTCAAGCTGGATGGGTTAGAGCAGTGAAGAGGCTGCAGATGGTTGAGTTGACTGTGATTTCAAAGCCAATCTTAGTCTCAGGGGCTCTCTGTGTCTCCTCAGCCACTGCCTCCCCACTATGGTAGCTGCTCCGTGGCCAATTCCAAACCAGTGTGCTCTCGGAACCAGTACGGTTGGCAGACCTAGGGATGTTGGGGTGGGTGAAGATGCTGCCTTAGGCTTTGCATGGAATAAATGGGAGGAGCTGGTTCCTTATGGATCCCCAAGCTCTGGCATGATGTTAAGGGGATGCCTGGATACTCAATGGTGTGGAGGTTGGCTGCTGCTAAGACAGGAGTAGGCTTTGCTGTGTGAGAGAGCTCTTACTGGCTGTGTCTGCATGAGCTGGAGCTCTCTGAGCTTCCTTTGAGCACACTGAGAGGATCCCCAGGGGTGCCTAACTGGGTCCCTCGGGTAGGTAGGAGATGCTGTCAGTGGATCTTCTGAAGTTTACTCTCCTTTGGAAGAGAAGAAGAGAGGAGAAGGGGTTGAAGTGCCTCAGCTCTGAGAGAAAGGGATTAAAGAGATGTAGTTGTCTTCCAGACAACACAACCTCGATCTCACTGGATGCTGGAAAAGGGAAGGGTGATGGATGGAGGGTGGGGTGGGAAACCAAGCAGGGAAGAGGGTGGAAAGCCAAGGCTAGGGAGCAGCAAGAGGGTGAAGAGCTGCTGCTGTTCTCCACGGTCCTTAGGGTGAGCAAGTCCTGACTTGGTGTAGTTGTAGGACGCAAGGGGTCTGCCCCAGGAGTGGTGGGGTGGGTGGTCCTTGGGCTCCGGGCTGGCAGCCGCTGGGTGTCAGTGTTGACCTGCACAAACAGGGAAGGAGCTGCATGGATCCGGGAGGTAAAAAGGGGTTGGCAGAGAGGCCAGGGCCAGAGGCTCTGAGATGGCACTGGAGCTGGCTTTCTGCTGCCACTGTGGTGGCTCCATCGCTATTGGAAAGGGGAACTGCAGGTGATGGAGTGTCCTCCAGCAAGGAATGGGACTCAGCACCTCAGGCTTGGGTGCAGCTCTTGGGTCAAGGAGGAGGCTGCCATCTCTCCAGCCTGCTTTTACAAAGGTGGGATAGGCTGTGCTGCAGGGGTACAGAGGGAGGATGAAGAGCAGGAGGCAGGTGCATCCCAAACCTCCTTTGGGATCCCTCCCTGGAGCCCTGAGGCAGCTTCACCCCTGCTTCTTGGTCCATTTTGCGTTGTGCTGAGGGAGCTGGGTCTCTTGAGCTGGGAGAAGAGGAGGCTGAGGGGGGACCTATTTCCTGTCTCTCAATCTGTGAGGGGTGGGTGTCAGGAGGATGGAGCCAGGCTCTGCTCAAGGGCATCTGGGGACAGGACAAGGGGCACTGGGTGCCAGCTGGAACAGAGGAGGTTCCCTCTCAATCTCAGCAGGACCTTCTTCCCAGGGAGGGTCCCGGAGCCCTGGACCAGGCTGCCCAGGGGGGCTGTGGAGTCTCCTTCTCTGCAGACGTTCCAGCCCCGCCTGGCTGTGTTCCTGTGCCACTGGGTCTGGGGGATCCTTTGAGGTCTGTCCCCATCCCTAAGGATTCAGTGATTCTATGAAAGGCTCCAGTCCAACCCTCTGCCTGAGCAGGATCACCTAGAGTGGGTAAAGCAGTGGGAAGTTGAAGTTTGCAGGTTTCCCTCTGTCAGATTCAGTTCTGGATCTCCTTCCCCTCCTCCTCTGGCCCCGGGACACAGAACAATTACAAGCCCAGAGGGTTCACAAGGAGAGAGAGAGAGAAATAGATAGGAACGAAGCTTCGTGTGAGATCAGCAAATGAAAAGTCAAGCGCTTGACCTTCTCTGAACTTATTTCAAACCCATCAGGCATGGAGAAAATTGAGACTATAACTCAGGGTGCTCCTGTTGCTCGCATTACCGTTCCCATTACCCTGGGCTGTTTGTCTTAATTGAGCTGGAGCCTGTCCTGTGACTAATAGCCGGGTCACGCTGGCCCCAAATGGAAGAACAGCATTGGTTTGGGGGGGTTTCTGTACTTTTAAGTCTTTGAAAGTCCAGTGATCAGCACCTTTCCTCTCCAAGGCTCTGTCTCTTCTCCAGCAGAGTTAACTAGCGTCGCCGAGCCACGCTCTTGTTCCTGAGGTGGTTATCTATATCCCCCCAGTGCCTGCACTTAAACCAGCTCCAGGGGCTGCTCTGAGCCCTGGGAGGTCACGCTGCAGCGAGAGAGCTTGGTACAGGGAGATGGGTAAAGGCAGCTGCTTCCCCGTGAGGTGGAAATGCAGCGGATGAGGATGTGGAAAAGCTGGGGAGAGGGTTTTTAGGGTCTCAGGTAACGACAGGAGTAGGGGCGATGGAGCAGAGCTGCAGATGAAGAGGTTTAGACTTGATGTGAGGAGGAAGTTCTTCACTGGGAGAGTCTGGAGGAGGTGGTCGGGGTCCCATTCCTGGAAGTGCTTAAGGCTGGGCTGGGTGAGGCTCTGGCCAGCCTGCTCTAGGGTGGGGGGTCTCTGCCCATGGCAGGGGGGTTGGAACTGGAGCTGGAACTTGGAACTGTGGTCCCTTCCAGCCCTGACTGAGTTTATAACTTCTTCCCAGGGAGGGTGATGGGGCACTGGAGGGGGCTGCCTGGGGGATCTCCTTCTCTGGAGACGTTTGAAACCCATCTGGACTTGGTCTGGGTGACCCTGCTATGGCAGGGGGATTGGACTGGATGGTCTTTCCAGGTCCCTTCCCATCCCTAAGGATTCTAGGATTCATCTACAGTAGAAAGAGCCTCCAGCTGTATAGTCTGTTCTAAAGGAGGGGACCTGATGGTGAGGTGGGACAGGAACTGGAATAATGAGGGCTGGGAGCAAGATGATGTGAAACCTTCCCTTTCTGAGCTGTTGGGTCCACACACAAAGCCTAGCTCAGTGCCAGGAGCTTAGAGGAGGCTGGGCTGCACCTCGTGCTGTACAGTAACTGCCTGCAGCAGCAGCCAGCTGTGATGGCCCAAGGTGCCCTGAGAAAGCAGGACCTGAGCGAGTCGCTGGGGGGTTCTGCTCAGGGGGTGTCTTAGAAGTGACTGGCAGGGTGGGGAGAGACGAGAGCTTGCAAAACACCCTGACTGTTCTGTTTGAGCAGCCAACCTGCAGGAGCAATTGCTGCAGCAGCAGGGTGAGGGGCTGTACCCTGTGGTTCTGAAGGTGTTACCCTTCTGCTCCTTCACCTTGCTGCCCTGCCTTCGGTTATCTATCCTACCAGCCACACCTGCTGGCTCCAGCTAGCCTGGCTGGCCTTTGATGGAGCCATTACCTCCTCTCCCAAGCCTTTCCTGAGCACACAAACCTGATGGCAGCCTGGCTGGCAGACTTGATGCTTGGGCAGAGGATAAACGATGCTGTCAGATCTGGGGCCTCAGCTTGATGAGGAAACTAATATTGCAGAGCCCTCTCTAATACAGCTGCTCGTGCTGAGCTCTGCTCTGATAAGTGGCTCTGTGTGTTTAGCTTGATGCATTATTATTGATAGCGGTTATCACGATGGGAACTGAACCTCTGTCATTGCTCAGCTGCTCTCTGCTGCGGAGGGGCAGCATCAAAGAGTCTCAGTGGAAATGATTCCATCGTGAAGATGCCCGTGACCTTTCTGTAGTGGGCTCTGTACGTGGAGGAGAAATGAGATGCTGCTCACATCACCATGTTGAGCAGGAGTTCAAATGCTGCTGCGATCGCTGGGCTTGGGGAAGCTGGTGGCTACCAGCTGAGCAGAGCTAGGCAACAACTGGCTTCCAGTCAGCTCCCTGTCCTTGTCCATAGCAGGGTGGTTGGAACGAGACCTTTTAAAGTCCCTCCTAACCCAAACCCCATTCCGTGTGGAGCTTAGGATGATGATCTGGGGTGCAGGCAAACCTGGTTCAGTGGGCAGGGTGGCTTTGGGTCGATGGTTGGACTCGATCACCTTGGAGGTCTCTTCCAATCTGTAATGATTCGATGGGTCTGCTCCCGGGGTAGAGACAGAACTCATCCCACCTGTGCTAGAAGACATTGACCACCACAAGAGCACACAAGCAGCTTTGGGTAGCTGTCTGCTCTCTCCAGGGCGCTCTGGATGAAGCCTGCAGAGACTTTTGCATAGGTGTCTGTGCAAACTTAGCTCAAACTCCCGAGAGCCCCCCCCTGCCTCGTGATTCTGGGTCAGGGCTGGCAGGAGAAGAGCAGTTTGATTCCATGTTGGCCATGGCTGGCAGATGAGTGGGAATCAGCTCTTCCTTCGTGGAGCCTTGGTTGCAAGAGATCCCTGCTAGGACTTTGCAGTGGTATCATGTCTGAGGTCTGTCTGACACACATGGTGCCCAGTGTCTCTGGGATGAGCTGAGCCCTGCTGCCTGGAGACCCAGCAGAGCTGGTTATTCTCTGGGAAAGCCTGCCGTTAGGCTTGGCCTCAGCTTTGCTATCTTGAGCCCTCCACTGGGAAGTTAAAAAAAGGAAGACATGTGCAAGGGAAGATAGGGATGAGGGGTGGGGGGAAGGACTCGTTTCCTGGCAGATCCAGTGCTGAGGATCTGTCTGAGCTGCCCAGCTCTAGCTGGCACTACCCCCTGGGATTTGCTGTGTTACTGAGCAGGAGCCTCCCTCTGCAAGGTGGGAGCTGGGTGGTTGGTAGCCTGTCTGAAGATGGAGAAAGGAGTCAAGAGGAGCATTTCCCTCTTGCCAGGGTTAAGGCAAACCTTGCAGGGCGGTTGGCACAGAGAGCAGCAACCTGACATGGGACCAAGAGGCTCTCTGCTCCTGATATTCCCTCCTCTGTTAGATTAGATGGTGTCCTTCTGGGATACAGAGCTGCTGCTGTGCCTGGATAAATCAATCTGCCTGTAGCTGGAAGCTCTTGGGATGCAGCACTGACAGGCAAAGGGATTTCACAGGGGGGAGAGTCTGTCATCTTCTGCCTCTGAGGCACAGGCATCAAAGATGCTAAACTGAGCTGCAGGCTCCTGGACCCCTCGCTGCTTTTCCTTCCTGCACCAGCACCTGTGAGGGGGGTTTGGGTTGGGTCTTATTCTGCATCCGCCACTCGGCTCTCCCCATGAGAGGCGGGCTGTGGGGTTTAGCAGCCCTGGGGCTGGGATTGCAGCACTCAGCATCCTGCAAGGGGACATCCCAGCTCCTCTCTCGTTGGCCAGGCTCTGCGGGGCTTTGGGTAAAAGCCAGATGCTGCTTAAATCGCCAGCTAGATGAAATGCACCAGAACGGGGGTGGTTAGCAGAGCCAGAGAGGGTCTTCTCCCCCTCTGCTCTGCACTGGTGAGACTGCAGCTGGAGCACTGTGTCCAGGTCTGGGCTCCCCAGTTCCAGAAGGACACAGAGCTGCTGGAGGGTGTCCAGCATAGAGCAACGAAGAGGATGAAGGAAGGAGAGCAGCTCCCTGATGAGGAAAGAGCTGGGTCTCTTGAGCTTGGAGGAGGCTGAGGGGGGACCTCATTCCTGTCTCTCAATCTGTGAGGGGTGGCTGTCAGGAGGATGGAGCCAGGCTCTGCTCAAGGGCATCTGGGCACAGGACAAGGGGCACTGGGTGCCAGCTGGAACAGAGCAGGTTCCATCTCAGGGGGATTGGACTGGATGATCTCTCGAGGTCCCTTCCAATCCCTAAAGGTTCTGCTTCAGCATTCAGAGGCTGCTGCTGCTTACTGGAGCCTTGCAGCTCCTCATTTGACAGTCACATCCAACACCAGGGTACACGAGGGCAAGAACTAGCTATTCTTAGCTGCCTGCTCAGGCCAGGGGCTTGCTATTTCCTACCTACACCCCCCCGAAGGCTTTGCAGTCAGTCCCATTGCATTTGCCTTCCTCACCGGGGAGCTTGTCACAGCAAGGGATGAGTGGCTGCCCCCAGGCAGGGCTGAGCCTTCAGGAGGCTCTGTTATCCCAGTGCATTCATTATGGCTAAAGGGCCTTGTCTCCTAATTATTCTCTCTATAAATTACACATTCATTTAAAATTATTATTGCAAGGTGGCTGGCTAATGATTCTTCCCCTTTGATTATTTATAGGGCGTTTACTGCACATTAGCTGTGGCCGCTAGGATGGGTTCCAGGCTCAGCAGCTTCGGACTGACAAGCACTTTGCTAGTGCTTTCAATTAGGGAGATGCTCTGGGACTTGTGGTGGGAGCTCTGGGAAGGGAGAGGGGTTGAGCTGCTGCCTGGAATAGAGGGGACACTGCTGTGTTCTTCACTGAGCACTCGGAGATCACAGAATCATCCTGGTTGGAAAAGATCATCCAGTCCAACCGCCCACCCTGCAGCTCCCAACCACTGCCCCAGCTCCTCAACCGCCCTGGCTGCCCGCTTGTTGAACCCCTGCAGGGACAGTGCCTCCACCCCCTCCCTNCCCCAGCTCCCTCAGCCTCTCCCCCTCAGCCCTGTCCTCCAGACCCCTCACCATCCCACCAGTGCTTCTCTGTCCCCTCTCCAGCCTCTCTGTGTCCTCTGTGTGCTGTAGGATGTCTGTGGGCAGAGAACAGGTGAAAACACAGTGAGGTAGGACTCTCTTTAGTAAAGACCAGAGTGCAGCTCCTCAGAGGACAACCCTAGGCATGAGAAGCACTCTGGAGATCAGTGTGAGGCTGAAGCAGGAGCAACCTCAGCACCTGGGGCCAGGAGCAACCAAGGAGGTGACTAGAGATGGAGACTCTGCTCTGGGTGACTGCACTTGAGCTGTGTTCTCTTTCCTGGGGGAGCTCAGGCTTTATGATTCCCAGGACTGGGGCCGTGCCAGTGTGACCAGTGCCCAGAGTTTGTGAAGCCCTTGCCTTTAGTGGGAGTGTTTGACTTCCTAATACTTTCAGCTCCCTAAGAAGAGCCTAAACCCCTTTCCCACTCTGCAGAAGCCTTGCAGGGGAAGCCTAATGAATATACATGAGGCAAGCTAATACTCCAGGAGAGAGAGGAACCCTCTGTGTGCCTTGACTAATGAACATCTGTCATCTTCAACACTCCCTATTACAGCGTGAGAGTCCTGCGTACGCAGACGGTGAAGGCTCTACCTGTTCACACAGGGCACCTCAGCTCCTGCTGGGTGACGTTGGCTCTGATGAATGAGGGCTGGGGGGTGGTTGCTCCATGAAGGAGGTTGTTTTAATGGATGGAAGCAGCCGCTCTGATCATTAGGCTGTTAACTCCGTCGCAAGGAGCGAGGGGAAGCTGGGGGAGCTGAATGGGTTCCCAGATTGGGTGTTGAAGGTGGGATTTATGTTCCTCATGTGCTGCTCTGCTACCTGTCTATGTGATGGGATGGCTCTCTCCAAACTCCTTGGCGTGGATTCTAGAACTTCCTCATCTCTTTGGTGATGGGGCACTGCAAGGGGCTGCCCAGGGGGGTTTGTGGGGTCTCCTTCTCTGGAGATGTTTGAAACTCACCTGGACTTGGTCTGGGTGATGCTGCTGTGGCAGGGGGGTTGCACTGGATGGTCTTTCCAGGTCCCTTCCCATCCCTGATGATTCTATGGTTCTAACAACCCCCATCTCAGCTCTCAGTGGTGAATGCCTAGTGTGAGATCTTTGAATCAAAGGGCGACAAAGCCAGGGCCAGGCTTGTCTGAGCACCTTTCAGCATCAAGTCCTAGCAGTTGTGCTCTGTGGTTGGGCCAACAAGCCCTCTGATCTTCATCAGGGTGCTCTGGGCTGCTGCTTTTCTGGAGCTGTGATAGAACCATACAGTTTATCCCAGTACCCCCCCGATCAGTGGGGTCAGGAGGGTTGGTGACACCAACAGTGTTGGGTGTCGATGCCAGTATCAACCTCATCCCTCAGCACTGATGGTGCAAAGCACGTTCTTCACCCTGCTCTGCCTCGATTTGCATGTGGATGTTGGGGAGAGCAGGTAACGCTTGAATTCCTCTGCTTCTGCAGGTCTGGGAGGATCCTGTTCCTGCCCTGTACAGAGCTTCCAAGAGGATTAAGGTAATTGGATTTCTTTCACCTCCCATTTGTCATGGTGATCTGTAATGGCCAGTTAATCGCTAGAGCATTTGGCTGGCACCGCTCAGCCTGCCCAGGGGTACCTGCTTGCCACACAAGGTTTCCCACCTTTGCTTTTCCCTGGCAACGCTACTAGGGATCCAGGAGCACTGGGTGACACCCGGCTGAGCAGGAACCAGCAGGGTGCCCAGGTGGCACCAAAGGCCAAGGGCATCCTGGCTGGGATCAGCACTGGTGTGGCCAGCAGGGCTAGGGATGTCATTCTCCCCCTGCATTGGGCACTGGATAAACCCCTTCTTGAGTCCTGGGGGCAGTGCTGGGCCCCTCACTGCAAGAAAGGGATGGAGGGGCTGTGTCTGGAGGTGTTGAAGGACAGCCTGGCTGTGGCCCTGAGTGCTCTGGGGTGGATGCTGGGGTGATGTAGGGTGCTGGCCTGGGCTGGAGGAACTCAGAGGGCTCTGCCAGCATCAATGATTGTGTAGTAGTGTGATCCTTTCTGCTGGAATAAGGGCTCTGTTTCAAGTAGGAACCATTCCCCATGGTTCCTCTGAGGCTTTTCCAAGGAACTCTCATTCCTTCCTGACGTGAGCTGCAAACATCCTTCTGAAGCAGAGGTGCTGCTTGTTTTAAGGTGAGAAGAGGCAAGCTCATCACACCCAGCATTGCCTGCCACTTGAACAGTTCAGGCTCTGTGTGTGGGGCTTGGTAAGGAAGTGATGAGCATGTTAAGTAGATGCAGATTGTGTCTAAATATTTAAACTGAAATTAAAACAAACCCCTTCCCCTGTACCGTGCCAGGAGTCCAGCTTAACCATGTCCCACCATGGAGGTCGGAGAGGGGTGTGAGGTGTTGGAATGGATGTGATGGGGTGTAGGGAACACTAACGTCAATGTGACTTTCAGAGATGAGTGAAGGATTAATAAATCATTAAGCTCTCCAGTTCATCGCTTGGATAATTGGAAGCAGTCTGATAGCTCTAGTGTCAAACTTTCACAGAGCAGTGCATCATGGAATCCTAGAATCCTTAGGGATTCTGTGTCCTTCTGGGACTGAGGGGCTCAGACCTGGAGACAGCACTCCAGATGCAGTCTCACCAGTGCAGAGTGGAGGGGGAGAAGAACCTCTCTGGATCTGCTAACCACCCTCCTTCTGATCCCCCCAGGATGCTGCTGGCCCTCTTGGCCACCAGAGCACATTGCTGGCTCAGAGTCACCCTGCTGGCCACTGGGACCCCCAGGTCCCTCCCTCCTCCCCTGCTGTCCAACAGGTCAGTGCCCACCCTCTCCTGGTCCCTGGGGCTGTTCTTGCCCAGCTGCCAGACTCTCCCCTGCCCCTGGTTGCACCTCCCTAATACCTTCATAAATACTCTGCTGCTTTTGCTGTGACCCCCAGATAGCCCTTCTAGCCCCTCTTTTTGAGGCCCAGCCTGCTGTCCTCCTGCTGGACCCAGCCCCGAGCAGAGGCAGATGCTTGCTAGCACAGCCCAGCTCTCACCCTGCTGCCACAGCTGGCAAACTGCAGCGTGCCAAGGCTTCCCTCAAATAAGAGATAAAATATTAATTGAAGAGATTTGAATCATTTACACGAGAGCCAAGCGCCTGCCTTTGTCGCTGCGGCGGGGCTGAAGAGGCTCCTCACACACAGGATCCCTTTGAGGAGGCAGAGAACAAACATCTTATTGCAGTGTTTATAACCTTTGTTTAATAAAAGCCTCTCTCCTCTCCGGGGAGGCTGGAAAAGCCTCTCTGGAAGGAAGGAAGTCAGTGTGATGTCTGGGATCTGAGCTCTGTGTGTCTGTACAGGCAGGCAGGCAGCATCCCTGCCAAATACAGAGTGCACAGCATCAGGCAGAGCCCACCAGTGGGGGCTGGCAGAGCCACCCTATAGTTAACCCCAATGATCTCTTCATCCCCTCTTCTTTCATTGCTTCTCCCTTCTGAGCAACAGGCTCCCAGCAGGGAGACGAATGATACCTCCTTTTTATCTTGGGGGGGTGACAAGGAGCAGCTGGGGGACTGGGGCTTTTTAAGCCCAGCAGACCACCAACTCTCGACTCTTGTTCTCCTCACCAGGCGTGAGAAGGGTCTTCTCCCTTGTTAGGTTTTATTGCTCCTGCTGGATTGAGCGGTAACAAAGATGGCAGAGTTAAGGCTGCAGGTGCTCGGAGAGGTTATTGCTGCTTAACGAGTGACTACGAGCCTGCCGAGAGGCAGTGATTTCATGGGCTGTAACCCTGGATGAGCGCAGGCGAAGAGGACTGAAGGCAGCTAGTGAGAGAGGTTTTGTTGAAGCTCGGTTGTCCTTGCTTTGCCCTGAGCAGGTACGGTGGGCATGGGCAGGTGGAATCACAGAATCCTTAGGGATGGGAAGGGACCTCGAGAGACCATCCAGCCCAATCCCCCTGCCACAGCAGGATCCCCCAGACCCAGTGGCACAGGAACACAGCCAGGTGGGGCTGGAACATCTCCAGAGAAGGAGACTCCACAGCCCCCCTGGGCAGCCTGGTCCAGGGCTCCGGGACCCTCCCTGGGAAGAAGGTCCTGCTGAGATTGAGAGGGAACCTCCTCTGCTCCAGCTGGCACCCAGTGCCCCTTGTCCTGTCCCCAGATGCCCTTGAGCAGAGCCTGGCTCCATCCTCCTGACACCCACCCCTCAAGAATGAGGTCCCCCTTCATCCTCCTCTTTTCCAAGCTAAAGGCTTGACTTACACAATGCAGAGTTGTTTAGCTGGAGTCCCCATCCCTGGAGGGGTTTAAAAACCGAGTAGCCAGAGCACTTGATGCCATGGTCTAGGGATTGGGGAGCTGTTGGGATGAGGGCTGGGCTTGGTGATGCTGGAGCTCCCTCTCAGCCAGAGTGATTCTGCGATTCCATGCTGTGAGGGTTCAATTCCCAGGTCGGGTTTAGGCTCCGTGTGTTGGCAGTGGAGGGAAGAAAGCGTTTCATTTGTTTGGACAAGCTCACAGCTCACAGAGGCTGTACGAGGCACCAGGGTTCGGGGTTTACACACCTCAGTAAAGCTTTATGACGGGGGAAGAAATAAAATGCCTTTCAATTAGAGCTTGGTATTTCCGATTGTGCTTTGCAAAACCTCTCTAACAACTTCCAGCCATGGAATTCCGTGTTGCTGGTACCGTGTTTGATATCGTAAACCCCCGCTGGTTTAAATAACCATTGGAAAGCTAAAGGGCAGCATTTCTTATCTGCAGCATTCATCTGGCAGTCAGGGTCAGCCAGCTGGACGGGATTCCTACAGCTGGAGTGAGGGAGTGAATCACAAATTGGGTCACTTCGCTTTTAGTCGCTGCTTTCGGGTGAGGAAGAATTAAATCTCACCCTGGACCAGCGTGTCCACAGCATCACAGAGCAGTCCTGGCTGGAAAGGAGCTCCTAGTCCAACCATCCCCACCCCAACAAACCCCTCAGTCCCTGAGAGACTGACAGACACAGCCTGACCCCCTCCCTGCTGCCACTCGAGCAGGGCAGGAAGCACCATGGCTACAGGGTTCTTCAACACCTCCAGGCAGGGGGACTCCACCACCTCCCTGGGAAGGCCCTGCCAGTGCCCAACCACTCTGGCTGCAGAGAATCTCTGCCTCAGAGCCAGTCTGACCCTCCCCTGCCTNGAGGTCCCCCCTCAGCCTCCTCTTCTCCAAACTCACCCTGTCCAGCTCCCTCAGCCTCTCCTCACACCTCTTCATGAGCTGGGTAGCTCTGCTCCGGACCAGTTGCAGCATCTCCCTGTCTCTCCTATCAGGAGGGCTCATCATAGGAAAGAGAGGGGCAGCTCTATCCGGTGTCTCCCGCTGTCACATGGACAGGACAGGTACATTCTGTGACTCCCAGAGAGGGAGAAGCAATCTACATCTTGGATTCTCAGTCTTCACCCTGGATTCTCAGTCTACCTCCTGGATTCTCAGCCTACGCCCTGGATTCCCAAAGCTCATCGCTTGTTTTCCGGGGAGCTCAAGCAGCTCTCCTGTAAGAAGCTGTCCTAGTTTGCAGTGATATCCCTCTAACTGTTCTATTTCAGGCTGAAAAGGTTCTTTCTCCAAGCTTTTCCCTTTGAAGCTGGTGGCCAAGGTGCTTTGTGAGTTCCCTGCTCGACGCGTGGCTGCAAGGAGCTGCAAAGTCAGGGGATGATTTAGAACAAAAAGGCTGTGGGGGAAGAGGCTGAACCCCAGGCTCTGTCTTCCCTTCCCGTTTTATCTTCCTCTCTCGTTATTTTCTGGTCGGATGCTGAGCAGTGGGTGTTTCCACGCAGCTTTGAGGTGATCCAGTCGGGTCATCAGAAACATTACTTAGCCCAAAAAGTTTCTCATTTAACTTTACACTGAGGCTAAAAAAAGCAGGAGGATGTTTTAGCACAGTGCAGAGAGCTCCTCTGCCTCTTCCAGCCTCCCCCAAAGCTCTGAATATGAATGCTCTCCCTCCAAGTAATCTGCATCTCACTGGTGCTTCTCTCTCTGCTCCAGTGTGGTGATGGGGCCCCACTAAATGTTCATCTCCTGATCTGGATCACAGGGCAGTCCTGAGTGGAAAGGAGCTCCCAGCTCCCTCAGTCCAACCATCCCCACCCTAACAAAACCCCTCAGTCCCTGAGAGACTGACTGTCTGTCAGCTCCCCAGGTCCTGTTCTGCTGGGCAGCTCTCAGCCCCCAGCCTGGAGCAGAGCCTGGGGTGGTTGTGTCTGAACTGCAGGACCCAGACCTCCTGTCCCTCAGCCCCTCCATCCAGTTAATGACTCCAGGGTGTTTTCTCACTTATGAGGTGGAAGCAGAGCTAATTCCAGGTAGGGCTGTGATTCCTCAAGGGGAGCAGCAGGCAGGAGCCCAGTGGGCTCTGCAGGGCACAGGACGCCTGTGAGTGCCCGCTGCTGGGGATGGGCTGTTGCCTGCGTTGGCTCTGGTTCGGTGTCACCAGGGAGAGTCTGTACTGGTGGTCCCTTTCAGGTTCTGCTGAGAGGGCCAGCAGAGAAGACTGCGCTGCACAAATTACTGGTCAGGGAGAGAGACAGCTCACGCTGAATTGTTTATAAATGAAGACACTAATGAGTATGAGGACCATCAGACTAATTAGCTGAGGTGACAGGAATGGAGCGCAGAGGGTTCTGCACTCCTTGGCTGTCAGCTCTGCTGCTGCCTCCACGGCATGTTAGAGGAGTGTGGCTGGTGGACCATAACACGGGCAACTGACAGGTCCGGGCACCTGCTGAGGAAGCCTTCTGGATGAACTCACAGCCCAACTGAGGCAGCGTGGGCTGGATGACTGGGAACTGAGGTGGATGGTGAACTGGCTGCAGGATAGGAGCCAGAGAGTGGTGGTCAATGGGACAGAGTCTCCTCGGAGGGCTGGATCTCGTGGGGTCCCCCAGGGTCAGTGCTGGGAGCAGTCCTCTTCAGTCTGTTCATCACTGACTTGGGTGAGGGGTCAGGGGGCACTGCCAGCAGGTTTGCTGATGGCACCAAGCTGGGGGGTGTCGCTGACCCCCAGCAGCCTGTGCCGTCTGTCCCCCGTGTCCCTGGTACTGCCTCAGAGTTCTGGTGCTCTTCAGCAGCCAGGGCCTGTTTATTTTCCTTTCACATTTCCTATTGATTAAACATTTATCAATGTTAAAAGGGACTGTGCTCTCAGGCAGGGCGAGCGAATCCTGTTTGCTCTGTGATTGCTGAAGTCTATTGAGGGGATAAGGTGCGTAAACACAGCAGGTCCTGCAAGAGCGGGCAGTGGGGTCTGAGGTGGACGTGGGCTTTGGGGTGTTAGCTGAGGGGGCTGTGCCCGGCTGTCTGGCAGCAGGGATGGAACACATGGTCCTCCATGCAAACGAGACCCCGTGCTGAAGGAAATGCAGCTTTTCAGTGCTCTTAGCCGTCTGCAATTAACCAGCCGAGAAGAGAAACCCAAACAAGGACTTGTTTTAGTCCCAGCAAAGTCACCGTGGCTCCAGATTAGGAGCTTTCGAAGGTTGGATTTGATTAAACCGTTTTGCTTGGCCTGATGCCATCTCTGGGTCTGCCAGTCTGCAGAGGGGGGATCTCTGCAGCCATCAGTTCGACTCTCCCTGTGTGTGTATGTGCACTCTGTGCCTGAGCAGGAAGGGGCTGTCCTCTGGGTCTCTTGGTTTAAGACAAAAACCTCTATCAAAGGACACTTGAGGGGAAGGAGAAGTTAAGGTCTTGTCCTTCTTACAGTTCCCTTTGAAGAGGGAAGGGAAGGCCAATCCCCAGAACTCATGCAGGGTTCAACCCTCTGGGTTCCACTGCTCCCAGCTCTGCAGCCACAGCAGAAGGAAGGGTCTGTGCAAAGGGACTGCCCAGCTCTGCAGGAGCTGGTTCTGGGCACAGCTGGCAGTCGGTCTGCTCTGCTCCAGCGGCTGAAAGGGAAGGCTGTGGGCTGACAGATCCAGCCTGGCTGCTGTTCTTATCTACCCGAGTTCACTGCTCCAGCTGGAGGAGACTCTTCCTGGGGCTTAGGGATTGCTGGCTTTGCTTTCTCCCCCTCTCCCCTCTCAGGGATCGGAAGGGACCTCGAAAGGTCATCCAGTCCAATCCCCAATGCTCTGTGATTCTGTG
>VZRI01004194.1:201554-215003 GCA_013397515.1 Upupa epops | reverse complement strand
GGCTGGCGCCGGCCCCCCGAGCCCCGGCCCCGGACACCGCCCCAAGAACTGCGCGCTGTGGCAGGGGGCTCGTTCGGGTAACGGCTGTGAGCCCAGCAGGGCCCCGCCACGGCCGTCGGGTGTGCGAGGCGCAGCGCCGGCTTAAACACGCGTTACCGCCAGGCCAGGCGCCGCCTCCAGCCAGGGCACCCAGCGGGCACCTCCTAGCACGGCTGCCGGCCAGGACTGCAGGACATGCGGCAGATCCATTCTCAGACCCTTGCAGTGCACCCAGAGGCTGGTGTTCCCGTGCAGTCGCATCCCACCGTGTCTGCCCGCCATCCCGCTGCGTGGCACAGGCTCCACAAACGCCCCTGAGAACACCCAGTGACGTGGTGGTATCAGCAGCCAGCTGGCAGCTGGCACACTCTGCTCCTGCGTCACTACCCCTGTGCCCTGGCAGCACTCCAGGCCCGTGTTGTTCTGTGAGGACAGTGCATGAGCAATGTAAATCTGCCCATTACCGTTAACGTTCTCATCTTGAGGTATGCTTACCACACAAATCCATGCAGCCAGCTAGTGACCTACTACATCCTGTTCCTGCTTGTTTGCTTCTTAATCTTTCCTGTTTCTGGTGGTTTTGAGGACAACAGATCAAATCTCCAAAGTCTACTACAGGTACAACACCTTGAGTGTGCCTCCACAGCACAGCATTCCTTCTCTGACACAGCTCTTTACTGCTCAGCCGGGTGCCTTGGCAGGACCATGGCTGCTGTGCTGGTACTGAGCACTGCCATTGCCCAGCTTCCTCCCCAGTACCCTGTGTGGAGGGAGGGTTGCTGCAGCCAATGGAAGCACTGTCCAGAGTGCTTCTGTGCCTGACAATAGCTGGCAGAAACACAGCAAGGCTGGGACAGGAGAGTGGCCCAGCAGGGCTGGAGGAAAACCCCACAGCTTCCTCTGCCTTGTGGAGGGCTGACTCCAGTTCCCTAAGATCTCTGCGGTCTTCCACCTCATGTGGCCGATGCAGAGGCCATATGTGATAGCCATCTTCTTGCAGTAGTTTTACCAATGCTCTGATGACCACCATTTTTATTCTCTCAACTACAGACCAGTATCTTAAGCTGCTTCAGGAAGCCTGCAAGGTCCCCAGTTTGTTTAAGTTCATCAGCACCATCCTTCTCCTGCTGATTGTGTCCTTTCTCTTCAATAACATTATCATGGCCATTTCAGGTGACCGCTGAGCCGGGACCAGCTTCCAGGCTCCTCCTGCAGATCCCCAAGCAGCTCACAGGGGGAA
The DNA here is from genome assembly GCA_013397515.1 of Upupa epops. Taxonomy (NCBI): domain Eukaryota; kingdom Metazoa; phylum Chordata; class Aves; order Bucerotiformes; family Upupidae; genus Upupa; species Upupa epops. The sequence continues at coordinate 213,724 of VZRI01004194.1, read as the reverse complement.
TTTTTACTCTGATGCCAGCAAGGCCTTTCCCTTCTCCCTCATGGTGGGACCTGGCTCCATACAGCATGATGCTGCCACCGTGAGCACTGTGAGTGCCTGCAGGACACAAGAGCATTGGAAGGGGAGCAAAGGCTGCACTAATGTGGATTTCAGGGAAGGGCCGCCAAGATGATCCAAGGACTTGGAGGCTCCCTCATGAGGAAAGGCCGTGAGAATTGTATCTGTTCAGCCTAGACAGAAAGTGGCTCAGGGGAGACCTTCTCACCATGTTCCAGTATTTATAGGGTGGTTACAGGGGAAACTCCCTTTTTACAAGGAGTTCCATGGAAAATACGAGGGGCGATAGGTACAGTGACTCCTGGGAAGATTTAGATTGGACACTAGAGGAAAAATCTTAGGTATGAGAAGCATCTGACACTGGAATAATCTCTCCAGGACAGTGCTAGAGTTCCCAACAGCCGTTGCTGCTCGGGGTTCTCTGATTCCGTGAGCGTTTCCTGTGTCTAGTCTCCTCACCCAAGAGCTGCGGCAGAGGAGCAGCAGAGCCAGGGCCCTCCACGTGTCTCGGCCCCAGGCCAGGCAGCATAGCCCGGCCCCACCCTGGACACACCGGACCAAGCTGCTCCCTTCCCCGCTGCGGAAAGTCCGTCAAGAGGGGCGAGGGAGCTCCGGCCGAGCTCCGACCCCCACAGGGAAGCAGCACCGGAGGTCAACGCCGGTTATCGGAGCCCTGCGGCGGATCCTGACAGAGCAGCCCCCGGTCCCGGCGAGACGAGTTCCGCGTTCCCCGGCGGCCACCCGCAGCACCGTGAGCCCGGTCGCCGTTGCTCCCGAGGCCGCCAGGGGCCGCTGCCTCTGCGCGCGGACCGAAGCGGGGCATCCGCGAAGAAGGGGCAGTCCAGTCCCGGTCAGCGCCGCAGGGGGACCCCGCACAGGAGCGGCTGCAGGAGGAGGGCAGTGCTGGACTGGAGGCTGGCCTCGGGTCTGGCTGTGGGAGGCCACGCTGCCAGTGTCCGGTGGCAGCGGGCTGCCGGCTGCCGGCAGCTCTTGGGGCCGCAGCAGCAGGGCCAGCAGGCGCAGCCAGGCGCGGGGCAGCGGGCAGAGCTGCTGGCTGCACGCCTGACCTCCAGAGCTATTTTCGGCCCAAACACCACCTGTGGACCCAAGACCTTCACTGATGGGGGGGATTCTGGCATATGAGAACTAGTATGGGACCATGCCCTTAAGTCGCTGCCGCCTGTGCCCAGGTTAGAGTCCTGAGCCCACCTGCCTCCTGTGCCTGAGCATGGCTTCCCAGCATCATCCCCTCTGCAATGGTCCCCAGGCAGAACTGGGCCCCTGGCTATCACTACTGTCCATGAGTTCTGCTTGTCTGGGGCATGTGTTGGCACCAACCCCCGTGTAGCGTGTAGGGAGAGGGGAACCCAGCTGGGCCAGCACAGTGGAATCCCCTCATGCCAGAGGCTCAGCAGTGAGACATGTCCTGCCGGTGCAGGGACTGAGCACAGGGTCTTGCTCTGCAGTGGTGTTTAGCCCAGCTCAGCTGCTGCTGTCACCCTAAGGCAGTGGTGGTGGCTTAACGGTGCTCACTGCCAGGCTTTGACCAGTGCTCACAACGAGGGAAAGGCTGCCCAGGACAGCCAAGGTAAGCATGGCAGGGTAGCTTCCGTTCCCACACAGCCGTCAGTCAGCAGCTGCCACCTCCTCTGACTAATCACCTCTTGTCACAGCTCTTGGGCTCAGCATGGGCACCCTACAATGCTGGGAGGGCTCAGGTTGTGCATATTTGGCCCCAGTGCCTCTGACACTGCCCCATGGGGATGCTGGCACTGCTGCCTGCCCAGCTTATGCCCCTTATTGGCCATGTCCCATCCCACGTCTGCCAGACAAGACATCCCTGCTGCCCAACCATGGTGTGTTCCCAGGTGTTTCTGTTTCAGGCAGAAGCAGAGCCAGGTCCTGTCTTCACCTTGACTCTCTTTGTCCTGCCCCACTGTTTTCTGTGACCATCCCAGCAATAAACTTGTGACGGGTACAAAGGATAAGCTCTGCTCCCTGCCTGTCTCCATGAACATGTGGCCCAGGAGCACCTTCCCCTGTCTGGCCTGGGCTGTCTCAGCCACTCCAGGCAGCTTGCACAAGATATTCCCCAGCTCCCAACACACAGTCAGTCCTCTTGTGGACCACTAGACCAGGGCAGTCCCAAAAGGCCTCCCCAGCCCCTTCACCAGTACATTAGCTCCAGGATATCCTGGGAAGGGCTACTCAGGCAGGCCCAGGATACAATATGGGTTTCTCTCCAGAGGAGCAGATGGTTCTGGGGAGGTTGGCTGGGTGGCAGATGCTGGGGTAAGAAGGAGACTGAACCACAGCTACAGCAGCACAGGTTTATGGGGTCTGGCCTGGCGTGTTGCAGGTAATGGGACACAGCGACATGCTGGGTAGAGATCACGTAAGCTATTGGGGCAGCTGGATCCCACAGTGGTACCAGAGCTGGTACTACCTTGGTACAGTTCAGTGCCGAAACTGTGGCACTGGGGAGGGGATGCGGATGTCCTGCCCCTTCTCCAGTCTCCGCTCGCAGTCAATCAGGTAGTTCACGCCATCTATCACCAGCTGCACCAGCTCCACCTGCATCAGGAGCACACACACCTTGTCTCAGGAGCTATCCTGAAAGCCACCACAGCAAAGCACCCAGCCAGTCCCACCATGCAAAGGGCAGATGCTGCCATTCCCAGCATCCAGCACTGGCCCCCATGCATGGCCCTGGAGCTCTTTAGGGTGCACAACCACCCCACAACCTTCCTCCCCAAAAGAACTGCCCAGCACCCACCTCTGACTTCCCCAGCCGGTCCAAGTTGGATATGTCAAAGACATTGCCAGTAGCTGCAGTGTCCACACCTCCTGTCCCACGCTTCTGTAGACGGAGGTTCTCCAGGATCTTAGGGAATCGGCTGTCCTGGTGCCCAGAGGAGATGTCAGTGCTCAGTGGGACCGTCAGCTAGGCAGTCAGCTGCTCCTTGGGGCTGCCCTCCCACCACTCACAGGACTCATAATTCCTTTCAGTCCCCACAGGGAGCCCTGCCCTGCCCTGGGCAAACCTGGGCTGCCATCAGGGTTCCTGGCCACTCTAGCTGTGGATGCAGCCAGGGGTTGCACTATGCATTTCGCAGGGTAATCTGAGAGGTCCAGGACTTGTTCCCATGCAGTCCTGCACCTCCTGCCTGGCCAGGCTCCCTGTGCCCACCAGATGGTGCTCCCCATGATAATACCTTGCTGAGCAGTGGCAGCTTGATGTGCACACCAGCTCGCAGCCCAGTTCCCAGGTTGGAGGGGCAGGTCAGGATGTATCCTAGCCGCTCATTCCACATGAACTCCCAGCCTCGCTCCTGGATTAGCCGCTCCACCTGGACAGAGGCACAAGCAGCTGCTCAGACCCTGGCCATGGTACGCCCAGCCCTGACCATGGCAGCACCGCCCGGCACTGCTTCGTCCTGTGCATCTGTTTGTCCATCTGCCTGTCCCCAGAGCTGCCACTGTGGGGGTGTTGGGCGCTCACCTCCTTCAGGCCACGACAGAAACGCTCAAAGACACGCTTCATGTTGCCACCTTTCTCCATGGAGATGATGCGTGTGTGGTCCTCCTCGTTAATCCAGATCAAGAAGGTCTTCTCATTGTTGTGCCTGGGGACAGGGCAGGGTTTGGCTGTGCTGGTGGCCAGTGGAGACCCTGTGCCCACCCACCACCTGTGCCACCCCCAGCTGTGCCCCTTCAGCCTGTGCTCCCTAAAGACCCAGAGATCTGTCTGCACCCACGGCTGGAAGCACAATGCCAGAGCACAGGCCAGCAGCAAGGCAGACAGACAGAGGTGCTTCTGGACATGGGTTGCTCTTTGTCCATGCGTGCCACTGCAGGCAATGGGTGCTGGCTCTGGTGTCACAGGTACAGGCGAGAGCTGCCTGGGTAGAAGGAGCATAGTGCCAGCATGGTGATAACCCTGCCTGGACTGAGGACAGCAGCACAGCTCCTGCCCCATGCAGGAGGGGGCTGTACAGCAAGTGGCACACACTGGGCACTGAGGGCTGTGTGTGCTGTGGAGGTGTTTCCCATAAGACTGTATAAGGGTGCTGTTGTGGGAGAGCACATGTGCTGGCTGTCACGCTGTGGGTATGTGGGATGCTGTATGGGATGTTGTGTGCCTGTGCAGAGGGAGCAATGAGGTGCAATCATGGCAGGGTAAGTTTGGGGACAGGCAGAGTGTGCAGTGAGCCTGGAGCAGCACTGAGGATCGCCTGGGATGCAGAAGACAATGACAGGCTCTTGGCAGCCTAGAGTGTGAGGTGCTGCAGGATGGCGAGAGCAGGCAGCATGGGCAGCAGAGGCTGGCCCCAAAGTTCTGCTGCTTAGGAGGATGCTGTGTTCTGTGCATGGAGCTGCTGTCTGCAGCACACAAGGCCACAGAGCCGGGGTGAGACTCAGGAGTGCTGGAGTCTGCAGTGCGGTGAGTGGGGAATGCAGGTGGCCCAGATGGAGCAGCAGCATCTTTCACCCTTCTGCCTTCCTGACTGCTCAACGCCAGGGCAGATCCTCACCAGATCCCTCGGGCGTCGGGCCAGTCTCGGGCCATTCCTGCTGCCGTCAGGAGCGGGGACACTGGTTTGTCAAAGAGGAAGTGGTCCTGGAGGGAGGCAGAATGCATGGGCTTACCAGGGCTGCTTGGCTGATGCCAGTGCACCCTGTCTCACGCTGGTCCTAGTCTGTCATGTAGGTGATACACTGAGCCACTCCTGGCTGATCCCCAGCACCATAAGCTGTCCCAGCCCTGGGGCAGGGGTCCTTCCCTCCCTTCCTTACCTTCTTGGTCAGGGCAGCAGAAGGCTGCTGGTGCACAGCCCACCCCAAACAGGAGCTAGCAGGGCACTGGCCATGTGTCACAGGCCCATCTTCCCCTGGGTAGGGGCTTGGAGCAAGAGCTGGGGGAGGCCATGAACTTCCAGGTCTGTGTTCAGTGAGCAACATCCTCCCCTGGCTCCAGAGAGCTGAGCAACACCATGAGCACCATCTGGCACCATGGAGCAGCCTTGCTGGTGAAGGGGATCCTTGTCCCACAGTGATGGGGAGGAGACAGTGCTAGGAAGGGGTCCTGTTCCATTCACACCCAGGGTGGCTGCAAAGAGCTGCCTTGACTCACATCAATGAGCTGCTGTTGCTCCTTCTCTGTCATCTCGCTGAGGCGGTAGTACCGTCCCGACAGGTCTCCAGTCAGGCCATTCAGTGCCTCCACAGTGACCTTCTCCACCTCTCGCCGCTCAGCACGAGTGCAGGCTGGTGGCAGGCTCAGCCCACGGATGCTGCGCCCAGTCCGGACCCGGGACGAGAGCACATAGCGCTCATCAAAGTGGCCAAACTTTATCTGGAACAGACAAAAGCCTTGGAGAACTTATGGGGCAGCACTGGTGCTGGCAGGATCCTGCTCCCCACAGCCTGGGAAGGGTCCCTGTATGCAGCACCCTGGCCCAGCTCATGCACCTTGGTAGGGTCCAGGTCTGTGGTGTGCTTCATGGTGCGGGGGTTGTATCCGTTGTGCCGGTCCTGAATCACAGGGTCAAACAGGTCAGCAAACACCTGGAAACAAACAGGACAATGTGCAGCACTGCAGACCGAGAACCTCGTGAAGCTCCTGCCATGGGATTGGCACATGACAGCAGGGAGGCTGCAGAGAGTGGCTGGGGATCACGGTGCACCCTGCAATGCAACAGCAATCCATGGTGCAGATGCTGCAAGTGGGGCTCGGGGGCAAGGAGGAGGCTGCAGAGCTCTAGGAACAACTGTTTTGGAGTCCTGTGTCCCTCACTGCCAGAAGGACATGGAGGGGTTGCAGCGCATCCAGAGAAGGGCAGTGGGCTGGGGGAGGTCAGGAGCACAAATGCTCTGAGGTGTGGCTGAGGGAATGGGGGGGGATTGAACTGGAGGAAAGGTGGCTAAGGGGAGACCTTCTGGCTCTCAACAGCTCCCTGAACTCCAGGACAATGGAGCAAGGTATGGGTCAGTCACATTTCCCACGGAACAAGTGACAGGACAGAAGGAAACCACCTCAAGTTGTGCCAGGAAGGTTTAGGTTGGACAGAGGGAAAGATTTATGAACTGAAAGGATTGCCAAACATTGGACGAGGCTGCTCAGGCGGTGGTGGGGGCCCCATTCCTGGAGGAGCTGAAAAGCTGTAGAGATGTGGGGTAAACGATAAGGGTTGGCAGTGACCTGGCAGTGCTGAGAGAACAGTTGGACTTCATGAGCTCAAAGGATTTTTGTAACCTAAACAATTCCATGATTCTATGGAATCATGGCTAAATGGCTTCTCCAGCTGCCTGTGCTGGGTGGGAGCAGGTAAGCAGTAACATCCCAGTTATCCAGGGGTACTGCAGGTACTAGACTCCTCTGGCTGCTGCAGGTGTGTGGAGAGCCTAGAGCACAGCAGGGCTCTGGCTACTACTCACCTCATAGGTCTCTTCATCACCAGCTACCATGCCCACAGTCTTAATGAAGGGATGGCCAGGGTTGTCAACACCCGTCTGGATGCACTGGTCCAGGGTCCAGCCATTTGGGGTTGCTTTGTCACAGAGTCTGGCATAGATGGCTGGTGTCAGGCTGCTGGCCATGCAGTTATTGTGCTTTCGCAGGTCGGGGTACTCAGCGCTGTGAGAAGAGAGACCAATGAGTTCTTTGTCTGGTGACCCCTGGGCTTGTCTCCTGGCCCCACAGAGACCCTCAGGGCAGGCATGGGCAGGCAAGCTCTGTGAAGGAAGGTCAGTCTGCTCCATTTGTTCACACCAGCAGAGGCCAGCCAGGAGTGGGAAGGCGCTTAGAGCCATCATAAGAGAGGGCAGAGAGCAGCCTGAGCCGAGGGCTGCCACAAGGACAAGAGTCCACAAGCAAATCTGGACCGGTTGTTAGGGTGTGGTTCCTTATCAGCCATGCGCCAGGGCCCCAAGGTTGGGAGAGCTTGTCAGTGAGCAGCAGTGGCCACGTCAGCTCCAGCCCCACGCTGGGGCACAGGCAGCTGGTGGGAGCCTGTGAGCTGAGCTGTGAGGTGGTGGTGGGGAGGTGTCTCATTGCTGTTCTTCTTTCTGGGACTGTCCCAGCACCAGCCCAGCACCACGGTCTGTGTGTAGAGTAAGGGAGGCAGGCCATAGGGTCTTTGGTGTGTTTGGCCCCTGAGCCCCTGCTGAGCATCCTGACCCCTCCATCACCCTGCACCTGGACATTATGGGACAGGAGACTGTGTGACCCAAATCTGCAGATGGTGGTAACTGCACTAGTCTGGCACAGTCTATTGTATTGAGGGGGGTGTGGGGTGTGTGCTTTCCACTAATCAGCTTAGCAGGAGGCCATCCGCTGACCTCATTCCCACTTTAGCCAGGCTTTGTGCTTGCTCTGTGCTCACAGGGGGATTGGCAAGGCAGGACCCCAACAGTGCTCGCCTTGGCCAAATCCTTCCTGCTACAAAGTGGTGCTTCTGCTTGTCTCAGTGGGACAGGACTGGGCCTTGTCAACCTAGGAATCCCAGCTGGTGACCAAGGGATGGTGACCACAGCCCTAGGGATGTCTGTCTCCTCTCCCTAGAGTGGCACTTCCTTTGGGGTAACACAGTTTGCATGTGGGGACCCATGTAGTAGAAGAAGTGCTGGGGCTAGTGCAGGCCTGGTTCGGTGGGAGCAATAGCCAGCCACCACCACCAGCAGTGAGTCTTGGCACCCTCCTCACAGCCGGGTCCTGTTCCTGGGCTGAGTGTCCACACAGGGTGCCAGGTCTTGCTGCCAGCGCCTGGCCCCTGCTGCAATGCAGTGCTGTTGCTGCTGCTGCCTCCTCCCCTGCATCTGCAGGCCAAGGAATGTGCGTTGGCCCTTCGCCTACGGCTTCGCTACTGCTTGTGACACCCTGCACTTTGCAGAAAGAAAGGGAGTTAAGGCTGTTGTTGTCTGCTGTGCATGGGGAAGCACTGGCAGCCCCAGCCTGGGCCAGTGAAAGGAGTCATTAGCTCCACGCAGGAACTCATCCGAGGCCAAAGGGGCTGAGGCTGTTCCCCCAGCCCACACACATTTCTATGCCATATTGAGATGCTCCAAGTCGGAAGCTGCCTCCTCATTTACGGGATGCAGCCTGTCCTAGCCTCCACCACCACCCGGCCATCAGCTGGCTGCTGAGCCGTACCTCCCCTGGGAGACACTCATAAAAAGCATTTGCTGATTAGAATGGGACATTTGCACAAGTTCCTGCTCTGCTTCCCATTCTGGTAGCTGCAGACTTGTCTGGAGAGCCAGCAAAGGTGGCTACAGCAAGCAGTTTCTTCCAGTAAGAAGGTGCCCATGAGTTAAAGTCTGCTGTCTGCTCTGGGCAGTCGGTTCCTTCACTGAGATGATCAGAGTCCAGAGCCCAGACTCTCTGGCCCTGCCCAGGAGCCCTGTACCTGTAGCAGTAACGATTTGGCTCCTGCTGCAGATGCACCTCCCTAGAGCAGACCTGGCACACAGCCCACACATCTGGCCAATCTCTTTTCAGCCTTTCTAGGCCACCTGAACTAAGCTGGATGGTACCTGGATCAGCAGGGCAGTGCAAGGGTGAAGGTGCTGAGCACCCAGTGCTGTGCCTTCCAGTGGCAACTACAGGGGAGACTGCTGGTCCCCACTGCTGTATCACAGGGCTGGCATGGAGGGGATGAGGCAGTTGGCACTGTGCTCCCACTGTGCTCTCCTGGGTGTCTAGGTGTCCTCTGACACAAGCACCACACTGCACTTGGCTTCTTGGGTTTGGTTCCCAAAGCTGGTTTTAAAATTATGACCCTTTCTTTCAGCACTGTATTATGTTCCCAGTGCCATGGCACCGAGTTCCTGTCTGGGCACAGAGCTGGAAGTGTCTTCAGCGGAAGGTCTGTCTGCCAGGATCACAGCTTCGTGTGGGCACTTTGCCATCACTTGCCTGCGACTCTAGGTGTGGCTGCCCACAGCAACTGCCCTCTCTGCCCTTGTGCCAGGAGTTGCTTTGCCCTCGGCAGGTATCACTTGCCCATCCAAGGGCAGCCTGCTGCAATGCGCAGCTCCTTGCATCTGCCTGCAGTTCTTCACCACTAATCCCACAACCTCCAGTGCCTTTCCTGGCATCATCATGGGTGCACACACTGATGGCAGCCCCTGAAGTATGCAGCCCTCAGAGGGATGAGGGGTGTGTGGCATGGACCCTTTACAGTAACGGCAGGCAGGGGAGCTGGGTGCTGGCAGTTGTTGCAGGTGGTAAAGAATGTGTCATATTTGCACAGGGAGGAGAGGGCTCAGGCTTTGTATGGAGACACTTTGGCAGGCAGCCCCAGCGTAAACACTAGAATGTGGGGCTGTATGACACAAGGAACCCCCTTGGCAACGGGCACATCCACGTTCCCATCCCTCTGGGGGGGGGGGGCTCATGCAATTTAGCCAGTTTTATGGCCATTTCCACGGTGACATATGGAATGCTGCTCAGATGTTACTCTGACGCTGCAAGGCTGTTGCCAGCTTCTCTTGCTAATGAAAGACCTGCAGGTGGGCTGACTCACCCCCACACAGTGGGCTGCTGCCACTCGCCCCTGGGGCTCTGTCTGGGCTCTTTTCAACTGTCAGCACCACCACAAAGCCATCTGCAGCCTGACAGACCACCCCAGGAAGCTCATTTAGTGCTACCCAGACATCCTCACCTTGATTTCACCCCCTTTTCCAGCCCCTCCTTCCCATAGTGGCTGGGTGCTCCCCCAGCCCCATGCTTGTTTAAACCATCACAGTTCTGATCTGCCACTGCTCCCCAGCCACCCATTCTGCTACAGCAACACCCTCGCAGCAGGGCCAACCAGGCCCCTGCCCCTCACCACCATGAGGACACAGCCAGTGTTTATGGTTAGCAGGGTCGGGTCAACTCCCCCCAAGACCTGCAGGAGCAGGACACAGGCAGGGCATCTGTCTCTCCTACACCAGTCAGCAGCTCTGAGAGTTCTGGTGTTTTACCCTCACCATCCTCACTCAGTGAAGACCTGATGTCTTTGACCCTGCCGTTGTTCAAAAAGCTTGAACATACAAAACATCCTCTTGGGAGATAAATAAACATAATATCCAGCCTCCATAGCTCTTTGATCGCAATCCATTTCCATCCCCTTGTTTCTGTGGTCCAACCCAGCACCATCTAAGTGCCAGTGCCAGCTCTTGCACACTGCTTCTGCACGAGCAGGGCTCATAGCCTGCAATGCAGCGCCGCGCCACACTCCAACAGAATGGTGTTTGCTGCAGGGACACGGCAGCTGCATGTGCTGGGAGCAGTAATGTGCTGCCTCCTTCTGCGCTCTGCTCCTTCACTGTGCGCTGCCTCTGCCAATGTCAGGTTAGGGAGGAAAACACTCCTCACTTTCCTGATCTGCCCATGTGCTGTGCCAGGGTGAGCTGGTGCCACATTTGGCCACCACATTCCTCTCCTCTCCTAGCTCCATGCCTACTCTGCCCAGTTCTTCTGCCTACAGCACCCATCTTGTGCCTTGGCACTCCATGCTCCCGGGAGTCCTGGCAGTGAGGGCAGCGGGCAGGACCTGCCTCCTAGTCTATCAGCTAAAGGCCCTGTGTTTCCTCATTGCTTTGGAAAGTGGTGGTGACCAGAACAGTTTGAATGCCTCTGCCTGCAGCCACAAAGTGCCTGTCTGGGCTCCCAGGGGCAGCCCATGGCTAAGAACAGTTCAAAGTGGGAGTGACACAAGATCTCCTGAGCCTGACCCTTAGCACCACTCTGCAGAGGTGACACTTATCTGGCTTAAGGGATCAGGCATAGGTTATGTAAATGGGGCTAGCAGCTCTTGCAGAGCCAGTGTTACCCCAAATGCACCCCAAAGCTGGGACACAGACATGCATGCGCATGCCTGGCCCGACTCAGCTCTTTGCCCACCTCCCAGACATCCCAGCTGCACTTCTTGGGGCTCATCGTCATCCAAGATTTGCCCAGAGGCTGGTGGCTGCCTGCCCCAGCACCTGCAGGTCCGTTTACAAACCGCCCCTGCCATGGAAGCACAAGGAACTGCCAGGAACCCATTTCTTCTCCAGGGAGAAGACCCTGTCCCAAAGGCAGGCGCGTGGGAGGGCCAGTACAGCCAGATGGGGCCTGGCCAGCAGCTGTTGCCAGCCCTGCAGAGCGTTTGTCCCTGATCCGAACCAGCTCTTACAAATGAAGCTGTTGGGGTCTGGCCAAGGAACAGAAAATGAACCATTTGCTCTGTCCTGTTCCCACCAGGACACTGCCAAGCGTCCTCCGGTTCCTGAGACAGCCGGACTGTGCCAGGGCTCCGTTCTCACCATGCTGGCAGTCCCACCGGGCTGACCGGCCTCCACAGCCCCCTGCCCCAGCCTCCCCAAAAGTCTCCCAGGATCCAGTCCCTCCGACATGTGCTTGTCCCCGCAGTGCCCTGGCGCCGTCGTTAGATCCGATGCTCCAGCCCCGGCCGCAGCCGAGAAACCGTTGGAGCCAGGACACTGTGAGACCCGCCCGGGGCAACCCCGGCACGGAGGTCGCGACCCTCGGCCCTCGGGGAGGCCAGCACGGGCACGGAGACTCCGCCGCCGTGGCGCCGCTGCCCTTGGTCGCGGGGACGCTTCATCCGACACGGCTGTGGCCCCGGCACCAACGGTAGCTGATCCTGGGCGTCTCGGTCACCCGCAACTCAGAACGACCGGCATCCGCTCCACCACACCCCATCGCTGTGAGCCGCCCCGCGACCCCCTTCCGCCCCAGTCGGCCCCGCACCCTCTCCGGTGTCGCAGAGCAACCCCCTGCCCACCGCCCGCGCCCGGTACCTGGGCGGGTAGCGCCTTCGCTGCCTGTCGCCCGCGTTGACCGTGTCCCGGGCGAGCAAGAAGCCGGCGGTGAGAGATCCGGCCCCCACCATGGCCAGGAGACCAGCGGAGCGGCGGCCGGAGAGGACGCGGGCGAAGGTGCTGGCCATCGCGGAGCGGCGGAGCGAGCGCGGTGGCGGCGGGGCCGGACAGAGGACGTGATGGGAATGGTAACGGGAGCGGCTCTGGCAACGGCGGCAACGGCAGGGCGCGCGGGAGGCGGGGAGCGGCCAGGAACGGGGGGGGCCGCAACAGCACCGCCACCTGCTCGGGCCGCCCCG
>VZRI01004194.1:65242-200945 GCA_013397515.1 Upupa epops | reverse complement strand
TGGGGATACGGGCGGCCGCGCTGCTGCCGGGCCCGGCTCTTCGACGATTGTCGGGGGCCGCCGGGTTGGTGGCAGTGGAGGCCCCGGTGACGCGCGGCCTGGCCTCCTTCGCGCTCTGCTCGTCCTGCGGGGCTGTCGCGTCCGACCAGCCCTTGCCCCTCACCCGGGTCATTCGGGCCCGAGGCATCCGGCCTGTACCACACCGGGCGCTATGCGCGGCAGGATCCGCCCGAAGGGGCCGGGCCGGCGNCGGAGCGCCCACGTGGCCGCCCCCCCTCCCAGCCCATTGGTTGTCCGTGGCCGTCACCGTTTCGCGATTGGCCGTCGGCCGCGCTGGCAGCACAGGGACCGCTCTGAGGCCGCAGGTGAGCGGAGGGAAATGGCGGCGTCCGGCGTGGCGCCCCCTGCNTGCCCCTCACCCGGGTCATTCGGGCCCGAAGCATCCGGCCTGTACCACACCGGGCGCTATGCGCGGCAGGATCCGCCCGAAGGGGCCGGGCCGGCGGCGGGCGTGGCTCTAGCCCTGGCAGAACAGAGCAGAGCAGGAGCGGCAGCCTCTCTCGGCTGCTGCGGATCGGGCACGGAGCGGCCCGACCTGCCTGCGCCAGTGCTATCCGGTCTGGAGGCGCCGGTGCGATCTGTCGGCGTGGGGGCGCCTCGCAGTTGCTCTGTTTGGGCCGGGCCATGGCAGGTCGTCCCCCCCAGGAGGAGCCGTCGGCCCTCCGTGTGACTCCTGCTCCCTCCCTGGCGTCCCGCCGAGCCCTGGAAGGGGACCCATGGGTGATTTGTGGCTGCGTCGCCCTGGTGCGAGGGCTCTGCTTAGTTTAGTGGGAACCTGTAAGTGCTAAGTTAACAGTTGGAAGGGATGACTTTAAAGTTCTCTTCCAACCAATGTGATTAGCAAACCCTTATTAGCAGTTACAGTCTCTGGGAAGTTGCGATGCTGTGAAGTTTCACACAACAATCTCATAAATCCCATAAAAAAGCCTCCTAAGGATTGATCTTGCTGCCGTAGTTGCTGTGTGAGCAGCAGAACACCGACTCGGATGTAGCAGTGATAAGCCCCGAGGTTTGTACCAAGCATGTGGATGGTATTGCTGGGCAGAAGGAGCCCCTGGCCAGAACACAGGAGGTCTGTCACTGTGCTCTACTCAGGTTTGGAGTTTGCCCAAGTGCTGCTCGCACAGGCAGAACAGTACATCTGGGAGCTCAGTTCAGTGCCCTGATTGTGAATGCATGGAGCTTCTGTGTTAATGGAATAAGGAGAGCTTTCTCTTGATACACCGAGTCCACATAGCTTTTAATCATTAACTCTGGAATGGGTGTGCTTTTTCTTCTAAAGCAATTAAGTGTCTGTGATAAGAGTTCAGCTTTCACCTTTTGAATGTGTGTAATTAACCTTCACACAAACAGCCCTTGTGAGATGCAGGTGACTCCTTGGGCAGAGCTACTTCACTAGTCATGTGTGCAAAGGTGCTTCGTTGGTTGAGGCCTGATCTTTCAGGGCTGTTTTTTGGCCCAGGTGAGGCTGTGGTACCAGTAGCTGATTTGTCTCAGCAGCCTGTCTGGGTGTGGTACTACCCTGCGCTGCCCAGTGCTCCCTGGGCTGGCTGGGTTCCTGTACCCAGAGCTTCCTGTGGCTGCTGTGATGTGATCAGCCATGTCTACTGCTGCTGTCTTTGTCCTTTAACCCTCCCTCTCTCTAGTGCAAGAACTGGGCTTTCAGACTCCGCACCCGCACCTCTAACAGGCCTTGTTTAAAAGACTGAAACAAAATCCTAACCCCGCTCCATTAGTGGTTAATGTCGCACTGAGTACGGGGTTAGTACAAAACCTGATCATGCTGTCTTCTAATTTCTGATACCTTTACCAATCTCTTTACTCTCATTTCTAGTCTGCTTACTCTCAACACCCTTATCTGAACAGTGCCAGAATGATCTGTTAGGGAACCAGGAAACAAGTTATTGTCTCATTTCTTATCACTAATACAGGGCAGTCTAGGGAGCACTTGGAGGAGAGGTCTACATCTCATTTCAGGTTATGTGTCAGCAGCTTCTGATTGCCATTAGGTGATTGCAGTAACCTTTGTTCTGATTGTGAAGCAGATCTTAGCTGCTCTTCTTGGAGGAGAGTGTGACAGTGTCTTTAGCTGTCACGGTGCTGCTTACTTCCCTCTGCATCTGTGATAAGACTTAGCAAGCCTGAATATTACGTACTCGGAGCCGGAACCATCTTTGCCTTTTCTGTGTGTGCGCCAGAGTCCATGTTTCTCCCAGACAGCACAGCACAGCCAGCAGCATTATCTCAACACTTGGTTTTCATGCTGTGGTGAGTGGATGATAAGACCTGTAGCACTCTCAGCAAGTGGGAGCTGGTCTGGTTGTGTGAATTCTAGGAACAGATACCTCAGGAAACAAAGGGAACCATGCAGAACCATCAGTATCACGTACTGTACATTGGTGTACAGATCTGAAGTAAAGAAGTAACGGTGTGGTAGTGGTGTAGGCTGGACCGTGCTGATGGAAGGGAAGCTGCCACCCTCCTGGCACATCAACTCTGGTAGCCCAGTGCCAGAGCAGATTTGGTTGTGGAGGCAAACACCATGTTGTTGTCCTTTGACAGCAGCATGGATTTCCACTTGCCTGTTTCCCTTCAAGAGCAGCAGACTGAGTTTTAGGTGCCTTTGTTATGCCTGTAGGTAAAAGCTGTGTTTGATCAAGACTGTAGTTTCTCTTGGTGTAAGTCTAGTCAGGAAACGAACTACTTTAAAGAGAAACTTGGATAAGGTTTTGGCTATGCCTCTCCTTTTCCCTACATTATAAACAACCTGAGAGCATGAGGTTTCCCCTGTTAACACCGAGGAGGGGCTGATGTGCTGCCCGCTGTGCCAGTGGCCGTTGGCTCAGTGAGACTAGGTTTTACATGGTTCAATAACAGTGTGTCGTGGCCTCTAGAAATAGCTACAGAGCCAGGCAGAGGCTTTTTTTTCCCGAGGATTGGTGCGGGAATGTAGAGAACTCATTGCTTTCTTAGTTCTTGGGGCAAAGGTTTTCCTGATACTTGATCTGCTTTTTCCAGTAGGGAGGGCAGGGCAAGGGATTGGAGAAAACAGCCCTCCTCCTCTTCTTGCATGGTTTACTTCATCAAATCATCAGCCATGAGGCTGACTGTGTACTTGCTAAGGTCTTATTCTGTGCTGGTGTGCTGAGGCAGCAGGGCTTGGGAATGAACTTGGTTCCTGATCCCAGCTCTTGTCCTTGAGTGGAAATCGGGGGGTGTATGGAGCACACAGCCTGTAGAGCACAGTGTCTGTAGAGCTGCCAGCACTGTTGCTTCCACCAGCAGAGCACTGACAGTGAGTGGCAGCTCACCAATCAGTCAGGACACTTCTCTGTGCCAAGCATATGCTGTGTCCTGGGTCTCTGGGGTGCAGGAGGCACTGGGCTTGGTGCACGGGCAGTGACTGGCCTGAGCTGGGCATCATCGAGGGAGATGGTCCTCACTGCGGTAGGTGCAGAGTCCAGGATTGCTGTGTCGCCTCTCTGGTTTCTGTTGGGTTGGCAGTGGCTCGTCCAGCTTGCTGTTGAGCCAGTGCCTGGCTGTGTGTCTGTGGGACCATGTCCTCTCTGCTTCACCAGCGCTTGCTCTTCCGTCTGTGCCTGGAGCACAGAGCCTTTCTGCATGCAGGCATGCTTTGATTTTTACCCTTACTTCTGAGGGGATTTCACAAGCAGATGGACTGTTGTTTGTGTTTGTTTTGCCTGTTCCCCTCCTGCTCAAATCTTTCTGTGGCTCCTGGTGAGGGGATCCTACCCTCTATGACACCATGTTGGCAGCAGGCGGGTGGCGTTTGTGTGTGCCTGCACTGCTGCGCAGAAGAGAGCTGCCAGAACACTGAACCGACTGCTGTCTGCAGTAGTGGGGTCTCCCTCGGTGTACTGGCTGTGAGGAAAAGCTTACCCAATAGAAGGGGAAGTCGTGTAACTCTGACTGGGGCATGCTGGAAATCATGTGAGAGCAGGAGAAGCAGCACTAGCCAGTGTTGTCTCCATTTTTAGGAAGTACTTAATAACATGAGTTCACAACGTCCTTTTCCCATGGCTGGGCATCCCCACATGGCAGGAGTTCTTTTCACTGCTTTACAGTTGGGAAAAATGCAGTAAACAGCAACTGCTTGAGATTTATGTGTATGCAGCTCTGGTCAGAGGTGAGCAGCTGTGCCCTTGGTATGTACAGGCACATATATGGGTATTCCAACCGTCACTTCTGCAGCTGCTGCTAGAGGTGACAGTGCAAGACTCCTTTCTGGCATTTATAGAGCATAGCTTGTATCCTGATAATTGGCTTCCATGGCCACAGAGCCAGCTTGCAAACCCAGAAGCCCTGACCTGTAACTTGAAATGTTGCTGCTGCTTCCTCTGTGTCCTCTTTCTCTGACAGAATTGTCGCTTCTCCCTTCTCCCTCCTCCCTGCAAACTCACCTGTTTCTCAAACTGGTCTCTGTTACTATAGGTCTTCTTGAACTGAAAGGATGAAAATTGATGACTGGAAAGTTACCGTCACCCTAAGCTTCATTCTGACTTCTGGTGTCCAAGTTGATGTCTTTGAGCATACAAGCCTGCAGGAGTGTTCACTGTCCCCATCCATGATTTAGACAGCGGCTTGGAGCATGCATCACTGTAAGGGTTACATGATTTTAGTGCTGGCTGTGACACTGTCCCTTCCTCAGTTGGTGCGGAGGGGTAGCTGCACAGTGGAGCTGCCTGTCTAAAACATCCTGAATCCTGGATTCCCTGTCACCCAAGGGTTGCTCCCTGCTTCCTTTTTCTGTGCTGGGCAGTAGGTCGGTCCCTGTGCTCGCTCATGCCTGATCAGTTCCTGCTCTCCCCACCATCACCTGCTTGCAGTAGTGTAACAGCTTCTGGCCACCCTGGGTCTGACCTTTGCCTATCCCTTTTTGCATGCTGCGATTCCAGAGCGGGATGGTTGGCCACCGAAGCTGCAATGTCGTCCCTGACGACCACCAGTGAGGGAGAGAACTCCACTCCCAGGTTTGTTGTTGGTTCCAGGGATGATGAGACAGACATTCTGGGATCAAACATGAAGACAGACAACACCTGTGATTTCTTTGAAGATGATGAAGAGGAGGAATCGGTAAGGAGGTCCTGTCTTTCTGGGTTGGAGCATCTTTCTGGGTCTTAGCTGGGGTTTGTGTGATTACTGCTGTGGCTGCAGGCAGTTGCAACTTCAGAGGACCATGGCACAGCCATGGGAGCAGCAGTGTCATTTCTGACAGGACACAGAGTCTTGCTTCACTGCCTCATGCTGCACTACATCCCACCCTTTTGGGTGCCAACCTTTATAGGTGTGGCAGTGGATTTCTTTGAGTCTGGCAAGAGCAGTGAGTGTTCAAGGTTGGAAGAAAGCCCCTTGTTTGTTCTGCAGTGCTGCATTTCTACACTGTTACAGTTTGAACTTGGTAGTTGTCCCTGTACTAAACTGATCTGTCTTCCCTTAGCCACCTGAACGGCAGATTGTGGTTGGAATCTGTGCCATGACTAAAAAGTCCAAGTCGAAGCCCATGACACAGATTTTGGAGCGTCTGTGCAAGTTTGAATATATCACAGTGGTGATAATGGGAGAAGATGTTATTCTGAATGAACCAGTGGAGAACTGGCCCTCCTGTGACTGTCTAATATCGTTCCATTCCAAAGGTGAAAAGTCTGTGGCAGGTCTTACTCTACTGGAGATCTGGCCATGGGAGCTTCCAGTCATTCTTTCCCACCTCCCTCCCTGTGTTTCAGGCTTCCCCCTGGATAAAGCAGTAGCTTATGCCAAGCTGTGCAAGCCGTTTCTGATAAATGACCTTGATATGCAGTATTACATCCAGGACAGGTAGGTGTTGTGGTCTGCTAAAGCCCCTTCCCCTTTCTCTGGTTCCTCTTGTTGTCGTGCTCTATGAATTTCATCTTTCTGGCCACAAGCAGATGTGTGAGATAGGAAGGCAGGGGACCTTAGCAGTGGCTTTTAGGGATTATTTCTTTAAAACTTGGAGGGGAGTAGATTCGAGGCTAAAATCACTGAGACTTGACAGACTTTATTTTCTGGTGCAAACGTCTTATAAGGAATGACCAGATGAAGTAGGAAATGGAAGAGGTCTCACAGAATGAGACTGCCATGATTAAGACCAAAAAACTGGTCTGTGAGTGGAAGACCCAAGTGGGATGGGGTTCTGAAATCAGGAGCGAGGCCAGGTCAGATTCTGAATAGTGTATGTTGATCAGACACTTCAGGAGGCTTCTCAGTCATCCTGTGGTAGAGGCCACCAGCAGCCGTGTACTTCAGCGCATACAGCCAGACCGCAAATCTCCTGCCGTGTCTTTGGGTGTGGTCAGTGCTCCCACGGGTGTCACCCATGTAACCCCAAGGTGTAACTCCAGGGAAATAAGTGTGGTTTCCCCATTGATACAGGTGAGAAGAGGCTCTGCTGCTTCTGCCTGGCCTGGGCATTGGGCAGCTTGGTGTGACTGAACCCTTTGAGAGGGCAGGTCTGGCTGGGTGGTCTGTGCTGGGTGCATTGCTGAGGCCTGAGCATGTGCTAGTGAATGACCATCCATGTTTAGGCCAGGCAGAGATCTACTCTGAGACGTGTCTGTCTGGATGTAGGTCTTATCTGGAGAGCGTGCACTAAGAAATATTTGCACTGTCTTGAAGCTTTTTTTGTGTTCATTTGAATTTGTACTTCATCAGTTGTAGTGAAGGTCTTTCCCTTGGCATGTACTGAGGGCATTCTAGACGCTTCTGACACTGTTTCTGTCCTTTACAGGCGTGAAGTGTATCGGATCCTTCAAGAAGAGGGAATAGACCTGCCCCGCTATGCTGTGCTCAATCGAGACCCTGATAGACCTGAAGGTCAGTGCCCAGGCTCTATAAAGCCATTTTCACATGCAGTACTATTTAAGAGACTGTGCAGGGAACAGATTTTGATGATCAGTTTGAAGGCATCTGATTCACAGTGCTGTTGTTGTTTGTGGACAGGAGTCCCAGTAGCAAAACTGGCTAGGACTGAAGGGCTTCAGCACTGCTGCCTCGCTTGTTCCTAACATGTTGCTGCTATACTTTGTCTACAGAGTGCAACTTGGTGGAAGGAGAGGACCACGTGGAGGTAAATGGAGCTGTTTTTCCAAAGCCATTTGTTGAGAAGCCGGTCAGTGCTGAAGACCATAATGTGTATATTTACTACCCAACATCAGCAGGTGGGGGCAGCCAGCGACTCTTCCGGAAGGTGAGGAGGGGGTCTTCAGTTTTGGTGTTAGAACCAGCTGGTTTGCGGGTCTGCAACCCATGTGGCTTCAGGAGGGTGTGTTTGGGCAGGTGAATGGGGAGGGAAAGCTTTGCGTTAGGGAAAACTATATCTTCTTGGAACTCTTAGTTGAACCCCATCTACCTGGGAATTGCATTTGTCATTGTTACCATTCTTAGCTTAGCTTGGCTTGCACACGTGATAAATGCAGTATTTACCCCTAGATTCCGTGGGGAATCTGCCTCTGCTCACTTCCTCCACTTTACCAGCAAACAGTCAATGGCTGTGATAGATCTGTTTTTCCAGTTAGTTACACATTTGCTATTAATAGCCTTAAAATGGTTGCTTTCTTAGCTAACATGCAAGCATGCCACTTAAGGTTGTATCCAAAGCCTTACTTAAAACAAAACCAACTCTGTCTCTGTCGGTGACAATATCAGCTGCCCTGAAGGAATGTAAATTGGTCAGATTATTGCCTGTTTCATTTGCTTATTCTTATTTGCTTGTTGTTTTGGATCCTTACTCTCCAGATCTTTATCCGCTAGTTTTTGTTCCGTATCCTTGTACTGACTGCAGTCAACCTAATGGTCTGTAATAACTTTGCTTCTCTTTAAAGCCTGGAGAAGGACTATCTGCTGTATTCTTTTGGAGCCCTTTTCGTTCTCCATAGAGAAGTCTGTGGAGCAGTCTGGTGTGCTAGCTGGGAGAGGCATTCTGCCAATTCTCTACATACAGGATGAAACTTGCACTTTTCATTCTTCCACCTAAGCGAAGGAGCCCCATGCCCTTCCCTAAGGTGTTTATTCCGTGCTTCCAGATCGGCAGCCGGAGTAGTGTCTACTCACCAGAGAGCAGTGTGAGGAAGACTGGCTCATACATTTATGAGGAATTCATGCCTACGGATGGCACTGATGTAAAGGTTAGGAACATTTCCTTCCTTCTGGGATAGCTGGTGTTTGGGCAGTTCTGCTTAGTCCTCCTTAGGTTCTGAGTGTTCGCTTAAGCTGTGAGGTGCTGACTTTACAGCTTGGATCCCAGAGAAGGGCGTGGGTGTTCTGTATGTCATAGCGGAAGGGGTGCCTGAGACCATATGATCTTCTCTCTGTGTCTGCAGTAGAAATGCTTCTGGAAGCTGTGGTTGGCCCGGGTGGTTGTGTCAGGTGTAACTGTCTCTCTTCCTAGGTGTATACTGTTGGGCCAGATTATGCCCATGCAGAAGCTCGCAAATCCCCTGCTTTGGATGGGAAGGTTGAACGGGACAGTGAAGGAAAAGAAATCCGTTACCCAGTCATGCTGACTGCCATGGAGAAACTCGTTGCCCGGAAAGTCTGTGTAGCCTTTAAGGTCTGTGTTTTCTCTCCTGTGCAGGCCAGATACTCCACAATGTCTTATTTGAATCTCAGTTGATGTTAAAAGCATGAGCTGTGTTAACCAAAGTGTTTCTGATGTGGCAATCACCCATGCCTGATGCCAGCTGCCCTCTCTGCTGGCTGGGTGCAGCTGGTCCTGCTGGTGCTGGTCAGAGAAGGCAGGAGGGCCTGTAGTAAATGTCCTCCGTCCTGGCAGGTGTCCAGTGTACATGTCAGCGTTTCACACCTTCTGATTCTGAGCATCTCCTGTCCATGTGACCTGCCTTCCTCCTGCCTTCACTCTTGGATATTTCTGTTTGAGTGGAGAGCACTGAGCAGCATGTGCTGGTTAGGGCTCTGTGTGCCCTGCCTGGCTGGGCAGCTGCTGTCCCCTTGCTGCTCTCCCTCACAGTTCACCCAAGACTATGTCCTCTGCTTCCTCATGCAGCAAACGGTGTGTGGGTTCGACCTCCTGCGGGCAAACGGACACTCTTTTGTTTGCGACGTGAATGGCTTCAGTTTTGTGAAGAACTCGATGAAGTATTACGATGACTGTGCCAAAATCCTTGGGTATGTAAAGTTCAGGTTGTGACAGCAGGTACGACAACTCACAGCAAAGTAGAACGAATGGGGAGATCTTGATTATTATGTCAGAGAAGTCTACAGGAGGGTCGTGTGGGAACATCTGTTCAGCTTGGGTTTGGATGAATGGCTTGACTATCTATATCCCCTGGAGCTCCCGTCTACATTGGCACTGGCTGTCTTTGCTTACAGCTAGATGTATGTTACAGTGCACTAAGCCCAGCTGCAGTATTGATGGAGCGAGGGGTGCCCTCACTAGCCCACGGTGTGTTTTTTCCACAAGAAAGTAAAGAAATCTTGTGGCTCTCTTGAAATTTTTGTGCTGGACTGCTGAGGAGGGAGTGGAGAAACAGAACGAAATTGCTACTGAGTTTTGTATTCTAATTTCTTCCAGGAATATAATCATGCGGGAGTTGGCTCCCCAGTTTCATATTCCGTGGTCCATCCCAACGGAGGCAGAAGACATTCCTATTGTCCCCACAACTTCAGGCACCATGTGAGTAGCTGCCACCTTCTCAGTGCTGTGATAGCTGCATCAGGGACAAAGGGGTAGGCATCGCCCAGCAGCATGGCATTTTCCAGCTGCTGTGTTGGTTTTCAGCCCTGAAGTGGCTGGGGAAGGGCTTAGCCATGCACATGTGATCCTTGGGACATTTGTACACTCGTATGAAGTGAATAAAGTTGGTGCCATGGAAAAGATAGGTGGACACTGTGTTTTTCCTGCCTTTGCTGTGTGATCCTGTGGAAAAGCTGGCAAACACACTGCACAGCTCACAGGACTGCTGGCTTCAGACACCTTGTGACAATAAGACTGGTAGAATCAACCCTCTTAATTAAGAGGAGTGGAATCTGGTAGAATCGTCCCTTCTCTGGGATTCTGTAAGACATAGTTGGATATTGTAGTACTTGTAAAAAACAAACTCCTACAGCCCTTGTGAAAGCACCCAGCCTAACTACCGGATCCTTCAGGTGGCTGGTTGTTGCAGGATCCTTGTATGCACAGCCATGTAATCAACCCTTCTCCTTTTCCTTGGGTCTTTCCAAGTGTTCCTGCGAACATTACACAAGCTGAGCATGAAAGCCAGCTTAGCACCATTCAAATGGCTGTTCCTGAAGACTCTGTAACATCCAGCCAAGTCCTTTCTGCTGGAGATGTGATTCTGCCTGTGATGTTAGAGTCCTGTGGTGCCTTTCCCTGGTAGGAAACCAGATGGCCTAGTAATGTCTGCAGCCCTTCAGCTGCTTTCACAGCACTGATACTTGTGCCTGATTAGTCTGGGATGAGTTCTGCCACTGGTGAGGAAAGCAGCTGTCAAAAGAGTGGAACTGAAGGAACTTGTGGCCGTTTGGGAGTGTAGGAGCGTGTTTGTCAGCAGTGATTTGTGTTTCCCCAGGATGGAGCTTCGTTGTGTTATTGCTGTCATCAGGCATGGAGATCGCACCCCAAAGCAGAAGATGAAGATGGAAGTTAAACATCCCCGGTAAGAGCCAAGGCAAGGAGGTGTCATGCTGTTGGGAAGTGGGGAAGGCCTGTTTTCCGAGCTGAGGAGGAGCAGCAGGGCTGAGAGCATGGGAGGCAGTGCTTTTTCCTGGTTCCATTAAAGCAGTTGTTTTTCTGCCCCGTTGAGGAAGCTCCTTTTCTCACAAGGACCCTAGCACCTTGTATATCAACACTGGAGAGAGCGAATGTGTGCAGGTGCAGCAAAGGGAGGAGCCTGACTACATGGGAAGCAACTGGCTGCTTCCTTTTTTTTAAGGGTAGCTGGCAGCGCTTGTTTTCAGAATTTCTGAGGCTCAGGAAGGAGCCTGTGGGCCTGCTGGTTCACCCTGAAGAGCAGAGTATGAATCCATATGGAGGAATGGCAGTCCTTGTAGCACTGAAACAGCAGAAAATCAGTGGTGGTTCTTTGTTTTCTGTTGAGGTTTTTCGAATTATTTGAGAAATATGATGGCTACAAGACAGGGAAGCTGAAGCTGAAGAAACCAGAGCAGCTACAGGTGAGGAGAGTCCTCTCTGGGGTTGTTGTGTGGGACATGTGTGACACAAGTCTTTGTGACAGTGGAAACTCTCCAAAGGGCAACAGTCTGTGGCACAGACACTCCCTTTCTCATTCCCCACCCTACACACACTGCTGAGTGACGGTATGAGGGTGAAAACTATTCCTGGCTGATGCGAGGATCGTAGGATGGGGATTGCCCATCTGTGGTGGTTGCCTCTGGTGAAAGCCAGGCCCTGGCTAGGGAGTGGGGCTGCTAGAGGCACCTGCTTGGTTATGACTGGGGTGGGAGCACAGGGTGAGGATGAAGCAGACTGAAGTGTGAATGTTTGTCCGGCCTGTGTCTTATGAAATGGTCTGTCTGAGTGTCCATGTGGACCTGATGCTGGGTGAGGCTGCTTGGAGGCCTCACAAGAGTATAGTGGTGAGTCTGAAGCAGAACTGCTGGGTGCTTGAGACTACCTGCTTTCCAACAGGAAGTGCTGGATATTGCACGGCAGCTTGTGGTGGACCTGGGAACCCAGACTGACTGTGAGATAGAGGAAAGGAAATCCAAACTGGAACAGCTGAAGAGCGTCTTGGAGATGTAAGGGTCTATGCTTCGGGGCACTGTGAATTTGCCTCAGAGCTGTGGGTCAGCATGTGATGTAAGAACAAGCTGTGCTGCTGCTGCTCTGGCCAGCTGGTTCTCCAGAGGTCAGAGCCTCCTCCATTTCTTCTTAGCAGCTGTACACGAAATATGCCACACTCTCACTGCTTTTTTCTTGGCACCAGGAGCACTGCTGTTTCTTGTTCCAAGCGTGTCTGGTTTTTGGCTAAAGAGCCTGAGCCAAAACTGAGATTCCTTTCCTGTATGAGAGTCTTGTAAGGACCACATTGTTAGGAAGCACATTGTTAAAATCAGAACAAATCTGGTTTTAATAAGGTTGGCTCGGTGACAAAACTTTAACACAAAGTTGCTTGGAAAACATGAAGAGATATTTGTGTCCTGCTAGATCTTGTGCAGCCAAAACAAAAGATGACATGGTGCTGGCATCTCGGAAGCCGGAGGGGTTTCTTTCCAAACTGTACCTTGCTGTGGTGCCTGTTCAGGCCGTGTCTGTGGAGCACAGCGGATGAGTCTTTGCTCTGATTTCTTCCCCTGCTCTTTCTGCTCATGGGAGATGTGGTTATCCTCAGAGCTGCTGGCAGATTGTTTTTCTTTTTTAATGTGATCTCATTAATTCACTTGTTAAAGATGTAGATAGAAGTTAATTAAGGTGGATTAAAGCCCCAGCGGGTTGTGAGTGCAGAGCACTCTAAGTTGAAGAGTGGGCAAGTAAATGGGTCTCTCAATTGCATTTTGGGGGGAGTTGTTTGTCTCTTTCTGGGGGTTCACGGGTAACAACAGAACGCTTGTGTTCCATAACAGTTGGTGCTGCAGCAGAAAGTCTCTTGCTTGAGCTGTGTTTTCTGTGCTGTTTGCTGCCTGGGGACCTGTGGGGAAAGGCTAGTTGGAGTTGATTTGTTGACATTTTCTCCCACTCCCCTCGTGACAGGTATGGACACTTCTCTGGCATTAACCGTAAGGTTCAGTTGACCTATCTGCCTCATGGACATCCAAAAGCTGCAAGTGAGGACGAAGGTAAAGAAATCTGGTATTGATGCTGTGATCGAGCCTGATGTTGAGGAGTGTGTGCTGCAGCTGTCCTACCTGTATAGGCCTCTGGATGCACAAGTGAAATCAGGGACCCATATTTTTGCTTACATCACGTGAAGGGTGGAGTGATGCATGATGTAGGGTACCAATATACTTCTTCCTCCCCCTCTCTCCCTCTGCAAGCTCAGCTTTGAGATCTAGTGTTGTGAGAGTACCTGTCTGTCTCCTAGAAGCTCGGCGAGAGTCTTCCCCATCCCTTCTCCTGGTGCTTAAGTGGGGTGGAGAGCTGACACCAGCAGGAAGAGTCCAGGCAGAAGAGCTAGGCCGAGCCTTTCGCTGCATGTACCCTGGGGGCCAAGGTGAGTTTTGCCCATGTATCTCCAGTCCTCTGCTGTGGCTGTTCCAGGCTGCCTGGCCCGGATGACTCTTTGCCAGTGTGAGGGATGCCCTGGTATCTGGGCTGGCTGCATCCTGTGTGACTCAGGTCATTGCTGACATTGTTCTTCTGAGTTGACCTGGTAAGGATAAATAATTCAAGTAGGTTTTGTACCCAGGTGTCACTGAGGTGACTAGAGATGTCCGCTAGAGCGGTTAAACATTACTGTTCTTTCAACTAACGTGCTGTCATTCAAAAAAGAGAACCTGTTGTAGTCCGATGCGTTCAGATGCTGCAAATAATTCAAAAATTATCTATGATTAACAAGGAATTTAGGTCAGATGTAGAGAACAGAAACAGTTTATCTTGGAATACATACAGTTCTGCCTGCTCCATCTGAAACTGTACAGGTGACTTCAGTCCTCCTGAATTGTGATTTCTGCAGACTGCTGCTTCACATGGTCATTCATGGAGATGGAGAGATCTTATTTTGCAGTGAGCTACTGTGTCCCAGGGAGCAGCTGGTACATGGCAGCATTGTTCAGAAACATAGCTCTCTTCTGGCCAGAGTGTATTCTTGTCTAGCAGAGTGTTTCTCAGAGCTGGGAACAGTGTTTCCATCTTCTCCTGCATGTGGCTAGGTAGTGTGTAAAATCATCATGGGGTTCCAGGCAGCAGCAAATTAGTCACCACTGCATTGTCTTTGGAGGATCAGAGTCATGATTTGCTTTCTGCTGTGACTGATCTGACTGCTGTCATTGACTCAGATATCATAAATAAACTGGCATGTTGTGCTGCGAGGTAACTGTAGTTCTCCAGGATGTGCTTTGAAAATCAGGTGTCTCCTACCTGAATAGCTCTGCTGCTGTTCTGATGGCAGCAGCACCTGCTCTTGTGCGGAGAACAAGTACAGGGAGGCAGGTGTTTTGGTTTATTTTTATTCTGCGTGGAGGTACTCAGACTGGCAGAACAATTAGGGACTGTTCAGAGGTGGTCGCTGCAGGTGTTAGGCAGCATCAGGTTTGACTGGTCAGCACTTGCTTTTTTCCTCAAAATGAACTTCTCCAACTTAAGCAAAGCCTGACTCAGGTTTCTAGTTATCATGTGTAGCTAGAACTGTCTGTTTTGAGATGCCTAAATGAGGCTATGAAAGTGATTAATTCTCTGCATAACTTTATCACTACAGTAAAGTTTGTTGTCTGGAGCAGTACATTCAGCTGGTGGTCTCTGCATTTGTTCTCTGTGGCAGGAGATTATGCTGGCTTCCCTGGATGTGGCTTGCTCAGGCTGCACAGCACCTACCGTCATGACCTCAAGATCTATGCCTCAGATGAGGGACGAGTTCAGATGACAGCAGCAGCTTTTGCAAAGGTCTTTGGTCTCCTTAGGGCATCTGTTAGTTCTGCTACACTGGTCTTAGAATGTGCCAGTTGTAAAGGAAAACCTCTGGTGATGAGGAAGAAACTGTCCCAGGAGGTTCCCCCTCTCTGCTGGGAGCTAGTGGAACATGGTGCTAACAGCAAGTTCGTGGAGCACTGCTGGAAATGCAGTGTAGCTACCTGTGTGTGATAACTTTAGTATCCTGTCCAGGACAGGACTCTGACCACAGAAGGAGCTCTTTGTGGAACATTGCTAGCGTTTGATGTTAGAGCACATCAAACTTGTCGCTGAGTATTAATTGCCTACGGACAGTGTTCCCTTGTTTGACTGCTGGATTTAAAAGGGGAATGAAGTGTCTTTGGCGCAGTGTGGGGTGGGGGTTGGGGAGAAGACAGTTCATCTGCAGGTCAGGTTTGAGCCAAGGAGAATCCTGTGGTGACTTCAGCTGTTTTTCAGAGCCTCTGCTGTGCCAACATTTTCCGGAAATTCGAGTTGTCTAGACAATTGCTGAGCAGCCAAACCTGGGGCTGCAGCTGGCAGAGGTGGCCTTTGCCTTGAATAGCTGTAGGACTGTGCCAGTCACTGGTGACTGGGGTGCTGTTGCTGTAGAACTCTTCAAGGGCAGTTGAGATTTCACTCAAGCTGACTGAAGGCTGTCCTTGAAACTGCCAGCAGTGTTGGTTCCTTGGTTTGCCCATAGATGAAGTCTTGTCCTGGGTCTCTTTAGGGTTTGCTGGCCCTAGAAGGAGAGCTGACCCCTATCCTAGTGCAGATGGTGAAAAGTGCCAATATGAATGGTCTCCTGGACAGTGACAGCGATTCCCTTAGCAGCTGCCAACACAGAGTGAAGGCACGACTGCACGAAATCATGCAGAAGGATGCTGAGTTCTGCGAAGAGGATTATGAAAAGGTAAAGCACCTGTAAGACTTACTGCTTCCTGTATCTCAAAGGAGAATAGCATTGCTCCAGTGGTTTGGTTTGGAGCCTGCTGGCTGGTTAGTCTGAGATCACTTCTGGCCAAAGTACATGATCTAAACAGAACATAGGAGGGGAAAGGGCAGGTTAATAGCCCATGCTCTTCTCCAAGTGAGAATCCTCAGTTGTGCTTCACCGTGCCCTTCAATATTTACCAGGGTAAATGCACTTTCAGAAGTCCCAGTGCATTTTTTTTCTCATGGATGTGCTAGAAGAAGAGTACTCATTGTTTTCTGCATGCTGCCCAGAGCAGTCCCAGTTGCTGTGGACAGGGACTGTGCTTTACCAGATCTAAGATTTGTGGACAGATCCTCTGGATATGAACCCTTTTGTGGTACTTATCTGGTAACTGTCAGAGAGCATGGGCTACATCAGCACAGTAAGCAGTCAAAGCACTGGAGCTGCTTCTTCAGCACGTCCCCAAAACACTAGTTTTTCCCAGACTTGGAGATCTAATTTCTGAACTGAAATCCATTACCATTAGGAAACATGTTTATCACCTCAAAGAACGAATTGAAGCTTCTGTGAGGCTCTTCTGTTCAAGCACATAAGCTAAATGAGACAAGAGCAAATACTGTAGGTGGAGGGAGGCCTGATCTGATAGGAGCAGTTGTTATTGGTCCTGAGGAAGCTTTTAAAATATGCCTGACTATCCCTAGGAACTTGCCAGCTCATTGCGCTCATCTGGGAGCACAACCTTTGTGCCTGGCCTGAAAGCAGTCCAGCTGCCAAAGGCAAGCAGTCTGTGTTCCCAGTTTGTAAAGAATCTAACCAGTCTCTCCTGGTGTCTCCTCTCAGCTAGCACCTACAGGCAGTGCATCTCTGCTCAATTCCATGACCTTTATCCAGAACCCAGTAGAGGTCTGTAACCAGGTGTTCACCCTGATTGAAAATCTCACCTCCCAGATAGAAAAGCGGCTGGAAGACCCAAAGTCTGCAGGTGAGCATGAGGGCTGGAGAGGGTCTGGAGCAGATCACTTTATTGTCACATCTTCAAAGCTCCCGAATGCTGCAGTGTTGTAAGTTTGCAGCAAAGACCTTCTCCAGTGAAGTTCTGTGTGTGCTGCTGATGGAGAAGGTTCCTATTCCACCTCCAACCACTGCTAAAGGTTGCTGTAGCATAACGGAAATTATGTGTGCCTCTTGGCTCTAGAGTGAAGGCAGACAGCAGCAGTATGGCCTTGAGAGGTATCCCTCATTTTTTCCAAGTACTACCCAGAGGGGAGCTCAAGGCTAAAAACAGCAAGTATTTCAGTCATGATTTGCTTGTCTAGTAACAGTGCAGAGGTTTTAAAAAGGCATCTGTGGGATGTGTAACATGATTTATGGCACGTGTAAGGCAAGAGGTTTCACGTTTTCAGGTATTCTGGATGTAGGTTAAAACTCTGTGCCAGGCACTTTTCAGTCTAAGGTTCCTGTGGGTGACATAACAGTCGGATCCTGTCTGTGCAGGGAGAAGTGTGTCATAGCTGTCACTTGAAATCTATGCAGAAATGAATTAGGTTTGGTGTTCTCTGCTGTTTAGACCTGCAACTGTATCACAGTGAGACTTTAGAACTGATGCTGCAGCGCTGGAGTAAGCTGGAGCGAGATTTCCGCATGAAGAATGGGCGCTATGACATCAGCAAGATCCCTGACATCTATGACTGCATCAAGTATGATGTACAGCACAACTGTGCCTTGAAGCTGGAAGGCACAGCTGAACTCTTCAAACTCTCCAAAGCCCTGGCAGATGTGATCATACCCCAGGTATAGCCTGCCCTGACTGTGTGACTGTGTCTGTCCTTTTATTCTTGTGCACTCATATTAACTCTCAAGGCAGCATGTCACAGATATTAATCGGGTATGTCTCATACTTGGTATTTGTATAAAGCCAAAACCATCCATGACTGAAGTTGTGGCAGGGCTGCCTTCCTGCATGGGGACCCTGGCAGTATCACAATACTGCACAGCTTTGCAGCACCTTTTCTGTGTTCACCATAGTGCACCACAGCACAGCTCTGAGCTGGGTGCCTGTGCTACAGTGGAACTCCACTGCATATGCAAGACTCTACAAGGAAAGAGGTTTCTGTGTTACAGAATCAGAGTGTTAGGGATTGGAAGGGACCTTGAAAAATCATCCAGTCTAGTCTCCCTGTCAGAGCAGGGTCCACTAGATCCAGTTGCATAGGAACAGTCCATGTGGGTTTAAACATCTCCAGAGAAGGAAATTCCACAGCCCCCCTGGGCAGCCTCTTCCAGCTCTGTCACCCTCACTGGGAAGAAGTTTCTTCTCATCTCTATGTAGAACCTTCTCTGTTCCAACTGACACCCGGTGCCCCTTGTCCTAGCATTGGGTGCCAATGAGCAGAGCCTGGCTCCTTCCTCCTGACACCAGCCCGTTCCATGTTATCATTAATGAGGTCATCCCTCAGCCTCCTTTTTTCCAAGCTCAAGAGACCCAGCTCACTCAGCCTTTCCTCAGCAGGGAGATGTTCCACTCCATCTTTGGAGCTCTGTGCTGGACTCGCAAGCAGCTCTGTGTCCTTCTGGAACTGAGGGGCCCAGAACTGGATGCTACATTCCACATGTGGTCTCACCACATCCTCGAGAGAGGATCTACTAACCACCCCCCTTCTAATCCACCCCAGGATGCCATTGGCCTTCTTGGCCACAAGAGCACATTACTGGGTCGTGGCCATCCTGCTGGCCACGAGGACCTCCAGGTCCCTTTCTTTTACGCTGCTCTCCAGCAGGTCAGTCCCCAACCTTTATTGGTACCTGGGGTTGTTCTTGCCCGGGTGCCAGACTCTACACTGCCCTTGTTGAATTTCGTCAAATACCACCCTGTCCAACTCTCCAGCCTGTCTAAACAGGAACAAAAAGTGAAGGCTTTTTCTGGTTAGTTATTCCTTATGCAAAGTTGGTTTGCTTCTCAGGACGTTTATGAATACAGGAGAGGAAAGGAGGACGTGCAGCACAGCTCTGTATTCACCAGCATTTTGGCCCGCTTCATTTATATGGGATGAGCTTCTGCCAGCAAGGTCCATTGCCACTTGTGCCCATGCGGAGCAGAAGTGGTCCTCTAAACTTTTTCCCAGTGCTCTTGGTGAGATGCAGTTCAGCTATTTCCAGCACAGCACTTCAAGTTTTATCTTTGGACATAGCAGTTGTTGCATTAATGCTCGTGCCAAGTCAGGGTTTAAGTTTGTTTGTCATGAGAGGAGGTTCTGTGATGGTACTTTTGCCTCTCAGCTGTCGGAAGAATGCTGACAGCCACGTGTAGACAGACTGGGAATCTTGGAGGAATCTCTGTCCTCTGTTACCCTCTGCTGTGAGTGAAAAATAAAA
Organism: Upupa epops; assembly: GCA_013397515.1. Lineage (NCBI taxonomy): Eukaryota > Metazoa > Chordata > Aves > Bucerotiformes > Upupidae > Upupa > Upupa epops. The sequence goes on along the minus strand of VZRI01004194.1, from coordinate 182,013 downwards.
TAAACAAAACAAGAGATGGGTGCCGAGTGGTATTTCCCTTTCTGACCTTGCTTAGCTGTGGTGGTGCTTGTGGACAGGACTGTTGAAGTCCTGCCTTCTTTCATGCAAGGATGTGGTAAAGAATCGGGGCTCATAGATATCTATTGTTTTGCTCCTGCAGGAATATGGGATTAATAAGGAGGAGAAACTGGAGATTGCAATTGGCTTTTGCCTTCCTCTCATTAAAAAGATCCAGTTGGACTTGCAGAGAACCCATGAAGATGAGTCTGTCAACAAACTACATCCCTTGTAAGGATTGCACTGCATGCTGCTGCTGGTGGGTTGGAGTAGTGGAGTAGGAGCTTTGGAGTAGTGTGGGGACCATGCCAGAGGAGTGCACTGCTGCCGAAGGAGGCACTGAGCATACACTGAAGGAAGCACTAAAAGGGAAGCATGTTGGTGTTCCTAGAACCAGAAGGAAAGCGGAAAGGCACACTGAGATTGATTGCTGAGCGAGAGCACAGTGACACAGAAGCTTAAGCTCATTGTTGTTGGATGGTGGTGCCTTCATCCCTTTTCTGCAAGGGGCAAATGCTAGTATGATGAGGCTACCTCTGCTCCACCACATGTCTCCATTAGGGTATTTTGAGACTTGCTGCTTCTGTGCCCAGTGCTTCCACTGTTGTCCCTCCTGCTCTTTGACAGCTCCTGGTGTGAGTCTGTCTTACCCTGCTGCACCTGCAGAAGTGCTGCTGTGTGTACAACGCATTCATTGTCAGGCTGTGAGTAACTCTGGGTTGATTTGGGTTTAGGTACTCAAGAGGAGTTCTGTCACCAGGTCGCCACGTTCGGACACGGCTCTACTTCACCAGCGAGAGTCATGTGCACTCCCTACTCAGTATCTTCCGCTATGGGGGGCTCCTGGATGTAAGTGTCTCAGTAATGCACACAGAGTAAGCCAGCCTGCTCTTTTTCAGTGGCCCTTCCCAAGGTGAACAGCGTGTGTCTGGAGGTTGTCCCTCTAGGCAGCTCCCCTTGTAACAGTGTGCGTTAGTGATCTCTGGCCGACTCCATCTCTGCTGTGTTTGCATGCTGCAGCTTCCTGCCTTTCTGGCATGTAGGAAGATTGTTCTTCCTCAGTCTTGCCAGTGCCTGCCTTGCAAGTGCAAAGATGTTTTGCTCCATGAGCTGTCGTGCTGGTTTCACATGAGTTGGTTTCAGACCACTTAATGTGAATGAAGATAATGGCATGAAGAAATCTGGGAACGAGGGCATTTCTCCTTGCTTCCTTCAGATGTTTGTTCAAGAGCTTGGCTCTGTTATACAGTGACTTTCGGTCAATTCTAACTCAAGAGAATCAGCTTGCCTGCAGAGGAAGTGCCTTGAGGTTGCAAATGCAACCATTAACAGAGGGACAGGTGACACCTTTTTAGTCCCATTTAGTCCAATCTTCACTTGCTCCCATAACCTGCTTCCTGAAGGAACTGATGCGCAGACCCTGAGAACAGCTCCGCTTTAGACTCCTTGAGTTGCTCCCTGATTTGTCTTCCCACTTTTAAGCATTGTGTTGAGAAACGCTGCGAGAGCCTGGGTATGCTTGGCAGGCGTGATTTCTGTTGTGTGTGGAAACGCAGCATGTCTGTGGGCAGTGATGGTGCAAGTACCTCTGAACTGCTCTGAGCAGTTTGCTGTGTTATTCCCTGACTTGTCAGGGGATGCCAGCATACGAACACAGGGGTTTGCTGGTGCTGGTGGGGTTCTTTTCAAGTCCGTTGAGGTGGAGAGATGCTCCATAACAGCATGAGTACTGCCAATCTGTAGCAGTGCGGGGAGGCAGTGAGGGGTGAGGCAGCCCTGTCTTGTGGAGCCCAAGAATCCATTGTGGCTCTGTAAGCTCCACTTGGTCCCTTATGTAGCACAAGTGCTTTTTTTGAGATTTCTTCAAAATGCTCCATTGTGTGGGGCACTGTTCCCTGTCTGGGAACCTGCTGTGGGTTCCGCTCGTCTCCAGGCAGCTTGACACAGAGCTTGCAGCTGGATGTGCTCAGCCTGCATGCAGACTGTGTAGATAGCTGTAGTCTCCCTCTGCGCTGCTGCTCCTCTCTCTATCCTCACTGCAAGGTCATCTCCTTCATGCAAGTTAAGCAAGGTGGCTTTTGTCTGACAGTGTTGTTACCTTGTAGAGAGACAAGCTCTCAGACCTGAATGCTACAAGGTGCTGCTGTTGCTTATTCCATGCAATGTTTATGTGTATGTATCAGGAAAACAAAGACCAGCAGTGGAAGAGAGCCATGGACTATTTGAGTGCTATCTCAGAACTGAACTACATGACCCAGATTGTAATCATGCTCTACGAGGACAACAACAAGGTGAGGGATATAGCCGCAGGATGAAACCCTTCCTGCCATGTTCCCAGAGATGAGTTCAACTGGGAAATCTATAACCCGGGCTGCCTCTGCTTGGGAATGAAGTCAGGCAGATCATTAACACAGCTGCTAGTTCTTGTTTTCAGGTGGGAGGCAGCGACCTGGTTAATGCTTGCTACATGTAAGCAGAATGCCAACCTGAGTAAACTATGAAACCTCAGTAACCAATACGGTCTGGGACAATAAGATAATGATACGGATTTTTTCAGGTATTTCTAGAAAACATCTGTGACTTCCACATTTGTAAAGATTTTAATTTAAAAACCACGCTGGTACAGGTACAGAAGTATATACCGATACCTTCAGGAAGTAGAGAACCATTTGGAAACCCTCCAGCATGTGGAAGCTGATGGTGATGACCTTCAGTAGGTTTGGTGTCTCAGGAGCCGTACTGCAATAGATTGGGGTGGGTCAGGGCAGGTACCTTTCTGTCCTACACTGTGGAGTTAGTCTCTGCTATCACAGAACGGATACAGGGTGCTATGGTAGAAGTGAAATATTTCTTAGAGCTGTTTGTGAAAAACAAAGTCTGGGTAGAGCTCATAGGAGTGGTGCACATCTGTTAGCAAGTGCAGATGGCGGCACTGCTGGTTTTACATCTTCAGTGCCAGATACCGTGAAACCTCTTGCTTCCTTTAAAAGGTAAACATATTAGTATTAGAGACGGTTACTTGAACGGTGGAGCAACATGATTGAAGTCTGGGACCGAACCAGCCCCTTCCTGCCCCAGTGTATGCTGATTTTTGCAGCAGGAGTGGATCGGAGGGGGCTGTGGCTTGTTTGTTTATATCTGTAAATATAGACAAATAGCCTGATTCTGGTTTGGCCATGTGGTGGATGTTGTCACAAGAGAACAACAGTTTGAGTGCCTCAGCTTTGTGCTCATACAGGCTGTCCTTTTGGGTGAGGCAAGCCTAGACCCATTTTGTTTGTGTTTTCTCATTGCTTTTGCTTTCCTTCCAAAAGGGTATGCTTGGGGGTGGGGGTGATGCGTACTGCATCAGCATGGCACGGTAGCCCAGGTCCAGACCGAGACTGTGCTCGCAGGGGATTGATTCGTAGTTATTTACTGCGTTCCTACACCTCGTGTTCACAGGACCCGTCTTCGGAAGAGCGTTTCCACGTGGAGCTGCATTTCAGCCCTGGTGTGAAAGGATGTGAGGAAGACAGGAATGTGCCCACAGGGTTTGGCTTTCGTCCTGCCTCTGCAGAGGTGAGCAGCCCGTGTGCTGGGGACATGGTGAGTGCTGGTCCTTGGGTGCTTTGCTGCTCTGCCAGCCTCCGACCATCCAGTCTCTGTTAGGCAGTCTGAGAACCACAGTATCCTCCTGAGCTCAGCAGAGCTGAAAGATCAAGGGCTGTCGGTGCCTGGGCAGTGCTTGCGGAGGCCACGTGTCTGTAGGTGTCAATGTTTCCTGACTGCAGAATGAGGACAAGAAAGCAGACCAAGGCAGCCTGGAGGACCTTTCCAAAGAGAAGGGTGTTGATGAACCAGACCGTGTGCAACAAAGGTCTCCACAGCTTTCTGAGCCCATCAGCATTCAGCGAAGGTCACCGCTGATCAGGAACCGGAAGACGGGGTCCATGGAGGTAAGTGCGATGGGTGCTGTTTCTTGTTCTAATGAAGGTCATTTGCTTGGTTTTGGTTTCCTGGCATTTCTTTTAACGTTCCTGCACTGAGGCGATTCTGGGAGAGAATCTGGAAAAGTTAGAGGAATGTTTTCAGAAGTCAGACCTCCTAGACCCCTCCTCATTGAAGAGGGATGGGGGAATGTAGGTCTGACAATTTGATGAGGAAGAACAAGTAAGAAATGCATGAGAAACACAAGATTGTTTGGATTTCTTTCTCTGGAGAGGCATCAGTGCAGGATCTTGTGCATCCTGAAGAAACACACAACCTAGCCGCAGTAACCTCTTCGGGTTGCCTTAGACTCCAGGCTCCTGGAATTTTCCCACGGTTCAGTTTCACTTTTCCCGTTTCTGTCTAAGATCCTATGAAAGTCAGAGTTGCCTGCTAACCAGTGGGTTTATTACAGTGTTTGAACCATCAGGGTTTAAAACTGTCCTATTCAGTGGTCTGCTAAAGTAACACAGTTTGACTTTGCTGTTCTCTCCTTCAGTGTCATAAAGCTGGCTTCACAGTCAGCACGTAGCTGGCACCCCCAAAATGTCCCATAATTGCCTCTTGCATAAGGGCTGTTGAGACAACAGGTAACTCAGAACATGGCACTGATTCTGCTGTCTGTCTTTGCAGGTGCTATCTGAATCATCTTCCAAATCAGGAGGTTACCGCCTCTTCAGCACTTACTCCAGGCAGTCTTCTGAGATGAAGCAAAGTGGCTTAGGTACTGTACTTGACCTGTAACCAGCCTGCTCACCTCTACTATGTTTCTGTGGGTATTTGTCTGTCTATGGTGTACATATCTGGCTCAGGGTCCTTGGATGTGTCTCTGTGTACATTATGTCCTCTCTTAGTATTAACTGTTAAGACCACTATAGAAACAATCTTACTCTGTTCCCTTTTGTGTATGATCCTCTTCTTCAGCTTCTTTTCCTCCTTTGTAGCATGGGAGCAACAGAGCAAACTTGCAGGCTGCCTTCTGGTTCCACGTTGTTATCCATTATTGCACCCCTTGTGCACTTAGTAGGAAGAGATGATTTTAGTGAGAGCCAGCATGCTTTCTGTCCTGCAGAGCAGCAGTTACATACAAAGCTGCTCTTCATGAAAGACCACTGCCTTTCTGCCTTAGCGTCAGAAAGACACCTCGTGTGGCACAGGCCTATCCTCTGCTCTCTAACCAGGCTGGAATCCCTTGTTACCTATTCCTTGCATAGCAACCGGTGAAAGAGAATATTTTGGGGCACTCAGTGTTCTCTGCTTGTCCTTGAAAGCCTGTGCTAAAATTCCATCATCCTAATGTAAACTATGACTTAATAGTTTAAATTCTTGCTGAAATGCTTTCACTAAAGCAAACTCTATTTGAAAACTGAAACGCTGTCTCTGCTGTCATGAATTTCAAAGATAGCAGATGACACCAGGAGGTGGAATAAGCACCAGGAGGTGGAAACGCCCAAGACATTCCACTTTCTTTTTCCTGAAAACCATTTTCGCATGATGGCATAGCTAGCTGCAGACTTGCAGCAGTTGTGACTCGTCAGTTCTTTACTCTGTTACGTGGTTCCCCTGCAGTGAAGAGATTTCTGAAGGCCTGATCGTTTCTTTGTCACTTTGGAATAAGCTGCTTCTTTAGAAGCTAATTCTTAAGAAGTAGAGGACATTTTCTACAGCATGCTTAGGAAATAGCCCTGGAGTCCGACAGCTATGCTCCCAGCCAGCTGGAAAAATCTAAGCAGTGGCTGAGGCGTAGTCATGTCATAAAGACATAGTACCCTTGATTGTAGTGACTGGGGCTGTTTGGCATGGTGAATCTGCTGCCTTACACAGACCACCTGCAGGATTAAGTAAAATCTCATAGAAGAAATGCACGGTTCCTGTGTGAGCCCCTGTGAGTGTGAGAACTGCTGCGATGGCACACAGTCAAGGAAGCACATCTGCACAAAGAATGACCACAAACATCAAGTGCTATGCAGGCTGTCTTTACTAGATGCCCAAGTACCAGAAGGCACATGCTGTGGGAAAGCAGGTGTCACAGCCTATTTACTACAGCCAGCTTTTCCAGGTTTCTGGGCAGTGTCTGTTTCGGCACTGGAGAAGACTGCTGCTCTACCAGAGCCTTGTACAGAGCAGCTTTTTCTTGACAACAAAACTGGAGAAGTGATCCCAGCAGGTGTAATTTCAGATTCTCACTGGCCTTGCTGGGACGCTTGTGCTGGTCACACTCCCAGCTGTGCAGCTCTGCAGAGAGAAAACTGCAGGTAAGAATTGCTAGACTGAGCTAGCTAGGTAGACGCTGCTGGACCTCTAACTGGATACTGTGTCCAACCAGAACTCTTCCCCATAGACATTGGCAGCTGCAGGCACTGGAGCGTTGTGCAGGAGAGACCTGTGGTGCAACACCAGCTTGCACAGTCTGTGGTGATCCAGAAGTCTGTGGATCTGTGGACTCCTCTTAACCTTAGAACTGCTAGGAAAAATGATGCCTCTACCTGCGAAAGTCAAGCTCTTCAAGGAATCTTCCTGATTCCTTTCGTGCTTGCATTTTAGAAATCTAATTTCTTCCCCTTTCTAGGATCTGAATTGTGCTCTGTCAGAAATAACAGAGAACTTAGAGGAGTCTGAGCTTCGGCTTGTCTCAGCAGCTGTGCTGTGAGGGGGTTGCTGTGACGATACTACCTTCTGCTCCTGAGCTTTACTGAAGCAAAAGCTGTCTCCTGTTGCCTGTCAGTAGCTTACTGTTGTTATCTCTGGGAGAACGCCTACTTGAACTTAACCCCCAGCTCCTGCGTCTGGCGTGCAGGAACAGGGAGCAGGACAGAGCTCCTCTAATAACATGCCAGAATTGTCTCTTTGCTGGAATTCAAATTACAGGAACTGCTGTTGGAAAAGGGGTGGCTGCAGCTTTGCTCTGTCTATGCAGAGTGGTGCTGTGGAGTTCTCCAGTTTTTCTGAACAGGAACAAGACTGGATGGTCTGCACTAGTGTGTGTGCTTCTAGCCAGAGAAGTCTGGGGAAGCTTTGGGCCTGTCTTTGCTTGGAAGAACACTTCAAAATGTCATGAAATCACTTCTTGCTGTTTGAGCAATAGAGATGTTGTATTGGAGCTTTGTGCTGAGGCTTCCATGCAGAAAGAAGTGATGTCCAGTGTTTAAACATGTTAAACACTGAATGCACATCAGAAGATTCATTACACCAGGAAGATCCAGCACAGAGTAATTACTAGCAACTCTTGCTACATCTCAAATCTGAATGGCTCGTATACCACTACGTTCGGTAGGATGTGTGTGTGTGTGTGTGTGAGCGTGTTTACCTTGGATGCTGTGGTCTCCAGGAGCTCGCTGTACATAATTGCTGTCACACATGGAGTCATCATTGTCGATCCTTTTATGGCTTAAGGCTGCAAACAAAACAGTTCTGTCTGCTGTAGGGTGACAGAAGCACTGGGGTGTCCTTGGTTTAATGATCACTGGCATGAGATTTCTTAAGACAGAAAGTCATAAATATGTCCCGTTCTGTTTTGATTAGGGTTTTTTTGTTGCTGTTTGTTTGCTTTTGTGCCATGGAAGGATTGTTAGGGGCATCATCCTGCTGCTTGACAAAATGTTGTTTGCATTCTGACAAGTTCCAGCCCATGTTGAACGAGTACTGGGCTTCAGTCTAAGGCTTTTGGTGGAGATTTTCTCAGACTTGTGTATCAGCCGCTCTGCAGCAAGAGTTCTTCACGTGTGCTCATCTGTCTTGTGCAAAGCCACCCACAGCGTCACAGTGCTGGAACCACTCGGGTTCAGTGCATATGAGAACTCCTTGCTCGTCCCCTGCTGCTCTGGGAGCTGATACTGTCAGTTTGCACTGAGGTTACATGTGAACAGCTCAGACCTCAGGGTCTGTGTTTTCTCCAGGTAAGCTCCAGCTGAAAAGGAGCTTTGCAGAGGAAGATGTGGGGTCCTGAAGAGCAGTGAGCGGACACAAGGCAGCAGTGTGTCTCCACACCAAAGGCAGCGAGCCTTTACTGGATTAGCAGGAATACAGATGTCAGGGCGAAGGATTTGGTTCTTCCCCTCTATTCACCTTCTCTGAGACAGCGTCTGAAGTGCTGCTGTCCCATCCTGGCTGCCCAGTGCAAGGAGAGTGTGAAGGGAGCATGCCCAAGCCCAGTGGGGAGCAGTGGAGGTAGATGGGTCTGGAGCACACAACCTTGTTGGAGAAGCTGGGAGAGCAAGGCATAAACGTCAGAAGCTGTGGGGAGTGGAGACCTTAGTGCTGTTCAGCCACCTAAATGGGAGGTTACAGAGAAGGTGCAGACAGACTGCCCTCCCAGGTGTGTGGCGAATGGATGAGACCCCACAGATGGGTTGCAGCATGGGGAATTCTAATTAGCCAGGAGGAAAAAAGTTGCCCCTATGAATGTGCCAGCTATTGGAAGAGGGGCTCAGAAAGGTTGTGAAATCTCCTTTCTTGGAGATGTTCACAACTTGACAAACCTTAGCAAGCTAATCCAAGCTGGCCTGCGGAAGCATGGGGAAGAAGCTTCCAGAGGTTCCCTCCAACCCAAACCATGCTGTGATTCCGTGTTTTCCAATCAAGGGCTTGGGTCTAGGCAGGCTCGTTAGCCGTAGTAGCAGTTGCACTCTTCCAGTTGGATGCTGATAGGCAGCATGTCAGGAATTTTTGCTGTGACAGACAAGGTGGAACAAGAGCAACCTGCTTATTTCTGGAAACCTCTTGTATGTGGGAGTAATGTTAGTTTTAGCAGTTGGTATTCTCAGTGCAGCATGCAGCCCCGAGATGGTTTAGCAGAGAATTTATAGGTAATCAGTGGCTTCATCTGGCCTGTAATAAGGTTTTGTCTCACTCCAGGATGCTTTCCTCAGTCAAATTAATTCAAATGTCTGTTGTTCCCTAAATATCACAAAGTCAAGTCATTCCACAGAGCACTGTGCCTTGGGGAAGCAAACACCAACAGTTGCCAAAGGTTCCCCTCCCAAGCTGCATGAGACCTTATGCCTTATTCCTTGTGCCAGGGCAAGCAGAGTTCCACGCCGTGTGTGCTGCTTGTTTGTGCAAGGTGGTTCAGGGAATAACTGGACTTACCTTAAGGAGCAAGGCGTGACCGAGTGGGTGTGAAATACGTCTGCTGATCAACAGAGCAGGCAGTCCTTTCTTCTCGGTGTCCCACAGTAAAAGGAGATTTCCAAGAGAGGGCTGAAAAGCAGAGAGATGAAGCCCTGTGACATGAACAGTGCTGTTTTTACAGCTGCAGTTTTCTGACGTGGGTATGTAGATTTACTGACGGGATTCTCTTGAGGTGTTTCTCCTAGAACAGGGTGAGAAAGCCAAAGGGAAATAAACCCCTGGATGGAGTTAGGGACTTTCCTGGTGCTGAGATTTGTGCTACATGTTGAGCATTTGGCACTACTGAATTTAGAATGGGGAATGCTCGCTGTGCTCCCTGGCTTCATTTTTGCCCTGAGATTGCCTGAGAAGTGGCCAGCTCGTTCCTCATTCTTCGACTAACCCTGCTTTTCTGTAGTTGCATGCAGTGGAGATGTAATACTAACACGTTCCATGCCTTTCCAGGGTCACAATGCACCGGCCTGTTTAGCACCACTGTGCTGGGAGGCTCCTCCAGTGCCCCCAACCTCCAGGACTACGCACGCAGCCATGGCAAAAAGTTTGCCAGCAGCCTGACATACAAAGACGGTATGTGTGTACCCTGGGCAGCAGTGGCTAACTGCTGACTTGGGCGTCTCAAGATGGTACCGAGGCGAAGGCTTAGTCTGAGGAGTGACTGTTGAATGTCTGTATTTGCCACATCAACAGTAAATGTACATTTGGTCGTGCTCCAAGGAGTCACAGTGTTTGCCAGGACATGGCAGAAGCGACACTGTGCAAGGAGTTTGTGCTTGTGTCTGGTATTGCCCAGGCCTGATCTTGGTCCAACATGGTTGTGCTTCTTGCTGGTGTGGAGGAGGTTTTATTGGCCCTGGTACTAAATAGGCTTGTCCTGGAATGGACATGCAGCATGGAAGTCCAGCAGGAAGAGGAGTGAGGCAGTGCTTTTGGGCCTTTTTGGAAAGCAGGTGTCTGGCTTGTTTGGATTTATCCTCAAGTTTGCGCTGTGGGAAAGAACTCTGCTGCCTCTCAGGGAGCTCCCTACCCACCACAGACTGTGAGTGACAGAGACTGGAGGATGAGCTGGAGGGCTTTCACCCCTGCGGCAGTCCCGACTGCTCCAGGCAGCGAGTCACTGTTTGGCACAAGCCTGGAGTGTGAGTGCTACTTACAGTGAAAACCCAGTGAAAAACCCAGCAAGGGCTCTGCCTGCCTTTTTTCCGTGTCTCTGCAAGGAGCATGAATCCAAGGCAGCCCTAAGCCTTGGGGGAAGGCATTAGAAGGCTGCTTGCACTGCAACTGGCTGGGTCAAGAAGGCTCTGCTCAGTGCGGGTGCTGTGCTGCCTTTCTCCACAGGCTGTGCCTGCAGCTAGCTGCTGGCCTTCGAGGCCCAGAGCAGAGTCCTGCTGTCTTAGCCTAAGCGCAGAGGTAAGGTGTCTGCGCGCTGAGACACAGCTGTATCCACGAGCACTTTTTAAAAGGCAGACCTACCTAACTAGCGTGTGGCCAGCACAACCTAGAATTATTAGTCTTGCTCTTCCTTTCCCATGTTTCTGCCTGTGCGGTGGCAGCCTGCAGCCCCTTGCTGCCATGAGCGCAATTCTGGGGAAGAAGTGGGGGGAGCTTGGAAAACAAGTGGGAGGCAGAAGGAGTTCAGCTTCTGGGGAAGGCGGTTTGGAATGTGAAATAAGCCCTTGATCTGCATGTTCCTGCTTCAGTAAGCACCAGGGAAACGCTGAACAAGAGCATTTAAACCGAGCATCACCAGAGCTGGATACAGTAAGGATGTGAGCAGGCTCTCCGAGATCATTCGCGTCAGGGCCTCTGTCGCAGTCATCCGAGTAATCATGTTAAAAACCTTCAGGTGCTGGGGCACGTCTCTGCATCAGTCCTTCAACGTTTTTTCTTGGCTGTGATGCTTCAAGGTGTGGTGCATGGCTTATAGCACGCCATCAAAGACTTGCTCAAGTGAAATTCGAATGGCCGTTATTTCTGAAGTCTTTTTGGCTTGGGGCTGGAATGCTTCAGGGGAAGGTTGTGTCCGAGCCTCAGGCTGGGGGAAGGTCCCGTGGTGGCTGTGGTTTCACACTGGCTTGTCTGAAGGCAGGAATGCGGTAAGCTGTGTGGTGCAGCAGTTAGAGCAATGTGCTGCGAAGGCAGGGAGGAGGTGTGGGGTGGAATGAAGGAGGTTACCAGCTGGTTGACTGCAACTGCGGGACTTGAACACTTCCAAGGGATTGCATGTGTAGGGAATATTTGTGAATTTAATGAAAGAAAACCGGGTTTAAGGGCTGTTATGCTGGTGAAGAAAATAGCAGCAAGTTTGAGATTTGGTTTAGATCCAGTCCAGGTCAGCGGATACAGCTACAGAGGCACTCTGTAGTCCACTCTGCGTGTCCCCTAACTTGGGTGTAAAGCAGTAGTGTACAGACTCTATTGTCAGGTAGAATGGGCGCGTGAGACATGAAAAAGAAATACGTTTCTAGCATTTCCCAGAAGTTCCTAAATAGCAGCGCAGGGTACGATTGGCTGGGGCCCCACATCAGATCTTACAGGCCGGTGGTCTGATGGAGGCCATTCTTTCCCATGATGATAGCTGAGGAATTTCCAGTGGGGATAAACTGAAGGTTTCAGCCTCTTTGGGTGTCTGTAGAGACTACTGCATGTCTTCTAAAGCTCCTCTGTCTGCAGCCCCGTCAGGTGCACAGCCTGTCCTTGCGCTGCCTCCTCAGTGGGTGATTTCTGTGTGAGGGTCTGGCCCAGCATAGGACGTGGCCAGGAGCAGCCTGTGGATCACTCTGACACGTGTATCTCCAAACCCCTTTGTACTGAAATGCGTTGAGCCACAGAACTGTAGCGGCGTGTCTTCACGGGTCTCCTCTGATTTACCCGTCAATTCACAAACAGCTCTGCTCGACTTGCATTAAGAGGATGTTTTGAACTGCACTTTTCTTGGTCCAGAGTGCCTCAGTTCTTCTGGGGACCAGTCGTTGTTCTCCTTGAACAGAAGTGAATCCTGAGAGCATTCCTGCTGTGCTGCTGCTGCTTGTCTGGCCACATGCTCCTGTGGCTGAGAGCATGGCCTAACTGCATCATGCATCAGGCTGAGCCCGGGTCGCTCTCTGGATGGATGAAGGTGTGGTGGGAAGTGATGAGACACTGCCTGAGACTGAGAGAATGTGGCTGAGGTCTGAGTGTCAGGGCAATGCAAGGGCAGTGGGGAGCCAACAGAGAGTGAGGAAGCCACGAGGTTCAGTGAGACCCATGGGTAGAGTGCCCAGGGTACTACAGCTGTGCCAAGGGAAGGACGTGGTGGGGGTCGAGGAGAAGGTGAAGCCGAAGGGGTAGCTTCAAGCACGTGAAGCTCAGGGATCCTTAGACGCAGGCTGTTAACCGAGATGATCTGTTTTTATTTCCTCAGAGCTCTTGTCTATGCCAGCCGTAAAACGATTTTCTGTGTCGTTTGCAAAGCATCCGACTAATGGTACGTTTGCTTCCTTGATTTGACGTTCCCTCACTCTTCTAACCCCACGCTAACACTCGGTTCTGTCTGCACATGTTCTCCTCTCAGCCTTCTTGTGGTGTGTCTGTGTATCTGGTGTCCGAACACGCTTCACCTTCCCACATCGTCTCCTTGTGACTAACATGTTCATCCATCCTTTGTCACTGCTCAGTGGTTCCTCTGCTGTCCCCAAGGCATTTGTGTCCCAGGTGAAAAAGCAAGAGCTGTGGCTCCTAAACCAGCTTTAACTTTACTGCTGACGTTAAGACCTTCTTCCTTGCTCCCTTTTTGGGGGGTGGAGGTTGGGGGGGAGAATACTGTTAGATTTGGAAGCAGGGGGAATATCCACTCCATATTCTAAAACCATCAGCACATTAGGTCCTCAGTTTCTGCAGTGCAGATTTACAGGACCAAAACAGGGATAAGCCTAGGGCTACCCATGCGTCACCTGGTAGAGCAGTCTGTGGTGGGAGAGAAGGAGGTACTAATGGCATTCTCTGCATGGTACTCCTGCTGGGAGTACCCATAACCTCCAATTTGCAGACATGTCTGTTAGAGTGGTCCCTTGGCTAATCCAGGCATGGTGATGGTGATGTTGGTGGGACTAGGCTCACCTTTCCTGATGACCTTATCCTGGGAGCGGTGTCTCTTCAGTGCTTTTTCTCGTCTGCTGTTGGTGGTCAGTGCCGGCTTGGGTCTCCTGCCCTCCTGAGGTGGGAGTGGATCAACACCACTTGACCAGGGTGCTGCAACCTGCTCCATGCCTTTGTGTGCACATAGCTGTGAACAGGATTAGTACAGAACATCTGGCAGTGCTTCACTGACTGACACCTCAGCTGTCAGTCCTCTGAGGTGAAGGCCTGCTGGCTCTGTTGTAGCAGATGTCTTGCTTCCACGTTGATTGTCCAAGCCTTGCACAGAAACTTCTGAAAACGTTTGTTTCACAGCACCACTCCTACATCATGGCTCCTGCTGTTGAGACAAGTTAGAACCAAAGCTGTTCACTGGAAGATAACCGGGTTAAGTATCTCTGTCGTGTGTGATTGTGGCTGCTTCTGCAATCTTGTTGCTTAGTAAACATGAAGATACTCTGCTCTGTGTGATCTGGAAGATGAAAGATGTTCAGAAGACTGTTACAAGCACCAAGGGGTTTGGAAAGATGAAAGGGGAAGGGGTGGCTCAATGTAGCTTTGTCCTTTCAGATAACTGAAGGAAACCTATATTCTGTGTTTGCTTGGTTCTGTTCTTGCCAGAGTGGCCGGCCGCTCAATCTGTCTGTCTGTCTGGGTGCCATCTGAGTTCACATGGTGTATTGTCAGCAGGATGTGTTGTTCTACCTTGCCAGCAAACCTTGTACCAAGCACTGGTCTTTCCTAAGCCACGCTGTAAAGTACCTGCCCCTGCCCTGAACACAATAAAGAGAAACTGGGCATCGTCTCCCAGGAACCCAGTGAGTATTTCTGATGGCAGAGTGCTCCGTAATCAGGAAAACAAAGACAAGTCCAGCAGGTGTGAGCTTGAGACTAGGCGTATTTGGTCTAGGCTTGGCCCTCCTTTTAGCAGGAAGGGTGTTTTAGCCCTGTTACCCATTTGCCCGCAGATGCAAAAGCTGTTCACGGCTCTGATTCTGGATTTCGCTTCTGGAGAGCTCTCTGTGCTGAAATGGGATGGGTGAACCAGAGCAGTGGCTAAGCACAGCGTCAGGCCAGACGGTTTATGCCCTGGTCTTGAGAGTCTTGGGCACGTGACTTGAGTCCTGAGGTTGTTTATGTGGAGGAGAACACATGCCTGCATGCTAGGGTCTTGTCTGCCGTGCAAGGATATCACAGAAGATGGCACAGGGAGAAGGGAGGTTAGCACTTCTGTGCCCTCCCTGTTCTTCTGTGGTCTGAGCACTATGCCCTCGGTCAAACCCTGCAGTCCTCCAGTGTCCCCTTCACAGCCTCTGCTCCCTTCATGCTGGGCTGTCAGCTCTCTTCCATGTGCTGAGGTGGTGTCTGTGCTTGAATGCAGGACTCAAGTGCTCTGTTGGCAGTCTGTATTTCTTGTCTTAGCTGGGGGAGGGTGACCATGGACCTGACCTTCTTATCTATCTGAATCTCAACTGTACTGGACATGGAACATGTCCTAAAGCTTATTTGCTTGTCAGAATTTCACTTACAAAGATGAAACCTGGTTGATGAGGTCTCTGTACTGCAGCCGTGTCTGGCAGAGGCTGGCCAGGTGGGAGGCTGGCCTGCTGCACTGTGCCTGGGGTATGTGGATCTAAGAGTGTTCCTGACCTGCTTGCTGCAGGAGTGATTTGGCTTCAGCATACGGTGTGGGTCTTTGCACCCAGCATCCCTGGAGCGGGAGCTCCATCCCCACGTTCTTTGTCCCCAGCTGCCCCTGCCCCTTTTCGCTCACTCTCTGTGGCCCCCTTTCCTCCAGATGCACTTGAGCACCACCATGTTGCCCAGTTGCTTCGCCGTTTTTCCTCTGATTGTGCCACGAGCCGGAACATCTCCGTGGATGCCACTCTAGCCCACCACCTCCAGCAGTGCTCCTACCACCTGCGCCTCTTCAGGAGCTGGTTGATCTCAGGGCAGGATGACTTGGAGTTTCTTTACGGTACCGCACGCTGCAGCTGCCTTGGCCCCATGCTCTTGTAGCTGAGCAGGGACCACTGTCTGCTTGAGAATGCAAAGTATGCTTTGCTTCTGAAAAAGGAAAGTGTTCCCCTCACCACATCCATCCCTTCAGTTTCAGGGCTGCTGCTGCAGCAAGCTGTGTAGGTTGTTGCAGCTGGCAGTTCTGGAGCCTTAGGAGTAGCCTTCCCACACAGAACAGTGTTCTTCGTGTGGCTGTAACTCTGCTCTTTCCATCTTTGGTGGTTGGTTGTTCCTTCCTTCCTTTAGCCAGGGCAAGTCCTTACACTTCCTTTAGCTTACGCTTCCTTTAGGGAAGGTGCTTCCATCAGAGCCATGTCCTGCTGGCACCATCCCCCTGTGCAGCCCTCAGTCAGGTGCCACAAGGTGTCCCACGAACCAGAGAGGAGTGGGAAGGTAGGAAGAAGGAAGATTAAGGAGGCGCTGCAGCTGATCACATGCAGTGTGAACTTGCTGTGGAGGTTTTGGGGAAGCAGTTGTGGGGTTGTGGTGCTTCTAGAGAGATAAGACAAGGTAGAAACTGAGCTTCTGTGTGGCTGCACTGCATGGCGCCTGTTCTGCCTGTTCGGACCTTTGCGGCCTGCCATGCCTCTGGTGAGGAGAGGTGTAGGCATTGCATCGAGATGTTGCAGATGAAAGCTTGCTGCTGCTTCTCTGATATTTTCCATCCTTGGGCACAGGTGGGGGCACAGGTGGGCAGTCTGATGCACTGAGGTCTCAGTGCTTCAAGGAGACATTGATGGATTTATTTCTGAGGGGCAGCTGGTTCGGGCTGTCTGTTCACCTCTACACTGCACCGTAACACCTGCTTGGTGCCTGCAGCTTGCTGGGCTGTGTGCTGTGATGCATGGGCTCCCTTTTTCACTCAGACCCATCGTGGGATGGGGCAGAGACGGTGTAGCTTTTCAGGGGGTGAAGCGACAGCATCGAGCGCTTTCAGAGCCTGGCAAACAAGTATTCTCCTTACACGATCTACTGTTCCTTGATAAGGCCCTCTCTGTCACACCGGCACTTTGGAAATGGCAGTTGCTTTTCATATATAATTAGAGCAGTCCTTGGTCTCCTAGCAACAAATACTAAAGAGGATCAAAATTGCTTCAAGGGAAGAGATGCTGGAGCACAGCAGACTGTTTGAAAGCCGAAGCTGAGCTTCCCCTGCTGCAGAGCTGCGCCTTCTGCTGTGAGCTCTGGCAGGGAGAGGAAATGAGCTCAGTGCTTTGGGCAGTGGTATACCAAATACTGCAGCATGGTGCTGGATTGTGTAGCCTGCCCTAACGCAGCCACGCATGTGAGTTACGTCCCTCCACGTAGCAGCCTTCCTCCCTGGAAATGAGGCCTCTGCGATCAGCGAGTGCTTTCTTGCTGTTTTCTCAGCCTGCCATCAGGTTCATCGGCGTGTTTGGGGCTCCTGCTGGGGTTCTTCTAGGAGCAGATGTTTCTCTGGTCTCTCTAGCTGACAGCCCAGCCTCCCCCGAAGGGAAAACTACATATTCCTATCCTCTCTTTCTTAGCTTTCAACCATACTTCCACCCACACAGAAAACATGATGTAAGGGGTAGGTTCTGTGGGTTAAAGCTTGCAGTTGGCAGCTGTAGCTGGAAAGATCAGCAGTACAGCCTTGTGTGGGAACCTGTGCTATTCTGTGTGGTCGCAGCAGGGAAGAGAAGAGCGTGAAGTTCCTGTTTTGTAGTGAGTTACAGTGGTCCCAAAGCCAAAGGTCAGCTGTGAAGAAGCAGAGGACAGCCCCATGATAACAAACCCACTGTAAAAGGGCAGGTGATGTTCAGTGTAAACACATGGAAATGTCAACTGCCTCAAGTCCCCGTATCACACGGCAGACTCTGATCACCGCCGGGCACTGTATGGAAAAGGTGGGCATTGGCAGTCTGGGAAGGATGTCTGTGGTAGGGGTCGGAGTAGCCTGAAGTAGGGAGGTGAGGATCGCGGTTCAGTATCTGGTCTAGAACAGGAGCAGGAAGCAGAGGCAGCTTCCAGCAAAAGCGGGGCATTTTACTGTGAAGGGGAGCTTCCCTTTTCCTACTATAAAGATCTGCTTGTTTAGTTTGAACAACAGTGCTTGGATTTTCTTGCAGACTCCAGGGCGACTGAAGGAAAGGCAGTTGAATGGATGGCAGTCCCTGTTGGGTCTGCTCTGGAAGGTCGTTAGAGTAAAGGCAGCTTCCAGGGTCCACTGCGAGAGCTGTGGCGTGTTCCCGTTGCTCGGCGCTCAAGCTGTAGTAACAGTAGGGTGGTATTGGCTGTTTCAGAGTCTGCCACCATGCAGTCCACGTAAAAAGGCAGCACCTCCTTACTCTTCCTTCGAGGCCATCCACTGTGGGGTGTCGTGGTCCTGCATGTTCCTGCTGATCGCTTGGAGGCTCCTGTGGCTTTCTCTGGTTTAGGTGTGAGACGGGAGCGGGTCTCCATTTGCTTCACACGTTCTAGATGGTCTCTAACAAGGTGTCCTTACAGCCAACTCTTCTTAGCCTTGCGTGTTGGTACAAGGCAGCTCTGAAAGCCATGCTCTGAGGTGAGAGCCAGTCTTGTCTTGAACGCCTGGAATACTTCTTCTTGAGCAGTGATTACACCGAGGAGACCCTCTGACGAGCGTGCAGAGGCCGTGGCGGTGGAGCTTGGGAAGAGAAGCCGGATTGGAGCACAGTTAACTCGGCTGTAGTGTGGGCGGGTGGTCAGTTTTGGCAGCAGCATGCCAGGGAGAGCCAAGGCAGGATTTGCAGTCCTCTAGCCGGCTCGCACCGCTGGTGCTCCCGCACGCAGGCACGCGGGGAGGGCCCGCTCTGAGAGGGAGCAGGTGTGCAGCAGAGTGCGCTGCTGTGTTCCAGGCTGTGGGTCACAAGGGATGCGGGTCCTTTCACGGGGGTTCTGTCGACTTCAGTTCTGTTTAGGGTCTGTGAAGCGTGGGCACAGTGCCAAGGTCCTCACACATGCCCGTGTATTTTAGCGAAAGGGTCAAGGCCTTTGCAGCAAATACGGCTGCTGCTAGGTACCTTCCCCCCTCTTCCACCTCCTCCTGCGTGTGCCTGGATGCTTGCTTTCAGGTCTGTTATTGCATGTGATTGCCTAGTGGTGATTTCCTTGGCCTGGAAGAGGCGACCTCAGGCCTGAGTGTGCCTGTCGTTTGGTTCCCAGACTGCCCAGCTCCTTCAGCCACAAGTGGTCCTGCATGGTTTAGGTTGCTGTCTGCTCTATTCATTTTATGATCGGGTTTCTTTCCAGGTTTTGAAGGCTGCTCCATGGTTCCCACCATTTATCCCCTGGAGACCCTGCACAACTCACTCTCTTTGCGACAGGTCAACGAGTTCCTGACGGCCGTGTGCAGGAGTTGTGAATCACATGTCCAGTCTGATGCAGGTACTGCTGAGGTGGGCTTGTCCCTGGGAAAGCCAGAGCAGAGTCAGTGCCAGGAGAACTTTTGGTCTCTTATGTTACTGGGACAGATCAGCCTGAGACTGGCAAAAAGTGCAGTCTGGAAGCTGTTCCGGCACATTCTAGCCCAGGAGTGAGCTATGAACCATTCCAGGCCTTACCTGGGAGATGACAGATTGGTCAGATCTGTCAGTAACTGATGAATACAGTGGTGTGGATACAGACCCCAGCTTGGGCGATCTTAGCCTCAGATGCGCAGGAGCTGACGGGCAGACGGCAGACATGTCTCTGAGTTCAGAATGAGCTTTTCCCAGAGTGCTAGCTTGTGGCTTCTGGGCACCAAGCCATTCCTTTGTCTCTCTGATCTGTGTTGTTGGTTTTTGTCTTGAAGCTTTGTTTGATTCAATGATTGGCAGCCAGATACCAGGAGACCCTTTCATGTCCCAGCGAATCCTGTCGTCATCCTCTTTGCCTCTGCGCCAGCGTTCAGATAAGCCCCCTTGGTGTGAGTGTCCTTCCTTCTTGGCCAGGGGTGAACGTGGTGGTGGGGGAGGGAAGGGTGTCGGGGGATGCAGACCGGAGTTTCTGTGCTCTGCCCTCAAAGCAACAGAATCAGAAAGGGGAAATAGGTAAAAAGCAAGGTCGGCCTGTGCCCTGTGAAAAGGCTTCCAAAGAATGGTGCTAAAAGGGCCATCTGCAGTGGGCTGGGTGCCGTCTATCCAGGCATCCTCTGCTCTGTGCAGCTGCACATGGAGGGCCCAAATGCACTTCACTTTCACCCCAAGTTTTGTGACCCTCCGTGACGTGCGGGCCAGCAAGCGCTGGCATGTGGAAATGCCTTCTTTTCCCAACCAGCCACAGGCAAACCTCACCTGAGCTCTGTGCAAGACAGCCAGTCATTTAGCTCTTCACTTAGGGGGTTTTCTGCAGCTCCTGCACCTTGCTTGTCACACTGTCTGCAGAGCTGGTGACTGCTGTCTCCTTTGCCAGTCTGGTGGGAACTCAAAGGGAAAAGGATTAGCCAAGAGTTGCTCAGCAGGGGCCTCAGTAACAGCCAGGGCTGCCACTGAACAAGCAGCTCTGCTCTTTTCCTGGCTGTACACTGCCTGTGCCAGCAGTAGCGTATGTGTGTGTGTGTGTGTGTGTGTGTGTGTGCAGGCAGCAGGGTCAGGGAACTGATCTGACTGAAAGCAGTTGTTTAATCATCCCCCCCCTTACTGGGTTAATATGACCTGGATCTGTTCTCTAGATTCAGAGGTGTCAGTTCTGCATCATGGTTCGATGTAAGGCAGGAATCGGCATGAGTGGAGAAGCAGAATTTATGCTTCCTCTGGTTCAACACCAGGGATCATCTGTGCCAGGAGGCAAAAGGAGCGAAGCTGAGGCTGTTCTATAGCAGAGAGGGAACGGGGGAACTGGTTTTCAGCTTGAAGCTGAAGATCACATTTACAGTTTGCTTTGTACTGGTAATGGAATCCAGTCTTGGCTGTGGGACGTTACAGTACTGTGTGGAAGGTGCACTGCGTTTGTGCTTGAGTTTTTGTCAGCCAAGCTGCCAGAAACACAACTAAGCAGCTACAGCCTCTTCCAGGTTGTGTGGCCCACCCTCACCTGTTGTCTGTAGACCTGGGGCTGTGACAGCCTGGGTCTGGCCAGGCTCTGGGCTGGGGGAATACCAGCTAAATGTTTAAGATTTTTCTTCCTCTTTGCAGACAGCAGTGGCCCCTCCAGCACTGTCTCCAGTGCAGGCCCATCCTCCCCAACCTCTGTGGACAACTGCGCTCGCTTCTTCACCGAGAAACTTTCCACCAGTCCCCCAAAAAGTGAGGAGCAGCTGACCAGCCAGTCCCCTGAGCAGGAGAGAGAGCCTCCAGGCAGAGGGCTCGATGTAGAGATGGGGGTGTCCGGATTGATGTTGGTGGAGCCAAGTGCCCCAGAAACCCTGACCTGGAATAAGTGCCCAGAGCCCGGCAGGGTGCTGGAGCTGGCAAAGGAGGACTCTAACCCAGAGAAGAGCTCAGTGGAGCTGGATGAAGAAGAATCAGCTGGGGAAATGTTAGAGCCAAGTCATGCAGGGAACCCACAGTGTGCTGCAGGGTCTGATACTAGGGAGAGCATGAAGCCAGGGGAGGGGTGTGTGAGGGGAGTGGCTGGCCTGGATCAATCAGAGCTGTCCAAGGAGGTCTTGGAGCCATGTGAACAGGCACTGCTGGGGCAGGTGTTGGACCCTGAGCACACAAGTAAGGAGCTGCTGGGGTGCAGTGCTCTGTCAGACCAGCCCGGTCACCTGTGCCAGGTACAGCCACCATCTCCTGAGAAAAGCGTGGAGGAGCTGCAGCTGCTGTGTCAGGAAGATCAGCAGAATTAGTGGCTCGCTGGACCACACACTGCAAGCGCTTCTAGTCTGGAGGCAGCCCAGCTTCCTGCACCGCACCTCATGCCACAGGCTGTCTGCAGCACAGAACAAGCCACGTCCCATGGCCACAGGACTCAGGTGTGGAAGAGTCTGACCTGTTCCTCCACAAGCTGGCTCTGCCATTCGGCAAGGGACAGCACCCCATCGTCATAGCTAAATGAACAACGTGTGCTGTCGTGGTGCTCGCGTGGCACCGCCGAGGGGCTGGGACATGGAGCTGCACTGGTGTCCCAAGCCGAACGCTCACTAGGACAGCAGAGTTAGAGGACTGGTACAGCGAAGGCTTTCAGGGTGGTAAGTCCAGAGGGGGCAGATACTTCCTTGACGTGTTTCGGCCCATAGGCCTCAGAGAAAGGCATTCCGAGTCTGCAGTAATCAGGTCCATCGCCAACTGCCAACCTCCTCTCTGCTGTTTCCTGCTTCCTCTCTCAATTCCCACACTGGCCACTAAAACAATGTCCAGAGAGTCCATGTCAGGAAGACCAGGAGAAACGGGAATTGTTCTCAGTGAGTGTGGATAGGAGAGTGGTGAGACAGTTGGGTTCAAGACTGCCGCCTGAGAGAAAGCATTGCTTCGGCATGGACTCGGCCGGTTTCCTGCCGGGATGGAGCGGGCAGGCAGGAGCCTGGGGTTCCAGCCTGAGAGAGGTGGGCAAGGAGGACACACACGGGTTTTTTCTAGTCCCCAAGGGTCAGGCAGGGTACAGCTCTGAAGTCTTGGTGACAGAAATGAAAAGAAACTGCTATTTGAACAAATCAGGATCATTAGAAACCAATAATGAAAAATTTTATTCTATATAAAAGGAGAGGTTTTAATTACATATTTATGTAAATGACTTGTGAGCACAAGCCTGAGGGCACATTTGACACGGGTGTCCTTGCCACAGCCTGAGTGTGGGCCAGGGCTGTGCCTCCTGCTCCTCCTGTATTTATGGACAAGTCTGCGTGTTTGTCTGTAGCTAGGATCTGTGTTTCTGTGAAGCTGTGCCCAAAGATCTTCACGCTGTGTTGTGATGGTGTGTGCTCTCAGTAAATCTAAGCTGTGGGTCCGGTGTCTGTCTCTGTCTCTGACGCTGACTTGTGCAGCAGCGTGTGCTTGCCAGAGCTCACGGGTGCCTGAGACAGCCAGCCCAGCCTATTCTCTGTCGTAGGAGCAGAGAAAGTGGAGCTGAAGTCACAGCTGCCGTGAGTGCACAAGCAGGGGCTTTGCTCAGGATGGCCAGACACTCTTTTTTTTGTCTCCACAGAAGAACTGGCCAGCCCTCCTGCAGAAGAAGTCCTAGCTGCTCAGGTCCCAGCAGGGTTTGTGGTGGAATGAAGACCTGGGGGGCAGCGTGTTTGGCTCCTTTCACTTGGTCCACACCTTCATTCCGGAGACTGTGCTAACACCTCACGCCTGGTGGTGCCTGGCTCCCACTTTGGGTGCTTAAGAAATCTCATGTGTACTGGCACTTGACGTGCCGCAGTTGTGCAGCTGCCTGGCGAGTGGCACTGTGCTGGAGGCCGACCTGTTCCTGTGCCAGCCAACCTGCTAGGCTGTGTGCTAGGCGTACCTGGCACTGAGGAAGCCTCTGATTTCCACAGGCAGCCCCCGGTAAAGCCCTGGAAGGACAGAGGCCTTGGCCAGTGCGTGTTGACTGGGGCCATGGGCCTGCAGCGTGCTGTGCATGAAAGCCGGCTGTAGGCATGCAGGCACCAGAGCAACACAAGGTCCCACCCAGACCCCTGGTCCACTGCCCTCCCCTACCCCACCCAGGTTTAGCAGTAGAGTCACCCCTGCTGCTGCTAGCAGCACGGCTCCCACGCAGGGTCCCTGCCAGCATTTGTGGTTTCTCTCATGGGAGAAGCGGCACCCACCTCAGTACCCCTGGAGCAGATTGCCCTGGTGAGCCCAGCTTTGCCTGACACAAACTGTCCTTCAGCAGCAGCAAGAGCAGGGTCTTGGGTGAGGGCCTGGCTTTCAGGTCCCATGCAGCTGGGAGCTTTCAAGGCCCTGGTGCTTGCTGTGGGGTGGCTTTACCATGTTCAAAACCCCAGCAGAGCTCCCACCTGTCTGCTGCCCTGTGCTGCATGGAAAGGGCCAGGGGATGCTCTCCGTGCCACTGCCCTCCTGCCGTGTGCCCAGGCAGTGCAGGGATGCCATCTCTGCTGGTGTCTAAGCTGCGCTGTCAAATACAAGACCTTGTGCCTGGATGGGTGGAGCTGTGAACCTTGCCTGCAGCAGCTGGGATAATTTGGATTAGCCTTGTCAGGCCATGGCACACGCAAACCAGCCTGTAGTAACAGGTCCACCACAGTCTGCGTGGTCCCTCTCAACAGCTGGCCGGGGTGCTCTGCTCTGCAGGAGGAGGCTGAGCAGGCTCTCAGACTCCCAATGCTGCGTGCCTTGGAGAATGCACCTCAGCGAGAATTCTCCCACCTGAGAACAGCCTCTGGGCAGGAGCATGGCCGTACTGTTAGCACTGGTTTAGAGGGGAAGCAAGTGTAGGAATAGTTCCTGGTTTGTGCTAGAAGTTTATGGTTTCTCTTCAGTCAGTAACAGCTCTGGTGTCTGCCCTGAGCTCTCCGTTACAGGGCACACAAGCTCTGGCTCGCTCTGGCATCTCTCATGATTCTGGTGGGCTGTAGCCCAGCACCTGAGGTCTTTTCCCTTGCGTTCCCCTGTGCCATTGTGTTTCCTCCTGAGGACGCCCAAGCAGGAGCAGAGCTGGCTGGGCAACCTTCCTGCCTGCTGTCCGGCACAGCGGAGGGCTGCGGACCCAGTGCTCTGCCGAGTACTTAACAGAAATGAAGCAACGTCCCCTTTGGAGACCAGTTTGGGTTCTGTAGAGCCCCCTGCTGCAGTGGGGCTTGGCAGTGTGTGATATCCCACCAGTGCCTGCCTGGGCAGGGCCCCCTGAGGTGAGTCTCTCATCAGGTGCCTGGCTAAACACTGTGGTGCTCCCACAGATACTCCCAGTTTAAGGAATGCCAAGAGTGCTGGTCAGAGCTGCCATTCCAGAGGGCCACAAAGGCAAGTGTGATTTGAGACTTGTGAGGAGCACAGCGTCGGCAGGACAGACTGTGCCAGGCTCCCTTGCTGGAGCAGTGGGGGCTGTGTCGTGGCTGGGCCCCCAGTCACACTATGCCAGGGTCTGGGATGGCCTCTGAAGGAAGGAGAGCAGAGCTGTACATCACCCTGCTCAGGCCAAGGAGGAAGGGTGGGTGTCCCAGGTAGGCTCTGTGCCCGGCTGCTGGAGCCACAGGTTTAGCAGCTGCCAGGGCAGCTGTCGTATTGGTGGCAAAAGCCAGTGCTGAACCATGCTGGGGACAGCTGGCCAGTACTGGAGGGACGGTGTGGCAGCAGCGTCCTGCCTGCGGCCAGGACTCACTCAAAGAACAATCTGAAACCGCTGGCAGTGTTCTTGTTAGCAATTGATGTGGCTTTATTATTCACGTGTTTGGCTCCTCTCTCGACAGCAGTTGGTTACAGAGTGTTTCGCATGGAAAGGGGACAGAACTCAAGGAGCTAAATTAAAAGAGAAACATGATGCTGAAGAAAAGAATCAGGGCTCTGTTCTTAAAACATTTAGCATAGAAGAAGCTAGGAGCACAAGCTGCCATTTCAATACAGTTAAGACGCTCACTTCTTTAATTACAGGTTTAAAAGAGTATTCTGTACCTATCGCACACAGGAAGGTTGCGCGTTGTTGCCCACATGCAGAAACAAGCAAAAGCAGAGTTTAACTGTTTCTCTCTATAGTGTTGTAGTACCTCTGGCTCTGGATGGGTTCTGCTGGCTCCTGCAGGCTGAGCAGGGTCAGACGCTTCACAGGTTGGCATTTTGACAAGTGTTTTTCCCCACAGTTTTTTAAGATGGTGGAGATTGGGGGGTGGGGGGGGTGGGGATAATGACGGGGGAAGACAGACAGGGTGGGATTGGAGCTGAAAGCAGAACAGACTGCCACAAAAGCCTAAAAAAAAGATGTGTGGACCCTGGAGGACAGGGAAGCGAACTGGTGCAGGATAAAGCTGCCCAAGCAGCGTAGCTGAGGCGTGTGGGAGCACAGCACAGGGCAGGTGTTCTTCCCCGAACACTTGCCAGCACCGGCACCCCTGCCTGGAGGGTGCAGGCACCTTGCAAAGCCTCATGATTACTGCTACTTCGTCAGAATTGCTTCAAGTTTAAAATGGAGAAAACATTCATGTGTGGCTCTACCTACAGTTAGTGCATTAGCTTTCACACCCAGTCACCTTAGGTTCCAGGAAGCCAGTCCATGAGGGCCTGTTCGTCCCATGCCTAGCCCCCTTTGCCCACACTGCCCAGCAGCAGGCTCCTGGCAGGGCAGCCAGGCTCTCCCCAGGCACCGAAGATGAAACCCCAGCAGTGCCCAGGGGAGCAGGAGCAGGTGTGCTGCTGCCTGTAATTGCTTCCCATAACCAACATTCATGGACACTGACCCCGGGGGGTTACAGAGAATGATGTTTGTTCTGCTGGCAGACACCGTGATTCCCTGGTGGAAATGAATACGGCGCAGGGCAGGGATGTGCTAAGTCCCTCAGTCAGCTCACACCCTCCTAACGAGAGCTGTGTGGAAGGGCTGGCTGCTTCCCGGGGGAGGGACTGCCAGCATCAGGCTTCTTCCTGCAGCTGCTGGGTTCAGACACAGCCTTGCATGCTGCAAGCAGAGACCCCTTCTGCAGCCAGCAAGTTCTCTGTGGTCTTTCTATAACGTCGTTATTTAAATTGCAGCATCTAAGTATTTGTACCAAGAAACCTCTGAACTGACACTAAGAGCACATCGTGTCCTGTTAACATATAAATTAAAACACTAAATCCACACAAAATGCAGCTGAACATCAAAAAATAAATATATAAATTAAATGCAAAATAAACCATTTCCCTAGAAACTCCCCTTTCGTCCTAGGAGCAGGTTTCTAAGCAGCATTTATTTTATGTCAGCTGCCAAAAAAACTAGCACTGAGACCCAAGTGTCCCAGGCAAGCGCAACGTGGGGGCCTAGGATGCTTATTACAGTCAGACGCTGGCTCAGGGCCAAGCACAGCGGGTGACACAGCAGATGGAAATACCTTTGGGCTGTACGTCACGCCTTGCAGCACTGCTTGCCATCCCATCTCTCCTTCCTCAGAGCACACCCTACTGCCACTCTCTCTATCTTACAGAAAGAGAAAAGCCATCTTTGTGATAAGACCTTCCCGTGATGCTCTCAGAGGTGGTAAAGCTCTCACCAGTGTTGTGGGCTCAGCACACCAAGGCTCTCGCCCTCTTGCATTGCACTTGCTTCTGGGACCGGGTACGTGTGCCAAGGTGGTGTGAGATGACTGTTCGGTAGCAGCAGCGCACTCAGTGTACGAGTACCTGTCTGCCAGGGTGGCCAGAGAGCCAATGCACGGACCCACGAGGGGCTGCAAGGTGTGCACCAGCATCTCGTCTGTGCTGGCAACAAGAGTCCACTTGTCTCTGCCACAGCTGTGTGGCGGAACTGAGAGCAACTACGCTTACTCGAGTGGTTTTTGGACACCGCACACCACAGGTTCTGTTCTCCACACCCTGGACACCTGGGGGGGACAACAAAAAAGCTTGAACACAGCTAAGAGTCTTGTACTGCTGGCACACAGGCAGCCAGGAAGCTGCTGCTGCTGCTGGTAGAGCTGGCACACATCAGCTACCCTGGCCAGGCACTGGCGTCTTCCAGGGCAGCATGTGGGTTCCTCAGCTGCCCCACCACGATTCTCAAGAAAGCCTTTGGTTTACGAGAACAGGGAGGTTTCTTGTATGTCTTAGGCCAGCAGCAGTCAGGGTTGTTCCAGCCCTTCTGCTCTATTTGGGCTGTAGTTGTGCGTTTGGGTACCCCGTGTGCCTGTTCAGCCATTCTGTGCCTGCGGCTGTCACGCTGCAGGACGTGGCCACGCTGGGTGTGCAAAGCCCAGGTCAGCAGGTCAAGCGCTCTTCGTACCAATGAGCGACCGTACCCTCGCTCCCACTGCCACCCCTGGACAAATGCGTCCTCTACCCCAGCTCCTTGAGCACGGTGAGCAGGTGTCGCAGGGTGCCACAACAAAACACACGGGACAGAAACCTACAGAGCTGACTAAGGGTGGTCCTGCCTAGGTGGGAGCACAGGCCCCCTTTTCAGACCACCACCTGCATGGTCAGGATGCAAGATGGAAGAATGCCCTTCTCTCTCTCTCGTCGCGGTCGCAGGGCTACGCCTGCCCTCATCTCGTAGGTGCATTTTTTTGCAAATTAGTTTTCTTCTCTGCCCCCAACTGCCCCCATGCACTGTCCACATGCAGCAGCAGCAGCACTTCAGGCCTCACTGCAAAGATGAGGTTTACGGTGCTGCAAGTTAAATGGCAAGGCAGCCAGGAAGAGAGTAGAACAAGCTCTCACAGCAGCAAGGCAGCCAAGATAGTATACATAAACTGCACAGGCAGCAGAATAAAGCAGGGAAAGTAAAAGTGCCCCTGGCCTGCAACTGCTCTTGCACAAACTCTTAGCTCAGTCCAGAATATTACAGAGCCCTGCACTTCTTTCTCATGGCATCCAGTGCTGAACTAGTTGGATACCTGGTTGCCTGACAAATGGGAACCATGTAGAGGACTAAACCAGAGAAGAACTGGACTGTGATTAGATGGCGTCTCTGATGTTGCATCGGTGATTGGAGAGTCAATGGATGAACGCAAAGTGTGGGAGACTTAGAATTCAATCTTACAGGCTGGAAAAGATTCATCTTGCATCACAACAGTGCTGCTGCTTGCTAGTACCATGATGTTTAGCTCCTGCTGTTTCTCATGGGTCTGTTGGTACCATTCTCGTGTCACCTCAGTGTCATGTGTTGGGATCAAAGTCACCTGGGAATAGAAAGCAGCAGGGATGATTGTCTGAGAACAACTGCAGTGGCAAACAATGCCCACAGGAGCCGAGGCTAAAATTTCCCATTGATTCTGGAACACTGTACCCTTGGTACTGCTTGTTCTACTTAATGTCTTTCAGATGTCAGGATCTCTCAGACAGAGTTAGTGCTTTACTTTGTGCACTACCAGCACAATGGTGCTCTGAGCAGGCTGCAGGCTGGCAGCACTAACACTGTAATGATGGCTGCAGTGCAGCACTCTCTGTGGAGCTCCACAAACAGCCTTAGAAAGATCTCTCTGTGAGAAGGAACAATGCTGAGAGTGTCACTATTAATGGCCTGAGATTAGACTTCTGTGTGCCTGTTAACCCAACATGCAACGTGAGGACCTTGAAATCTGAGGCTGCTTCGTCTAAAAGAACATACACTCTTTTGTATCTGCCCTCAGAATGAGCGCCCACCCAGAGCGTCCTGCAACCCTCACTAAGTGGAGGCTATGTGTAAGGACACTCTGGTTTAAAAGCAATAAGAAGTTGCTATCAGAAAGCTCTGCAGCAACTGTATGATCTCTAAACGCTTCCTCCCCTCAGAAGGAAAGGAGGGTATACCTGCTCCCACTCGGCAAGTGGAACATTCTGCAAGCGCCTTCCTCCTCCTCATGGATGCAGTTACTTTCCTAAGGCTGCAGCGCAGGACATGCTCAGTACCGTTTGCTTCCTCTTAGTGGCCTCCCCTGAAACACGTTTGTGACACCCCTTCTCCCCTGCGCTCACGACACGAGGAGCATCACACTCCAAACATCGGGATTTCCACGACCTACCTGCAGGTTCTCCCCCCAGTGAGACTTTCCTTCCAGGAGGGCATCCAGCACTGCACGGCTCGGTTCTCCGTTGGTCGCATCATTCCCACTCACAACGTAGTATGAAGCTCGAACCCTCTTGAAGAACTCCGGATCTGTATTCTTCCCACTGCAGTGGTTGGGGATGTATGCCAAGTCCACATAGACAGGTGGCCCCACGGGCACAGGAAAACCACTCTTAGGACTGTTGGAAGCTGTGGAAAAAAGGAAACAGAGGCTCTCAAAACCCTTCTGGGGAAGGACAAACGCTCAAATTAACAGCGAAGGCTCAGATTCCATGAAGGTTTTTCCCTGCAGCTGCAGCAACAACGCGAAGCTTTACACACACTCTGCCGGCCCGAAGGGGAGCTGGATGCATTTTGGGGCCAGTGCTGTCACCGCTCTAGGAGGGAAAGGGGGTTCTGCTGTTCTTCGGGGAGGGAGAGAGCAACCTGGTCACAGAGGCCTTTCCTGGAGAAGCTTTGGAAGAGCTGTCACCACAATCAATATGAAGTCCTGGTTTTTGTTAGTTAATAACTTACACTTGATAAAGCACTGTGTGCTGATGGCCTTTAAAGCTAGGCCTTTCCAGAAGCTCCACCCTGGTTTTCCACCATCCCTGCGAATCCCTGCTTCTTCAAGGCCTGGGTTGCTCTTTCCCACCGACCTTTAGTACCTCTTTTCCTCATTTGCTGCTGCTTTATTCAGATGCGAAATGGCCAGACAGGAGCTGTTGTATTCAGTGATATGAATACACAGGCAATGCACAGGAGAATTCTCCTTCCTGCTCTCTGCGGACTCACAGAGGCCTCCGTGCTCTTTCTGAGCCATGCAGGTAACTCTGGCTAGTCTCTCCTGTGAGCAAAACGCTGCTACCGGCACCGACAGCTCGCTGTGCTGCCTGGCTGCCCCAGTAACCAAGGATTCCTACCTGTCTAGTCCTCACACCAAGTTTACTTGGGCAACTCACAGCACCGCTCCAAGCGCAACCACTCCAACTTCTATCTTTGCCTCAACCCTCTCTCCATGCTTGCATGGCCAGGCGCTCTATCTTGCCAGTCCTTTCTGTGCCGTGCCTCTAAGATGAGATTATTCTGCACAGACACTCTGCTAACACCCTGGTGCAGCTTCTCTCTTGTCTGTCCCCTGCCTGGTTGTCATTTGGTCATGAAGACCAGCTGGCCCAACCCCAAGTCAGTTCACACTACTTCACAGAGCCCTGCCTTGCCTTGTCATTGCTCTGTCTGCTGCTTTCCTCTCACTCCCCACTACACCAAGAAGCTCCTTCAACTGCTTTGCCTGTCCCTCGCTCTTGTAAGCGACACCACCTTCGAATGACACCAGAGTATCTCACCTGAGCTGCACCTGGTGTGACAACCCCTCTGCCTTATCACTGCTCGCAACTCGCAATGCCTGACTGGCAAGTCCTGCTCTCTGCTCTGCTCCACTTACCCCAGCACTTCACTCCATGCTGACTCTAAAGAGAACAAGCATGCTTAAGCAAGAATCTCTTACCAGGGTTTGTTTTGATGCCATTAACAAAGCCCTTGCCAGGGTTGCTGAGACTGCCTCGGGATAACTCATCCTCTGCGTGAGGCGGCTGCACCAGGGCACCACGTGCTTTGGGCTTCTCTCCTCCATCTCTTTCTTTCTTGGCAGCGGCAGATTTGGGAGATTTGTCCAGTGGCTGTTTCACGGGGGTGGGCGATCGTTTCCCTTTCGCATCCAATTTCCGCGCAGGCGAGGAAGATTTGGGTTTGCTCAAAGGCTTCCTCACACCTTTGCTCTTTTCTTTCATGTCTTTCTTGGAAATTTTATCTGTTCTGCTCATGCTTTGCTCATTTACTAACATATCAGGGTCTACCATGCAGACATCTGGATGAGGAGGATGGGGGTGGGGATCTACCATTGGAACAGGCTGGGGATCATGGCTGGATCTGGAATTGGCATGATGAGCGCTCCCAACAGCTTTGTCCACTGGGAGGAAATCAGCATCTTCATCAGAGTCCATGTTGGCATCCGCTGTGATGGACGGGCATTCTTCTGTCTCAGGTGGGACATCTGAGTCTGACTGGGAGGTTCCAGAATCACTCACTGATGTTGGAGGGGTTTCCTCCACTGTGGCACTTTGCATGGGACTACTGCCGCTGTGGGGTGGTCTTCCGTGCACTGAAGTATGGCCATCCTCCTGTGACAGGTCACTATCTTCAGAAAGTTCGTGAGGACTTGGGTTGATGAACGAGGGAGAGAGCTCTCCCTTCCTGTGCTTGTGTTCACATGAGGAAAATTTATGTCCGCAATCAAAACTGCCTCCTCTGTGTGGCTCCATCTCATGGGAAGCATCCCCACGGTCCCCCGTTTTCCCACCCCTCTGCACATCTGAGAAAAAGGGCTGGAAACCATGTTCAGGGGACATCAGAGAGGAAGGGCGACTCTGCCTCTCCGTGTCCTCTTTGCCTGCACACGGAGAAAAACTGCTGTCAGCATCAGGACATGCTTTTTCATGTTTGGCCTCTGCTGCACGGTACGTACTTTCGAACACCTGCAGGCTGGTGCTCACCTCTGTTGGACCATTGGCTGTGGCTTCGTCTTGGCACTGATGATGAGGGAATGATGTCAACACACTGGGGAGAGATGTCAGTGTCATCAGCTGTTCTGCGAGTGGTGCTTTCTGCTCTGGGCTGCTTGCACAGGGGGGCTGTTGTTTCTCTGCAGAGAATGGTGTGGGTTGTGAACTCTGGTATTCCTTCCCGCACGGCGGAACACTGTCACCCATGCTCCTTCTGAACGGAGAGCCGTGGTCTTCAGCAAATGTAAAGTCTTTGGTTTCAGCTGTATGTGTTTTCACAGCATTATCTGGAACCTGTGGAGGCACGTCCCAAAGACTCCTGGGACCCGGTTCCACTTCTGCACCCGTGTAAGTGGAAAACATCTGGGAATAGAAACTTTCTGCCGTAGTTGATATCACAGGAGTGGTAGCTTCAGATGAAGGTTCCTCTGACAGGCTGGAGTCATCTTTCAGCTGCTGTTGGGGCACAGACTCTCTTTCCACAGCTCTGGAGAACAGCTTGTCTTCTTCGTACGGACTCAGTAGTGAGAATTTAGTAAAAGATGAGTCAAGGCTGATTTTCTCAGAAACTTCCAAGTACTCATCTTTCTTCCCTTGTTCTGAAAGCAAAGTACAAGGAGCCTTTAAAGGAAGAGAGGAATCTCCTAAAGGACTCCCCAAGGTCTGCTCATGTGTGAACACACTGGATGTTTTACTCTTTCCTATCAAGGAGCACTGAAACCCAGAACCCTCCACCACCCTGTCCTCTACTGCTGGGCCCTTTTTGCACTCCTCCTTCTTACCAGCAGCAGACCTCATCAAGTACATGTCTTGCTCTTGACACTCTGAGACCACGGCAGCGCTCGCACCATCTGTTACACTGAAATGGGAGTCCTTTGTGGGTTTTTCAGCAGCCTCTTCTTTTCGTGCAGAACCTTGTCTTAAATAGCACATTTCTGAAGCCTGCTCGTCTCTGCCTGTGTCTGGCAGGTCGCTATAAATGGCAGTGTGTGTCCCCACAACAGTGGCAGCTTTCTTACTTCCATATTCCTCTTTCCACCCTGGATCAGAGGGGGAAGAGGCCGTAGAGCTGGGTGAAATGGACTCCTGGTGCTTGCTCTGCAGAAAGGGTTCTGTCACGTGAAACTTGTCCATTGCTGAGATGTGTGCATAGACTGAGCCTGCAGCTTCAGCTGGGCTGTACAGTTTAGACTCCTTTTCAGATGTCTCCTTAGCACCTTTTTCTAACTCTGAGTCACTTAAGCTTTCTTCCCCTCGACCTGCTTTGTTGTAGTATGAATCTTTGGGATTTAGGCTTTCAGATTTCAGAGAAGGTGATACCTGCTCGTGACTAGACAGAATGATGTTCCTGTCTGAACAAGCAGCATCGATATAGGCAGCTGATTTGTCTCGATAAAATGTGTCCGTCATGCCTGTGGGAAAGGCAAATGCTCTGCTCACGGATGCTGGCTGCAGGTCAGAGGCCAGCTCTTCTGGCAAAGCAGAAGTCACCTTCAGTTTTTCCTGTCCTTCAGCTAGCCCAGGCTTACCCGTTTCAGACAAGGGCAAGAATCTTTCACGGACGTCAGTATAGTCGAAGGCTGAACCTGCTTTATCTTTAGGGGAAGCTGGAGATGACAACTCCTTCTCAGCAGAAGTGTAAAGGCAGGACTCTTCTTCCTTTGCAGAAACACTACTTCGACCTTT
This sequence comes from Upupa epops, assembly GCA_013397515.1. Taxonomy (NCBI): domain Eukaryota; kingdom Metazoa; phylum Chordata; class Aves; order Bucerotiformes; family Upupidae; genus Upupa; species Upupa epops. The sequence goes on along the minus strand of VZRI01004194.1, from coordinate 148,975 downwards.
TTGAGAGATCAGTGCTGTTACTGGCACCTTGTCAGTGTGACCTTGGCTGTCTGCACCCTTGGGTGTGAAGGGGGAGGGTCCAACTCCAGACACGATAATCTTCTCATAGATGTCAGCGTACTTGAAGCTTCTTTCATCAGGGTAGGGAGTTGGTTCTCTTTCTTCTTGCTCTTGTCTCGTAGAACTGTCATCACCTCTGGGTCTGCAGACCCCTTCCTCATAGGAGTAAGGCTCAGGGGAGCTCATGGAATAGGCCTCTGGAGGAGATACCACTTGGCTGGTGGAACCCACAGCCTCAGCATGGCCCATGGCTGAACTGCTCTTCTGACAGGGGCTCTGCCCTGGAGGAGAGTACTCATGCTGCCCCGACCCTGCAGCACTTTCTTCTGGGGACGCTGCTATATATTCGTATTCCAGTGATTGTGCAGGTTGCAACAGAGTGGATGCTGCTGCCATCTGCTCTTTTCTTCCTGCAGAATCATGAAGGCCCTCGGTGGGTTTGCAGTCCTTCTCTTGCTTTCTATCTGTCTTGTGTTTACAGACTGTTTCCTGATACAAACCACCCGTGTCCGATTCCTTCTCTGTGCCCTTCGATGGACCTTCCTCCCATAACGGTTTGCAGTGATCTAACTTGTAAGGCCTCTCTGTTGCATCAGCTTTCTTTTCCAGAGTGGTAGCCATCACAGACAGGGGAGACGCCATCAGTGCTTGGTCTAGTGACTTTGCATAGATATCTAGGGTGGCTTTCTCATCATCATCTAAGTAGGAGTAATCTTGTTTAGAAGTTGTCAACAATTCCTGCCCATCTTTGTCGCCAGTTAATGCTTTGGTCTGATTTTCTTCACCCAAGACATACTGAGAAGACGGGGAAGACTTTTTCATTTCTGCTCTTTCCGGGAGACTGATGTCAGTAGGAACTATTTCCACTGCCTTTGTTTCCGATGTAGGTCTGTCGCTCTTCTGTGTGTCTTCTTTGTAACCACAAGATTCCATCTTTAAACATTCTGCTTCTGCTTGCAGTAGCAAAGATCTGTCTTCAGTGTGATGGAGACACTCGTCATCCTCACCAGGCAACTGCCCTCCTCTTCCAGTCTCTCTGCCTTCTTGAGGATACCCAAACGCAGAGCCCCATGCTTCAGTTTCTGCCCTTCTCCAGGCGTGGCTGCCAGGCACTGCAGGAGCCAGGATCTCTTCCTCTCCCATTTTAAGAAGGGATTTTGTTTCATAGTCTGGTACCTCATCCAAAAATGTGCTTTCTCTCTCTTTATCGTACCTCTGCCGCCTGCCCTGAACAGGGATCTCCTCCACCTCTTCTGGAAACCACACTTTCTTCTCGTAACTTAAATCTTTCATGTAAAAGTCTTCCATTTCTGGAGATTGTTCTTTTTGAGCTTCCTTGAACTGGCAAGATTTTACGCCTTCAGCAGGGAGGTTGGAAGACATTTTATCCTCGGTTGGGCTAGTCTCTGCGAAGTGTAAGGCCTTCGCATCTGGAGATGCTTCCTGAGAGTCCAAGCCTGCAGGTTTTTCCCTGAATGAGCCCTTTTCTGCTGCAGACAATAAACTGCTGTCATCCGTAGACGTGTCCTCAGCTGAAGTATCTCTGGGTGACACATCTTTAGCCGAGCTACTTTCTGGGCAAGGAAAAGATTTTGTTGCTTCTTTTGTGAACCCTTTGGCAGAAACCTTCAGCGATTTTTCATGTGTAGCTGGGGTCTGTTCTGCGGAACCCACAGATTTAACAGCCTCTGAAGGGAATCTGTCCGTAACGTCAGACACAGATTTTTCCTTTGTGGGTACCTCTTCTGTGAAACTAAGAGGTTTGATGTCTTCTGGGGAAATTCCTTTAACAAAAAGTTCTGAAGAGAGTTCCTTGCTGGGACTCTCGGTGAGAGAAATGGATTTGCTTTCTTCTGGAGAAATATCTTTAATAGAAATATGAGAAGACTTTTCTTCGTCCGAGGTGTCATCTCTGGAATACGGTTTTCCTTCTTCAGTAGTCACTCCCTTCGCAGAAACATCTGAGGATTTTTCTTTCCCAACACTTTCTTCTGTCGCAGAAAGCGATTTGCTGTCATCTGGCGAAAACTGTGATTTCTCTCTTTCAGGCTTGCTTTGGCTCGTGAGCTGCGCAGGAGACACGCTGCCCAGAGGTGCCCCTGCAGTAGAGAATGGCTCAAAGGACAAGTGCTTTGAGAATCCAATTAAACTTTCCGTCATTGTTTTAGTTCCTTGCTCTTTTCCTGCCTCCAGGAACTTATCTCTCCTGGGATGGGATAGCACTGGACACTCCTCCTCCTCCTCCCTTAGCACCACTGTGTCCTGCTTGTGGTAGGAGAGCCAGGGCAGCTCCTCCTTCCCCAGCAGTTCCTCCTGCCCTTCTTTCCCAGGAGACACTGGAACATCACTGCCCAAGTCCAGTTTATGCTGTATAGGTCCAGGCACTTCTTTTTCTTGTCCGTACTTAGCTGCAGATACCTCCTCTTTTCTGAGAGGTCCATCTTTGGCTTCCTTTACCACGACAGATGTTTGGTCTTCCAACTTCTTGGCGGCAGCAGCATCTGGTTGGTTTTCAAATAGATCTGAATCTACTGTTTCTAGTTTTTCCTCCACTGGAGACTGGTGGAAAGGTGTGTGTCCTGCACTAGTGGGGCCAGAAGGGGTGGGAGAGGCCATTTTGACTGTACTATCATCAGGACTCATGCACCGTTCTTCAGCCTCTGCAGAGTCAACCTGGGCAAACGATGCTTCTTCAGCGGATAAGGGCAGCTCAGAAGTTTGCATCACCTCCGTAGGAACACTGATTAACACAGTACCAGGACATACTTCATGAGAAATCACGGGGGCATTGTAATGCCCCCTGAGTTTCTCAGGTATTTCAGTATTTGGAGTCCCATCTTCTTCTTCTTCTTCATCCTCCTCTACCTCTTCATCAAGATCCTTTTTTTGAGCGTCTAGTTTTCTCTCTCCTTCTGCTAATGCATGGAAATCTTCGGGGGGAGGAGATTTAAAGTATTTGTCTTCCTCCAAGGATGATGTGGGAGAGATTGTTCCAGCAGAGGGAACGTAGTCAAGACCCTGGGTTGCTTCAGTCCGAGAGGAGGGCATGCTGTTTACTGTGTCTAGAAGTAAAGAGCTTTTCCCAGTCTCTTCCGTTTGTGGTGCTGTTATAGATGCCACAGATTGATCTTCTGCTACTGAAGTTGCAAAAGACGAAAGTTTATCGCACTCTGTGATGGAGGTAGCAGAGGATATATGTTCCTCCTCAGCAAGAGGTGCTGCCACAATGTTTGTAGGATATGCCAGCATTTCAGACTCCTGGCCAGCATAGCTCTTGGCTGAAATGTCAGCAGTAGGCACGGCTGGTACTCCATGTATCGCTTCAAAAGAGCCTGGGTGGTCGGGAACAGAAATGTCATAGGCATTGACATCATACTTCAAGTGTGGGATCCTGTCTTCCTGTTCATCATGTATTTCTTCATCAGAAATTGTCTGCTCTGTTTCTGAGTAGCCTGGGATAGTTTCATCTTGGATATATGAAACATGTTCTGCTGTTGCTCCTGGTGGAACTGGCAGGCTGCTCAGATACGACTCTTCCTTTGTTGTGTCCTTTCCAAGTAACTTGGTCTTCTCACTCGTGACACCGAATACTTTTTCCTTTTCTGCAGTGGTAAATATTTTGTCCTCCCTCTCATCCTGATCCAGCTCAGAGAGCTTTCCTGCCTTCTCCTTTGTCTTCATGTACTGTTCTTCCTTTCCTTCCAGCTCTGCCTTTTCTATCACATCTTCTTTCTTCTCCTTCTCACCCTCTTCCTGTGTCTCTGTCCCTTCGATATACTTTTCACAAGTCTTGGTTCCTGCTTCCCTCTCTTTCCTGTCCAAAGAGATTTTCTCCTCTTCCTCCTTTTCTTCCTCTCTGAATGCTGATGGGTGAACACCCTTTTCTAAAAGGTCTATCTGTGATGGTACCTGTTCGGTATCTGTGAACAGCGGAACTTCCGTGTATCTCTTGTCATGAGTTTCCTGTTTTGTTCTCTTCTCATTCTCCGTTTCTTCACCTGCTTTCAGTTCTAGCTGGTGGACTGCCTTTTCTTCTCCTGGTGATTCTTCTTCCACATCAGTAGCAGTTTTACCCTGATCAGGAACGCTTGTTTTCAAAATCAGATCCACTTCAAAGCCACTCCGATCAATGATGTCAGAAGAGTCCTTGGTCTCTGTTTCAGGTGCTCTCACAGTCTTATCGCTAACCTCAGTATCAGACATTCCTCGCATGACCTGCAAAGCTGCATTCTCCTCGTGCTTCAGTTCCTCAAAGTCCTTTGTAAGATCTTCAGGCGAAGACAGGACTAGCCTCTGTTCAGCAATGGCAGTGTCTCCTGGCTCCCCCTGTGCAGGTGCCTTCTCTATCGGTGTTGTCTTCAGGTCAGCAGACACTTCCTTTTCAGCTTTGACTTTGATCTTCTCAGTTTTCAATCTGCCTGGAACTTTGGCCTTGTATAATGTTTTTCTTACTTCTGGGGTAAATGGTTTTAGGTCTGGCTTAGAAATTTTTTTGGGCTCTGGTTTGCTTTCTTTCTTTTTATCCTCTTTCTTTGAATCTTTTTTTTCCTCCTTCCTTCCATCATCTTTTTTTAAGTCCTTCTTCTCCTTCTTAATCTCTTTCTTTTCTTTGTCTTTCTTCTCCTCTAGTTTGGACACCTTCTCTTTAAGATGCTTTTTTCCAGCCTTGTCTTTTGCCAATTTTCTTTTCTCAGCTTTCAGAGCATCACTTGTTTCTGTCTTTATCTTTTCGTGTTTAACAGGCTTCTCAGGAATTTTCTCTGAGTTTTCTTTAACCTTTTTCTCCATTTTAGCATCCTTTATGACTTCTGGTTTTACCTCCTTAATCCCCTCTTCAACAGCCTCTTCTTTCTTAGCTTGCCTCGTCACAGGTGGCTTTGGGGAAGATTTAAGACTCTCTTTACTGTCAGTTCTTTGCTTGATTTTAGTCTGTTTCAGCACGGATGGAGGTATTCCAGAAGTTATATCTTTCTGAGTAGCCACTGGGTACCTCAGAAAATCCAAGTGCTTGAGCTTCTCAAGACCTTCCAGTATTTTATTTTGAGGAGCATTTCCAGGAAACAAAACCCTTACAATTTTCTCTGTTGGGCTAGCTGGAAGCCACACCACCAGAGCTGTGATGGACGTGAGGTAGGGGACAGAAATTTCACCTTCCTTCCCATTTGCGAGAATTATGCCAGTCTTAGCTTTACTATTACCAGCCCACTTCTGCATCAGAAACTGCATCTCCTTACTGTCCTTGACAGGATTCAGAACATACATGTCCAGCTTACCCACTCCCATTTTGTGGAAAAGTGTGATGGGTTCAATGGTGCTGCTCACCACTCTGTAGAGAGGCTCTGATTTAATGCCCAGTTTGTTGAGATACTGTAGTGTCAGACAAGCTTCTTCAATGCTCCTCTTTACTTTCATGGATGATTCAGGCATCTTCAGCTTTTCAGGAACATTAAAAAAAACAACCCCTAGCTCAGGAGAAATTAGGTTCTTCATCCAGTCACTGTAGTTGGTAGAGCCCTGGGATTGCTCCTCCTCTTGTTCAGCAACTTTCCTCTGCAGCAGCCCATTGATGCCAGGTAGGTTGTCTGCACCGATGTGGGTGAGCAGGATTGAGTCAATTCTATCCAGGTGCCTCACCAGCTTCCAGAAGCAAGACTTCCTGTCAGAGCCACCATCCACAAGGATGTTAAAACCATTGACAGCAAAGAGGGCAGAGTCACCTCTTCCCCCAGGGAATATATAGCAGCAGGGTTTAGAAAGCTTCAGAAAGCCCCCTGAGGTGGGTGGCTCCAGGAGATCAAACGGAGATGGCACGTCAACTGTCTCAGAGACGTATTCTGCAAATTCAGACACCCCATCCATTTCTGGCAAAACTGGATCAGGGTTCAGTTTCAGATTAATGATGTCTTGAAATCGAGGATGCCCAAGGTTGCTCCAATCTCCTTCCCCCAAGCACGATACTGTAAGGGAGGCCTTGATATCTGAATCGGTGTTGCTTAGAATCTGGGTGACCTAATGAGACAAGCACAGACAAATGAAGGTCAAACGGAGCTCTGAAACCAATTGGGATTTAAGAAAAAATAAAAAATCAGTTAATGCAGGAGCACTGAAGACACCGTGAAACTGTTACTGACAGGACACACCGTGCGCGCCTGGCATAGTCCGAAATCTCATTGCCAACAGGCGCACGGGACTGTGTTCTGCTCACTTTCGAAATTCTGCGTGTTGGCGTGCCGGGATGCTTTCCTGCTATTGGGACTGCACAGCGACAGGATCTCTGGAAAGAAAATGAAAGCAGGAACCACCTTTTACTCTTTCCTTGCTCCTTCTTATTGAGCCTGGGAATACAGTCCCCAGCTTTGGCTCAAGAGTAGTGGTTTCTTTTTGTTTTATGAATTCTAACCCTGAGGTACCCTTTCCAATGCTAAGCATCATTACCTGAACTTACTTTCATTCACTGGCTAATGGTCAGTGTCACAGGACTTTCTTTTTTATTTAGATTATATTTTTAATTTTCTTTTCTTTTTTTTTGTGACATATCCCAGGCAAAACATTAAGCCTCACACTTCCAAAGTGTCTAGAATCAGCACTTGAAGGTGGAGTCACCCACGCCTGTCACCTTGGAAAATTTAAGCCAAGTTGTTAAAGCAAGACGCCCACGACCACAGCATGAATTATTTACAGCTTGTTATTTTTTGGCTGGACATCAAGCACACCCCTCCGCAGATCTGCCACCCCAAGGAGTGGTGCAGGCTGTGGTGCTCGAAACATGCACCCTAGGAACAGGAAGGGACGTGCTGGCTTACTGCTCATACTCACCTCTGGGTCTGAAAGTATCTCAGCAAACTTCTGGTAAGTGAAGGTCCCTGACTGCAAGATCAAGTCTCCTTCCTGGTCTGAGCTCTGACCACAGAAAATCAGTAGTTTGTGGGCCGATGAATCACACACCAGCGAGCGGACCTGTTACCGTGAGAAAAAGCGCTGCGGTCAAAAGGTTACGTGTTCCTCATTAACACCAAGAAACCACAGCACACGGACAGGTAATACTTACGAGGTGTCCACAGACAGACAAAACACAGGTTTTCTAGATACAGGAAAGGAGGTTAGTGAAGAGGGAGCACACTGCCAAAGCTTGCTCAACAGGGCTCATGTCACATCGTAACTCATGCTGAGAAAGTACACCAATGCTAAGAGAAAACGTTTTGGCATTACGCTGCCAAGCAAGAGGTGGGCACATCTGGACTCTCATCGAACTAGAATGCTGAAGTTTCAGAAGCCCCCCGCCTTGTTTGCTAGGAAATCCATAAAAATCAGGCAATTCTGAGGCACTAATTCCTGCAGGAAGCAGCTCAATCCTAAAGGGCCAGCACACAAGAAAATGCCACTCTTGCGTATTTCTTTATCTAGCAGTAAATTCTGCCACAGAACAGTGGTTACTGCATATGTGATGTTGGCAAGACCAGAACAGTTGGCCACCTCAGCACACCTTGCACCAGTCTGGCAGCACATTCCAGCTCTCCAGAAGGTGTGAAGTGTGACGATCAATGTCAAGCAAGGGCAGGAGAGCTGGTGTGGAGAAAACCCGCTGGCATCCGGTCCTTACCTCAGACACGATGCTGTCCACATTGGGATTTACCAGAATCACTGTCTCCAAGGTATCACTCCGGTGATGGAGGGTTCTTTGTCCTGGAGAGAGGCAAGGGATTAGATGTGATGGGAAAAGCTGGCAAGACAGCATCCACCTACCAACGCCTTAGCCTCAGAAATTCTGCTTCATCGTGGGGTTGACTGCAAGCCCTGCATTGTGGGCCAAATACCTGGTCTCAAAGAACAAAGCAAACTCTTTCAGCAACAAGGAAAAAAAATCCTGGTTTTGGATCAGCACAGTTCACAACTCAACTCCAACATGTTTGGAAATCCACCGTCACCTCCTTGTGCCAGACAGCTGTGTGCCACAAACACTGCACAGACCATTTACTCCCTCCAGACAGAAGTATCTTCTCTCATTGCACCTACCAAGGGGAGGTATCTCTGGATGTTGTCCAAGCCTTCGTCACCACAGGGTGAGCCAGCTGGTGTAGGCCACCTCAGTCTTCATCAGAGTGGAGCAGAATCAATAACCTATTTCTCACCATTCTTAACGTGTTTATTCTCTGACAGAGTGGGTTTTTTTACCCAAACATCAGGATAAACTGATGCTGGGGGAACAACCTAGGTATTTGTAAAGGCATGGGTGATACCGTGGCATTGTGCCCCAGCAGTGCCTCGGCACCTCGCTGACTGCACCATGCAGTTGCCACAGCACTCACTCCATGGCAGGTCCTCCACTCACATGCTGTGTGGAGCATCCACAACAGAAGCCAGTAGGCCTGGGACAAACTGCAACCCGTGCCATCACCCAGGCTCCAGCCTCTGCCGCTTTACTGCCTGTAGATCCCAGGCAGACGTTTTGGCAGTTGTTACCCACATCACTTCAGAGAACACAGCTCAATGTACAGAACCTCTAGCAGCAGTCTCTCCCTTGTGTGCTGTGAAAGGAGGACGACTCTCAGGCACAGTGCTGTTCACTGGTGCCCAGCATGTGAGCATCAGACCAGACACAAGGTGCCAAGGCTGCACAGGCAGCACCAGCCAGGGGGCTGCAGGCCAGGCAGTGCTTGGTGAACAGTGCTGGCTGTGAAAGGGATCAGTCCGGAGGACTAACAGGCATGGCAGAACCGCAGCTCTTTGCCATTTGTGTGGTTCAAACCCAAGCAGCTGAGCTGTCACTGGTGAGCCTGGCAAACAAAGCATAACTGGTTAGCATTCTGCTTGCATTCCCCACCTCCCGAAGGTGAAAGAAAGGGAAGGGTTCAAGCTCCGGGGCCAGCAGCTGCTGGCAGATGGGAGGTAGGAATGGTGAAGCACTGAGTCTTGTGGAGGGCCATAAAGATAATAAAGGGATGGAAGCACTTTGATATGAGGCAGGGTTGAGCATCCTGAGACTGTTTGGGCTAGAAAAGAGAAGGCTTGGAATCTATCAAAACATATGAAGAAGCCAGACTCTTCTCAGTAGTGCCTGAGTGACCGGACAAGAGGCACAAATCAAGACACAAACAATTTTATGTTAAGGCAAGAAAACACTTTTTCTGACTGTGAGGGTGGTCAAACACTGGAGCAGGCTGTACAAAGAAGTGGCACAGTACCCATCCTCGGAGATGCACAAAATGCAACTGGACACAGACCTGGTAAACTTGCTGCAGCTGAGCTTTCTTGAGGAGGTGGGAATGGATTGAAGGATCTTTCCAGCCTATGATTCAATGATTACACAATTCAGTGCAGTAGTGCAGCTCTCCAGAGCTTGGCTCCCGACTCACTATTGGGTAGATCCCCTTCCTTCAGCTGCAGAGGTTGTTTCTCAAACAGGTACAGCAATGCAGCCACACAGACAGGCCATTCCAGGAATGCTGAACTTCTGCACGCAGACCTGCATGCCAAAACCCAAACTGTTCTTCATCTTAATTCAGAGATAAAGCGAAAGAGCACACAAACTCCAGGCTTAGCTGCAAACTGTGAGACAACACCACAGCCAGACACCCTGCCTGTGAACTGACACCCGGGCAGCTGCTGCCTCCCCAGCTCAAGTGATGGCAGCACCCCTGCACATAATGAAGAAAACGCTGAGCTGTGCCCATCATCCCAAAGTCTCTCAGAACCCAAGTGCTCATCAATCTGAGGAGCCCTTTGCTGGCTACTTCCTCTTCACAGGGCTAGAGAAGAAACTGCACAGACAAAGGATTTAAACACAGAGACTGGGCCGTCCTTCTGCTCACTAAGATAAAGTATGTGTCACAGAAACAAGTGGCAGTGCACCTGACCCTTGCAGACACGCTGATTGAAAGCACATTGCCCGGGTTGTTGCCAGACGTTTGTCCTTACTAGAGCCCTATCTGTCATGGGTCCTTGCCTGCATCCCCACGTGTCCCACTTGGGTTGCCATTACGTAGCTGTCCACCTTAGACCCCATCCTTCCCACCTGGGCACCTTAACGTCATGGGTTGGAGACCCTGACTGTTATTTTACCCAAGAACTTTCAGCTGAAGCGTCAGAACACAAAGGAAGGGTTTAACAAACCCCCTGACAGATCTGCAGGTGGTGAAATAACTGATTCCATTTGGGAAAGAAAGGCAACAGGACATTTTCATTCACTCCACCATCAGGAAAGACCCCAATTCATCCCCCACCACACACATCAGAAAGAAGGAAGTTGCCAGGGCTGGGGGGAGAGGGGAAAGAGGGGAGTGAGGAGGCTGCAATTTTTCAAACTTTTTAAACCCAAACTTTTCTGAACACACAAACGAAACCCACAGGCTCTGCTCAGCTTTGAAAGCAGAACGGTATCACAACTGAGTGCAGGTTTGGAAATACTACTATAAATGGCAAAATCACTCAATTACATTTTCCAGTACCAGGAATATCCTAGTCAGACCCCCAAAGACTGCAGCCTTCAACTTGCCTAGAACAAACATCTGAACATAGCTCTCCGACTACAGACCTGCCCGTGCACTCTCAACACAGATCCCCGACCCTGCTCAGCCGTCACAAAATACACACACCCCACCAGGTTAAACAAAATCTCCTTTCCCCCAGTAACGGAGGGAGTAAATGTCATTAGCCGCGAATGTCTCATTTTGTCCGAGTCTTCAATTTGCGTGTCCGGGCAGATTCACACTGCTGCAGTCATCATAATGCCCGCACATATCCAGAGAACATCTCTCTTCATCAGCTGCCATCTTTGCCATCCGGTCCTTCAGAGTTGAGCATCTTCAGGCCCTCATGAACACTGCCACCCATTCCTAAAACTCTTCTCATTCTGCATGGCCGTTAGGAGTAGTAAGAGCAGAAGTGTGCAAGGCAAGAAGGAACACAGAAGACTCACAGCCTAGCATTAATGCATCTTCTGCAGTGTTCCACACCCTGCTTTTTTTAGGCATCATAACACAGCCTGGCACTAGCTTCATGCCTACCATCAGGGGTACTCGGTGACGTCCACACTGCACCCTGCCATCACACTATCCACTGAGCCCTTACAGAGTCTCGAAGGTTTAACTTTTCTCGTGTGCTTGATGTTGCATTTTTCACAAGGAGTTTAATGGGACACAATGACAGCTGTGCAGTTTAGTTACAGAAATTCCTCACAGTCCTTTCTAGATATAAGTAACTGAGTCATCTACAGATTTAGCCATCTGTTTGCTCCAGTCCTTTTCCTTGTCATTACAGTACGGTACAGGTTTATATTTAGTAGAAAACCATGCAGCTCTTGTGTTTGGCCTCTGGGTGCTGTAGAATCATTATTATACATTTGCTTTCTATTTCTTTTCTGTCTCTTCGGTGGTTTTCGACCCATGGCATTAGTTACCTTCCACCCACAGCAGGTGCTTGATGCGTACATAAAGAGAGCAAAAAAGTGCACCTCGCTGAGAAAACAGACAGGGGCATTCTTCTACACACCGATCACATTACCTATCGCTGTACAGAAGTAACTACACCTTCGTCCTGACTGACCACAGAGGGCACGCAGAAAGCTCTGCAGGGCAGTCACCTCTTTAGCAGGAACTCACCACGGAGACACTACGCAAAAATGTCCCAGAGAGGATGAAGCAATTCTAGAGCAATTTCCATGGCTAATTCCAGCAGGCCATTTCAGGATGTGCAGGCTTCACCCGTGGATCACTACTGGGGAGGGAGGAAAAGTATGGTTTTTTCAAAAAGCGCTGTTGTAAGAGCGTGTATAGTTTACGTACTAGAAAGGAAGGGTGGCTGGTCACTGGATCAGACTCGCCAGGAAAGCAGTCATGGCACCAAGCCTGCCAGAGTTCAAGGAGCATCTGGGCAATGCTCTTAGTCATATGGTCTAGTTTTAACTGGTCCTGTGAGGAACAGGGAGTTGGACCTGGTGTTCGCTTCCAACTTGAGATATTCTACGTTTACAAGGCCTGAGTGGGGAGCTCATTGTGTGTGGCAGAAGACAACAAAGGCACTGAAATTTTGGAGCTGGTATGAATTAACCATCCAAGACTGTCTACGTGTGCAAAGAGATATGGGGTGAGAGAATGAGGGACCACAGATGACTGCAGGGGTGGTTAGTCTAGGCTAAACCTCAAGACATTGCTCTGGGATAGCTATGGAACAAACAGGATGCCAGAGAAAGAGATGATCCTAAAAGTAGACAGATGGCTGTAGAGGCAGAAAAGGAGGTCACGCTGCCAATGCAGTTCCTTGTGTGCAGTGTTCTGCCACTCGAAGTGAAAGCACCTGAACCCCCTGTAGCTGAATAATGAATTCTGCCCTGGTCCAAAGGGCTGGCAAGGATAGCTGCAAGAGCTGCTGCTTGTCGTTCACTTTAATCTTTCAGAACATCACACCCCAGAGGCCTTACCATTCTGCTGATCAGAAGTGGAAGAACCATGGTTACAACTCATTGTGTTGAAATCAGAAACCAACTGCAGTGCAGCGGGACCCGGGTCCCCCTCTTCGTGAGGTGTGATCAGCGGGGCCAAAACTGTAAATTGTAATCTCTTGAGGGAGCGACTGTGCTGCAGTCAGTCACGCTGTTCTGACTGCTACATCAAACCGCAGTGATCACTGGGACCACAGAGATGCATAAAGGACTGGCTTACACTCCTCTGGTGAGAGGAGGGGGCCTGCTTAGCCTGGAAAAGAGAAAGCTCCAGGAAGAGACCTTACCGATGTTTGTGCTTACCTGGCAGCAGGGTGTAAGTACCGGGCTGCAGAGCTCTCTGGACACTGTCACACAGAGGTTGAAGATTGTTCAACACACTGCACAGAAGCCAATCTTCTCCCCACCCAGGAAGCCTTCTTTATCATCTTCCTTGGCCTTCCCACACACATCCCTCCTTTGTCTCTACGATTATTTAACCTTACTAGGCCAAGATCTACCAGTAAAGCGAACGGCAATAGTACGTTGATAAAGAACAGCCTAGGCATGTTCTAGAGGTGCACGAGCCACAGCAATTACAAAACTACTCTTCCTAACTCTCTGAAGTCTTACCTGACATATCTTTTACCTGAGATACCTCTTGAGGTTGCTGCTTCTGGAAAGTCTTACAAAACGACGCTAGATATCACTATGGTTCAGCACCTTCTACTACACTTCAGTAAAGCACTGAGCACTGTATTACGTGGTCTTCCTGATGCTCTACTGAATAAAGTCCATCTCCGAAGACAGTCAAACCATGCATGAGTGTTCTCAGTGTGCATATATTTGCATAATTAACATGAGCTAGTGCAAGCTGAAAGACTGTCACTCACTTCATTCTGAAATGACATTGTAATGCTGAGATAGTAACTGACTTTTTCATTCTGAGACTGTGAAGTCTCTAACTGCAGCTTCTTCAGTGCCAATGAGAGAAAAAGGATCCAGCTCCAAGTAGTGTCCATTCAGAGAAAGTGAAATAACACATTCATTTACAAACAGTCCCGGACTGTACCGAGTACAGCAAGCTCCAGCTCCTTGGGAGAGGGATTACAAAGACCAGAGGAAAAGGAGGAAGGGTCCTGCACGTAATTCTAAGCAGGGTCCTGCCTCTTATCCCATCTGTGCAAACACACCTTCCTACCTCCTACTGCAATATGGACCCATCCATCCATAAGACCAGGAAAGCCGAGTGAGGGAGAGGAGTGCATGTACGTTTGCTGGAAGCAAGGACCTACATGCAGCACCTGAAGGGCACACAGATGCTGAAGCTCCTTCCTCCTGCATGCAAACTGAGCAGCATACAGCTGGTAGGACCAGCTCTGCCAGCAAATCAGATGGGCTCAAAAAATCAACACACATTGCTCTGGCAGTCAGTACACAAAGCAGAAACTGCAAATTCATCATTCAGCTCCTTCCAACCTACAGACTTGTGCATCTTGGAGACATCTCTTAGCTTGTCTGTACTGGGCCATCCTTGCTGTAACATGGGAGTAACAAGCCCTTACCTGTTATGAAAGGTCAGAAGGTGGTATCAACCCTTGCGACATGCTTGGGTGATTTCAACACTGTGGGCAGAAGCATGGGAATCTGTGGGCAACCACAGCAGCAGCACTGTGAACTGGAACACGCTACAGAGCAGCATGAGGAAAATGTTCACTCCGCCTCTCTGCTGTCTGTGCGCTCAGGAGAGTCCTTGCACGCAAGTTTAAAAAGAAGCCCCTCTGCAGAGGGTGAGTCAGATTCTGAACAACGTGTGGGCATTCATGGTAGGTTCTAGACTGGAAAGATTCTGGACAACTTAAATTTTAGAGAAAAGCTTCATTTCCTTCTCTTGGCAGAGATAGGCAGCTGCCTTACATGGGGCACCTCCAGAGGCCTGGCTCTGGCAAGCAGCAGTAGCTGCCACACAGGACAGCATCTCACTCTGGTTTGACCACTAAAAGACACACCAGAGTCTAGAACATGCTAGCATCAGCCTCTGCCCTAGCTGAGGAAAGCAGGCTCTCTGCCTCTGGTTGCTCAGCTATGCAGAAGACAGCTGCCACCCTGTTCACCATTATGACTGGGTGACCCACCATCTCAAACAGTTTCCACAGACTGTAAATTAAGATCCCAAAGCCGATATCACACCTAAGTTTTATTTCTTTCTTTTCATTCAAAACCTTGAGAAAAGTCTCTTCGGGATACTCTATTTCTTTACGTACACAGAATCCCTGGCACCTAGTAGCCTGGTGTTTTTTCTTTTCAGCTGGACAACAATGTCCATATTCAGTTCAGCATGTTTTGATTGAGATGATGTTATGCGGTCATGTCGTTTCCTCAGTTTAAACCTCTTCACTCTTTCTTGCCATGACCATGTTGCTCTCTGGGCTCCTGAGATTCTTTTTTGTCTTGACTGTTCAAAACACATTTTGATGTATCATCCATGCCTGCAGCCAGCAAGCTGTTATCATCCCCATCCTGGCCTGCCTTAAAGGAGGCTATGAAGAAAGAGTGTATTCCAGAGCAGCTCTCCCAGGACCAGGAGGCTCAGCTGACAGCTGACTCAGCTCTGGCTGCCTTGAGCCAAAGCTCTCTCTCAGCAAGATCAGCCCCCACTGGGGACTCCACAGACACCAACTGGCTGAGCAGCTGCAGAGGCAACTAGCAAAAACCAGGCACTGGGCCCCAACAAGAAACATTCCTAAGCCAACAGATACTAATCTGCAGCTCTTCCCTTGCAGTCTGGGTGGGAAGCTGGAGGCCCCATGCCCAGTCATCATCTTCACAGAGGACAGAGAACCTAAAAGCGCATAGCACTACGGCCTTCTCATGGGTGCATTCCCTCAGGAGCTGGGTAACCTCTGGCTCCCTCCCTGCCAGAGGGGCTTCTAGCTGAAGCTTGTCTCTTTTGTGTACAGCTGAAGTACCCGGTGGCACAGACACACAAACGGATTCTTCACACATCTCCGCTCCCGAACGCCAGACTGTATAATGACTCTTTGATCCCTCCCCCAACAACTCTAAGGAATAATAAGTTAATTATGCAAGCCACAGCCATCTCCACAGGGTACACAAAGAACACCCTTGGATTGGCATCGCCCTCTGTTTAGGGAGGCATCCTTGCTTTGGTGCAATGCTAAATGCGCGTGCTGGTTGCAGATCAGGAATTGTCTAACACTTGGATGTGTCTGCCAGAATGACAGTGCATTACCTTTCAGTGGCAGTCTTGTGCCAGACAACATTCCCAGTTAAGTGGAAGGAGTAGTGCTGGAGCTTGGTGTAAACTGCCCAAAAAAGACTAAGAGGGGTTCGGAGGCTGGGTGGGAGGCTGCAGTGCAAACTGATGTCCAACTGTTGGACTGGGGTGCCTGAAGAGACGCAGCGATCCCGACAGCTCTGGGCACATACAGCTCTTTGTTTCTTTTCCAGAGATGAGCAGAGCAAAGGGCACAGCCAGCGCATGGGGTGATCACAGCTAAAAAGGGTGTCCCCCAGCCTGTATTCTACAGTAACCACATAGTATAACAGAAACATTGTTAGGAAAGCCCTGCAGTTTTAGCTTTCTAGCATGATTCAGCAGCTAAGAATGATGAGGAATTGGCCTCAGGCAGTGTTTTGTGGCCCACAAGCAAGTGTTCTGCCTTTCATGGCCTGAAAAGATTTATTTCCTAATACTTTCCATTTCCACATCCTCAAAACCTCTGCAGAAATAGATAAATATCTACTTACTTATCAATTGCTAAATCTAAAGGTCTGTCTGCTTTCTGATTTTCTTTAGCAAATCTTCTCTGTGTATCAGCAAACTTAAAATATCTTTTTAGAATCATAGAATCCTCCTGGCTGGAAAGGACCTCTAGGATCACCAAGTCCAGCCCTGATCCCAACAGCTCCCCAACCCCCAGACCGTGGCCTCAAGTGCTCTAGCTGCTCGGTTTTTAAACCCCTCCAGGGATGGAGCTTCTGCCCCCTCCCTGGGCAACCTGGTCCAGTGCCCAACCACTCTCTCAGCAAAGATCTTCCTGAGATCCAATCTAACCCTCCCCTGATGAAGCTTGAGGCCATTTTCCCCCATCCTAGCATTAGGAATTTGGGAGTAGAGACCAGCAGCAGCCTCACTACAACCTCCTTAGGGTTAGAGAGTAATAAAGCTTCCTCTCAGCCTCCTCTTACCTAGACTAAACACCAGCAATTCCCTCAGCCACTCCTCATAGGGAATATTTTCCAGACCTCTCCCCAGCCTCACTGCCCTTCTCTGGCCCCACTCCAGCTCCAACATCCTTCTTGTACTGTGGCATCCAAAACTGGACACAGTACCCAAGGTGTGGTCTCAGAAGTACAGGGGCACCATCACCTCCCTACACCTTCTGGTTACACCGTGCTGACTCATGTTCAGCCAGCTGTCAACCAACACCCCCGGGTTCCTTTCCACCAAGCAGCCTTCCAGCCACTTTGCTCCAGCCTGTCCAAATCCCTCTGCAGCGCCTCAAGCAGATCGACATTGCCGCTTAATTTCATGTCATCTGGAAATGTACTGTTAAACAAGACTAGTCCAAACACTGAGCCCTGAGCGTCACCACTGGCTAAATGGATTTAACCCCAGTCACCACAACTCTCTGGGCTCGGCCATCCAGCCAGTTTTTAATGCAGCTAAGAGTCCACCTGTCTAAGCCATGAGCCACCAGCATCCCCAGCAGAACGCTGTGGGAAATGGTGTCAAATGCTTGACTGAAGTCCAGGTACACAACATCCCCCACTTTTCCCTCATTCACTAGGCGGCTCACTCGATCATAGGGGAGATCAGGGTGGTTAAACAGGACTTGCTCTTCATGAACCCACATTGGCTGTGCCTGATCCGCCTGTTGTCCTGCACTTGCTGCATGATCACTCCCAAAATGAACTGTTCCATGATCTATCCTGGTACCAAGGTCAAGCTGACAGGTCTGTAGTTCCCCGGATCCTCCCTTCTGCCTTTCTTGCAGATGGGCATCATATTGGCAAGTTTCCAGTCATCCAGGACCTCCCGTGTTAACCAGGACCGCTGATATTAGTGGGAATATGAAAACCAGATGAAATTTGAAAGGCAATAAGTGCTAGCAAAGCACTGAGTGGCTGCATGAGAAGGCTAGGGCAGAGCTATGTGCTGTCCTGGGGAGCAGTGGA
Source organism: Upupa epops (assembly GCA_013397515.1). Taxonomy (NCBI): domain Eukaryota; kingdom Metazoa; phylum Chordata; class Aves; order Bucerotiformes; family Upupidae; genus Upupa; species Upupa epops. The sequence continues at coordinate 131,298 of VZRI01004194.1, read as the reverse complement.
CACAGGACATAAAGTGAGGGGTGTTAAAATCGCATCTGGAAAAGAAGGGAAAGCCAGCAGTGTTGGAAAAGGAAAGTATCTTTGTACGTATAAGGTTCCTGTTTTTTACAGAAGTTTCACAATAGCATGTGATGATTTTTCATCCTGGGATACTGAGCGGCACAGTGAAAGTCTTGGCACCACTGAAATAAAGCCCTGTGAGAGTGCAATAGGAGACATGCCTTATCTGGAGGAGCTGAATGAACAGTTACAAAGGACAGGAAAACAAAGCTGTGTACAGAGAGAGTGAAGATAATTCAAAACATCCCTAGGAACCGTAGACCTGAAAGCAGAGTCAGAGTGACTTCAGCCTCTAACAAGGGGAAATCTGCGGGTACTCATTTTAGCCACAGACTAATGGGAATTTCCAGTACACAAGGTATCTTTTACCCATATTCCCATTAGACTGAACCTGGGTAGAGGGTGGAAGAACACCCGCTAAGGAACACAACATGAGAAGCACTAAGTCCACCTTATAGAGTGGTATGTGACTTCATAAATAAGGAGTGTCAGACCTTGCACCCTACCCTGATGAAGGCTGCGTGGTATGGCACAAGGAGGCCTGAGTGGAGAAGGAAGCAGCACATGAATTAGCTGAGACAGAGCAAAGCCAGTGACACGTTCTCTACCTCTGCAAGGGCTTCAGATACAGAGTTTCTAACAAGAACATCTACCCAGCTGTCTTCAGGAAGACAGACAGGACAAACCGACACAGAGATGCTTCCAGAAAACACCAGTATGACCGATAAAAGGAGTAAAAGTTGCTGTGAAGTTCTAAGGTCAGAAAGAAGAGAACAGCTGATTTGAAACGCAACACACGCCAGCTTTAGAACAGCTCAGAGGCAGAGGAAAAGCCTTAAAAGCTGCAGAACTGCACAAGTAGAAAACTTGGTGAAAGAGGTACAGAAAGACAACAGCATCAGCAAGTCAGCTGCAAGGAGAGAGGTTTTCCAACAGCAGCAGAGCCAGTGAGTGAAAATGACTGAAAATCATAACAGGCAGGGCAGAGAAACAATTTGCACAGCAGCAGCAAGTCATTACAGTCAAAAGGGGAGAACCTATGGGAGGACCAGACAGCAACAGATTTTAAAGACTATGACAAAGCAAAACAGATTAATTACTGTTAAAAAAAATAAAAACAACGTGTGGTCTGTAGACATACACAAAGCAGGAGGGCACAGAATGGTCTGGGGTGAAGAAGAGCAAGGTTTGGTTTCCAGAGCCATTGATGAGTCTGCCAGGTTGGAGAGGGTTGAGGTGTCTGAAGGCATGTTCAGCTTCCCTTTTGTCCATCTTGCTGGAGATATTTAATAACTTACCTTGCTCTCCTGTTACTAATGTCAGGAGAACTGATCATATATTAAGGTAAGAACAGGCTCTGCAAAGTCACTGATCACTGAGGAATTGCTGCAAAAGTAAACCAGCAGCAGGGCAAAAGGAAGAGGTGAAGTCTCTTTTTAAGGTACGGAAGGTCATAGGCAGTCACCACATCCCAAGAGCTACTTCTCCTAAGCATCTGGCTTGGCTATGTCTTCCTATCTTCCTCCTCCCTATGATATTTTCATGCCATCTACAGCAACTCTCCTAGGCAACTTCTATTTCTATACTGTGCCAACCATAGCAACCATCTCATTGCTTCCTAATTGCACATACTGTCTCACTTTTATGCTAAAGAGCAATTTGATAGCTCAGCCATTTTAAAACCACTAATTGAAGACACAGATGTTCACTGTGGAAACAGCTGTTACCTACTTCAAAAAGTTGCTGTTCCTAACTCTTCATCAAATGCTACTCAACTGGATGCCACAGCAGCACTGTGCTACCTGAATGGGTAAGATGAGCACTTCTATCTAGTTTGCAGGTGCAGAATCAGTCATGAGAGATTCTGCACCCTTCAGCAGCTCTGACTCAAGCCAGCCTTGTGTCCTTTGGCTGTGACACAGTGTACAGCGTTCACATGAATCGAGCACACAGCTTTGCATGTGGGCATTTTGTCCTGTCCTGAGGTTCTAGAGCTGTAACTGCTTAATGTCCCCAGCTAAAGGCATAAAAGAAAAACTAAACATGCATCTTACCCGCTGTCCTCACTCCACCAACCTCTGTCAGGTTTATAGGTGGCCCCATTGGAAACCAAATTAATGTTTCCTATTTTCCCTATCAAGTGGAGCTTGAGCTGTGATTTGAGGACAGTCGCTGAACAGAGACCCCCACAGAACTGTTCCTGTTGCTCCTTCAGAGCCACAAAGGCACAGAACTCTTCAAAAAAACTGAAATAATGATGCTCTTCAGAAAGGTAGAAGTGACTCAAAATTGCACTTCCCATTAAAAAAAAATAAATAATTCCAACCAGTACTATTCTACACATTTGAGAGATCAGTCTAGCAAGATTTAAAGGCCTGTCTCAGGAGAACCAAGCACCTGCTGGACAAGGACACTGACGTTCATCTGTGAATAAAGCCTCAGAAGGGCAGGGATTTCCTGACGAGCTGGATACACAACTAATGTTCCATTAGTACTACCTTTTGAGATCCTGGAAAGGGAGGCATGAGAGGAAAACTCATCTGTAGTCACTACTCAGCACATGTAGAAATCTATCTCCATTTCTTTAGTGTGAATCAACAGTATAAACAAGCCACAAAGCTCAGGCACAGAATTAACAGAGCCTGCTTTCTGTGTGTCCATCTTGTAATAACCTTGGCTCCCTCCATGTTCCTGCAGTGCACTGCCATATCCTCAGTTTCTCTCACAAGTTCTAACTACCAACTGCTCACATGGCAGCACACTTGAAGATAGAAGTGCACTGTTGGACGGCGGGTGGGTAAGTGGTGAGTGCCTAGGTGGCAGGTCAAACAGAATGTGTACTGTCCCAGTAAAGGCACTGATTCAGAACACTTTCCTCACCAGTTCTCACAGAACTAGTAGAAACTTTTAACTTCTAATGCTTTAGCAGAAACTAGACAATCACAAAGCACACATATCTGTAAAAGCAATCCATACTACTCAGACAAGCACGTGTAAGAGGATAAAGGAAAAACTATCACAAACTGAAAAGTCAGAACCAAAGCAGTTGAATATTTTCTTTCGTTAACAGCTACAAGGCTTCTGCTTGAGCCCAGAAAGTCATAGTCTTGTAGATAATTTAGGATTTTTTATGGGAAAGAGGAAAAAAAAAATCCTCTTTTCCCATTTCTCTAATTTTTCCCTAGAATGATTTCTAAGCTTTTATTTATTCATAACTTACTCTCTCTCCCCCTTTACACAGTTACTGGGCTGATTGACAATGCTTATCACCTCCTTTAACACCAAGTACTCTTGCCTATCTGCTAGCAGATACACCCTTCATTTTGAGCTAGCCACTACTGCAGATCCCTGTACGCCAGCTAGTCTCCCAAAGCATCCCCCTTCAAGGACCTGGAGGTCCTTCCCTTCAACAATGTTCAAAGCAAACTTGGCTGCGGACAAGTGGTCAGAAGTAGCACTCACTAGGATCCCTGTGCTCAGACCCCTAACATGAAGATCTGTTGCTGGATGCTTATTTGGCTCTCAGCATCTTTTTACTTTGCAGATGCAGCCATCCCAAGAGTTACCTACGAAGGTCTGTGTATGAACACATACAAAGAGCACAAGCCCTGTAGAAGCTCACGCCAAGGAACCCCTCTTCCACCCTTAGTATCCAGCCATGCTCATTGGAATGAGACTGCAGCTCTTGCACAGCTTTCTTGCTTTCACCAAAGAACCTCTGCCGGCTGCTGATCACCATGCTCCTGTACTCAAGTTCATCATCCACTTACTACCACATCTGCTGAGGATGTGACTCAGGTATGTCAACAAACACAGACATGTAGAAGAGGGGCAACAAAAGACATCACAGGACATGCATTGTTGAGTCAGAAAAGAAACTACTGCAAAGCTCCACACCTCTGCACAATGTGAGCAGGGCAGAAGATCTAACAGCCTGGCCTTGTTGGATTGCAGGAAAGAAAAGAAGGGGAAGAAAATAAGGGTCCCAGCTTGTATACAACAGCTACTTGCTGAGGAAAGCATAAGGATGTGCATGCAGCCTGGATGGAGCCAACCTGTATGGAGCCATCCAGGAGACAGGGAGGGTACTGACCTTGTACAGCCAAAGGCCCCTTGCCCCACCAGAGGAAAGAGGAATCCCTATCATCCTGGAGCAGTGCCCAGCCTGCAGGGCTTTTATCAGTGGAAGCAGAGCTACTTGGAATAGAAACAGCCTCGTCTCTGAGATCAGACAGTCTAAACCAGAGCTTGTTTTTTCTGCAGTCATAAGCCAGCAGGCACCAGCTGCAGAATTTGCCGCAGTGTGTGCGCGCGCGTGTGTTCCTGCGTGCGCGAGTGTGCAGCAACCATGCTCCGCCCCTCCAAGCTCATTGTGATAAATGTGTTCAGCTCCCTCCTTCTTACCCCCCATACATCACAGACAGTCCCCAGCCTGATTGCCCTCAGCCCCCTCTCTTCTCTATTAAGAAAGCTTTTGTCACCATTAGTGTTGACTTCCTGTCATTGCTCCCTAGTCAATGAGGTTTGCCTCTCCTCCTTCTGCTTTTAATCTGATATATGCTCATGGTCATGTACCCTGGTCTGTGCCAAAACCTGCTCCAGCTCCTCTAGCTATGGACCCTGGAGATAAAAGACCCTATTCTGAAATGCTTCAACACATTTTGGCATTAGCGTGCAGAATTATTTCTTATCTTTACTAAAAGTTTTGCTAGTGGCAACACTAAAGGATGACAAATATGCCCTATGAAAACAGAACCGTGTGCATCTGTGGACTGCAAAGTTGTCATTGTCATACTGTCCCACTGGTGATGCAGGACAGCTAAACAGAAAGGGAGAAGCTGGTCCCTTGTGATCTGTGCAGCATGACAAGTACAGCAGAGTAAAGGATGAGAAGGACCACTGTCAAGGAAAAGAAAACGCTTTGCTGCTCTCATTTCTGAAGAACAGAATCCCTCCATAGAGCCTGCCAGGATGAAAATCGGCCTCAAGCCTGGTCACATCTCCTCTCCTCTGCTGCCCTAGATGGCTGCATCGCTCAGTTTTTACAATAACCATCCCTTTTTCCTCCCCCCCCAACCGAACGCATTTGGATACTCTTTGGCTTCCCGTAGTGGAATAATGCAGTCGTTGAGGAGCTCAAAGCCAGACTTCAGCTACTTCAAGACTACTCGTGTGTGGGTGTGCACCACCCAAGGAAAGAGAAACTGCAAAAGGGGCCCGGTACCACTCTCGCATCTAATCAGCAAGACCGCAGTCCACCTTAACAACCCTCCCCCCTCCTGACTGGCATTAGCCTCTTTCCAGCATCAGCACGGAGCTGAACAGAGATACAGACATTAATACTGGCTTTCACCCAGCCTTGCCCAAAGGGAGCATCTGTGAGATGCTTGGTACCACTTCCTCCCTTCTCCAGTAGGGCAACATCTTCAAAAAAGGCCATACTGGGATAAAACATAATGCTGAGGATTCCTGAAGTCTCTGGCAGGCGGAGTGTCTTCTCCAGAGTCATCTCTAGACCCATCTCCATACATCCTTTCTCGCGTCTGAGCCAGTCACACAAGTGCAGCAAACAGCTGAGCAGCCAGGGAATTCGGTTTCTGTTCCTGTACTCGGACACAGGCAGCTGAGAGGGGCGAGGTCCTCAGATCATAAAAAAACCGAGCCCCGTCTACCGTCGCTTTTCTTTCTTGTCACCAGCCCTTTCCACCTCAGCTACCTACCCTGCTAGGATCAAATTCCAAGGAAAGAGAACCACGTCCTCTGCGCACTCCTCACCCGCTGCTATGCAAGGGCAGAGCAGACCCGCAACTCACCCGAGATAAGGCAGAGGAGAGCATCAGCGTCCGGTCAGGGCTGGGTCCGCTTGCCAGGTACCAAAACGGAGAGTCATCATCCCCAGAACTAGTCGATCCCCCAGGCCGACCAAAATTTCTCCAAAGCAACCACCAGCGCCAGAGCAAGAACAAAGCCGACCCCCACCCCGCCTCGCAAAAAATTAGGTTGTAATTTCTGTCATCCCTGCCCCTCCGCTGCCCCTTCCCCAGGGCCAGGGGCACTCACGTACCATCGTGTCCAGGCGAGCAGCAGCCGCGGCGGGAGCGCGGAGAGCGGCACCGGCACAGCCCGGGATGCGGGGCGGCGGCTGCGGGGCGGCGGCTGCGGAGACACTGAGCTCTGGGAGGAGCCGCCGCTCCCCGCCCCCGGTCCCCGCGCAGCGCTGCCTTAACCCTCTGCAGGCTGCGGCTGCGAGAAACCGGTCCCGAGCATCCAGGACCCGCAGCTCCCGCACCACAGCTGGCCTCGACGGGGAGTACTGGGCGGTTGAACATCTCTTTTGGCCAGCGTTCCCAGTACATGAAACTGGACAAGTCCCTGCGAACACTGGGGCTTCCGCGCGATTGGAGCAGTCGGGCTACTCCTCATGGGGCTTCCCCAGAGGCACTCCTCCTGTCATCTGAGGGGGGCTTGTGTTTAAGTTACTCTTAAACTGGAAGCTCGTGCCTGGCTCCATCTGCAGAGCAGAGACTCCAGTTAAGGAAAAGAAACGTGAAACACCAGGCACAGCATCAGTGGCCCGGTGGGGGAAGATGTGCCCGGTACCACATACCCCGTGTCTGGCTGCTAATGAACAGAGAGAGGCGCCAAGAATTCTCTCAAAGCCCACGGAACGGTTAACAGAACGCCAGCAACCTGACACCCGGAGACCTATTTCCACACTGCTTTCAGACCAATGCTTACATTATTTTCTAAGGACCTTGCAACTTGTTTCAAAACCAGTATCGACACCTGGCCCATTTGACCTCCAAGGCACCTGACAGAGAAGCCTCCTTCCTCGTTCCTGCTCTGCTGGGCTTCATCAGTCCAGTGATGGAATGTATAGATTACTTCATGGCATGCTAATTGACAAAATGACCTTCTGGATTGTGCTTTCACCTCCAACACAACAGTCATTGCAGGGAGCAGTTCTGTAGATCCACACCCAACCACTCACTTGACAGTCAAATCAGACAACAGATAATGAGGGATACAGTTCTTATCCCATAACCAGAATTATCATCACAACATAACCTTGAGCCACAGGAATACAGCACTTCTGGATTGTTAAATCCCGGGACAAAGAGTTGGAACGTTCTCTGAAAGATCCACTGCATGGCATATCAACCTTACAGTGACCCAGAGGGACCAATATAAACAGACACAAGCATGATGCTCAGTCAAGTTACTTAAAACAATTTCACCATTGGAAAGAAGATGAGGGTTCAGTCTGAAACCAGCTTTTTGGGGGTGAAAAGGCCTGGCTTCTGAAATGGAGTATGAGTTCCTGCTGAGCAAAGCTGACCATTTTTGGTGAAAAGCAAAGGGTTTTCCAAATGCGTTATATGGAACGAGAATCTGTAGACCATATTAATTTAATTTAGGCACTAATGGATTGAGTCTACTGGAAACTACACAGCCCACGTAAGGGTAAAGGTACACTCCTTAGGGTTTAAGTCAATGCTGGGATTACAATGCAGTTCTTATATGCTGAAGGAGGACCAAAGGTGGAATAGCTACAGCAACTTAGCGAGACTAGGATCTTAATATTCAGCATCGACTGAGCACGAGACATGACCCGATCAGCAAAGTTTTGTCATCACAGAATTCATGGATTCAGACAGTAGCTCAGGCTGTGAAACTGCCTGACAGTTATGGAACATCACAGACCAAGCACCAGGACCACAGAGCAGGACTATGAAGAGCTTTGGATTTAAAAACATTCAAAAAGGAACAAAACATCAAATCAAACAAAACAAAAACCACACATCACAACAACAAAAAAAAAAACCCCAAAATAAAAAACCCTGTGCTCTTACTAATGTTGAGAGAAGACTCGCTAATGTGCAATTCCAAAGACCACTCAAACATTGTTAATTATCCTCTGATACTATCAAGTTAGACAGATGGAGTGTTCCCACTTCCACGAACAACATAAACTGTCCTCCAATTAGTCAAAGAGACTACAGTCACAAAGGTCCTGTCCTTGGGCTCAGACATTCTATTCCCTGTCCAAAGGGCCTCGGACATTCTCCAGAACTTCTGGGATTCTACATGTAGTTGCCTTCTGACTAGGAGATGGAATTAAACTGTTATCAGTATAGACACTTATTTGTCACTGCACAACCAAACCTGTGTCACACTGGCAGGAGGGCTCTGGATCATAGATATTAAGAAGCTAGAGTCTGCCTTTTTCCCCAGACCTGCATAAATACCAGAAAGTGACTTTTCAAAATGTTATTCTTTTCATTTTTAGGTCACATCTCCATACTTCCTCTACCATGATTTTTAATACATTCTTATTTCAGTGTGGCTGCATGTCTTTATGAAAGAAGAGATGCCCAAGAACCACAGCGAAAGCTGAATACTGAACAGGACTTAACAACACATGATGAGCCTCGAAGTTGTGTTTCTATGAACAATAGCCGAGAGTTTCCCCACTATCTCATGCTCAAATGCACTTGACTTTCTTCAAAACTACAGGCCAAAGGCTTTAATGAGAACAGAGAATATAGTGAACAGTACATCAGCAGAGCCCTTAGAGCAATATGAGTTAAATACCTGCCCTCCATAATAAAAGCATTTATTTCTCCACAGCTCTGCATGAAAAGCATACAGTTCTCAATGCATAGAACTCTTAACTTCATTAGTCTGCATTCCAGCCTTGAGATCTCATTACACAAGACTGCCAAAATAATTACAAGAGAAGAGGTAGCAGGCTATCACCACAGTACACTGTACAGAGAAGAATGCAGAGAAGCATAAGGATTTGTTTGCATCCATCCACTTGAAGACTCTCTTTACTTTGACTACCCAGCTATTGACTTTTACAGGCTATGTGCTTTCAATAAACCAAAAGAGCTGATTACTTCTTAAGACTATGGCAGATCACTTCAAAAATCCTTGTCCAAATTCATTTGGTTTCCATTTTAATTGCTAGATACAGCCATTTCTACTCTTTCCTTTACTAGGATGTTTTGAAGGATATTTTTTTTGCTAAATGCTTGCCTCCTTTCTGTGTAACTCTTTAACGGGACTTCACTACTTCCTCCTTTATTATTTACAGATAGGTATTTGTAGCCTTTTTATTCTGTGTGCTTGCTTACATTCTGACTAAAGGCTCATTTCCTAATTTTGTCATGTCGTTATTTTTAAATAACCATTTCTGAAACATACTTTGTTAGTTGTTTGTGCATTTCTATTGCAAGGAACCCCTGAGTCTTTAAATACTTTATTCTTCCGTATACTTTGAAGGTCCAATATATTAGGGCTTCCCTTCATTAATGTGAGAATTAGCTTCTCTGTACTTGCTGTGGTGTTTGATGAGTTTATAGGTGGAGAGCCCGGTGATCCTTTCCATTTAGTTCTTTAGGATTCTTGCCACCAAGGAAGGTTTTACTTTTGTGTGAACAGCATCCCTAGTGCAGGTCAAAAGAGACTGTCAGCACCTGTTACCAGCCTCTTTTCCAGTTCCTATTTTAAACAAATTCATGAACCCTGAGAGTTTTCTGTAGCAAGACTCTGGTCTCTCTTGTCCCAGAAAAAAAAAAGGTTTTAAAAATGGTGATCCTAATTTAATTCAGCAACTCAAAAGCTTTAGGGAAAACGACAGAAGATGACCTGTCTAGAACTCTCAGTGGAAAGGATAAAGAGGTTGATAAATCAAGGCTGTGAAACTGGAACAAACATGAGCAGTACTATAGACCAGAAGGAACATGAACAGAGGGATTTAGGCAAATACCGGGTCGCAGTAAGAACATCAGTGTGTTCCCTGCATTACTGCAGCACAATGCCTTAGCACCCAAAAGGGTGGCAAAGAGGAAGGAGTGATAAGGATCAAATCCTGGGGATTTCTTTGAGACAGTAAGATCAACTACCGCTGCTTTCCTAATAACGCTGACACCGAGTTCAAGGAAAGGCTTCTCCAAAAGTGTTTCTAATTAGTCTCTCCAAACTAGTGTTAGTGAATTGTACATATGTTGGTATATTAGAGTTATCAGCAATTTGCTGCTTAGAAGACCTAGACTACCTAGACTAGTAATCAAGAAGCAAAAAAAAAAAATGTGAGAGAAGCAAACATTATTTAGACATCGAATAGGACATCCATATTAGACAGTATTTCCTCATGGGTTTATGCTTTCCTGGAGAATGAGATCAGCACTGCAGCACATGCTTTCATGCAAAGATGAAGCTCAGATGAAACCAGAGATGAAAAACAAATTGAGAGGAGGAAAAAAAAAATCAATACCCACTTTGAATTATTCATCCCCATAAAACAGGAATAAAAAAGCAAGCAAATTCTCTTTAGATCCCAGGGGAATTTTCTTTATAGGAGTCAAACTGTCTACTGCAGATTTTCCTGCTGAATCATTAGTAGCCAATAAATTTTAAGAGGCAAAGAAGTAGGATTAGGTCAAACACGGATCACTTACCTACTTGACGTCAAAGTAACATTGACAGTAGCTGTTGTGGAAATCTGTTAAGGATATTCACAAAGGGAAAACAGACAAAACCCAGAACAGGTCCCAGCTTACAAAAATGAGCAAAACTACTGAGAACAGGTAATTTGAAAGAAAAATATATCCTATTGTGTAGTTCAAAATTTTTTTCCATTCTTTTTGTTATTTGTAAGGCATGAAAAAATTTATGTCTCAACTAGCTTTTCTGTCCTGTAAAGATTCTACAGTTAAAGACCATTAACACTGAGGGAAAACCCCGCTGTTATAAATGGAATAAAAATGCATTCCACCAAGTGCATTTAATGCAAGAAAACCAACATCATTGAGTTATTTCAAAGCTACTACCTCAAGGACAGGCCAGCGTATTTCTTTTGAAAACAAAACACATCTACCAGGACACAAAGTGCTAAAGAAAACAAACCAACATAGTATGCTTATTTTCCTCTGGGTTCTGAAAAAAGGTCCAACCCTTCCCAACCATCTCAGTTTAGTTTTTCCATCTAATTAAAATGATAATCCTCTCTCAAGGTCCATCCAAACAGATTCAGATACCTCACATCTTTATATATGAACAACAGACAGTGCAACAGAAACAGTTCAGCACAATGCACCGCCTCCACCTTCCCTGAGGTGTATTCAAAAGATTGTTCCAGGACAGGCACACTTACTCTTTACTCCGCATATGCTTACTCCATCTGGTTTCAGAAGCAAGAGTAATAATTTATTAGGGAAGTTCTAACTTTAGACAAGCTACCAGTGAATTTATGGTTGCAGTGATTTCAACTCTTAGAGCTTTAAGGAACTAGACAATTTGTCAAGTCATCCATGGAGATTAAATCTCACAAGTGTTATTCTTGTGTGCTTTGTATAAAGACTGATTTTGAGTAGAAAATAACTGCCAGTTTATTTCTAGCTAAGCAACTAAATCAACACAATCTGGTTTGTAAAGACTTATTCTTGAGTAAGTATGCCTACATCATGAATTCTACCACTAGCATTACACTGGCAGTTTTCCTAGTAGGCTTCCCATACACAGTGGCCCTAAATGATGACTAAAGCAAGGAGAGGGGTGGCACACAATTCTTACCCATATCGAGTAGCTTTCATGTCGAAGCAGTGTCTTACTGCCTTTCTGTAACAAATGCAACAAAAGAGTCTCACACATCATGCCTGGGGCAGAGCGCTCATTCCCTACCATGTCCCTCCGAGACGACGGGAATACTTGGTTGTGCCGAAATCAGGAAACGCCGATTGCTTTTTTTTTTTTTTTTTTCACATAATCCCCTGAAGTTTTCAAATCAAGCAGCAAGGCATGTCATTACACATGGCATGAGTGGCATGAAAACACACTGGCACTTCAAAAGAAAGATGCTTCTGTACAGAGGCCCTTAATGATCCCTGTTGACTCCACATTGCAATTCATTATTTTCTAGCACAAAGACTCTTACAATTCCTCAGTATCAAATAGAAAGCATGTCATCTCGGATTCCCCAGAAAAGCAGCAATGCCAGATCAAGAAAGGAAAACAGTGCCTCCGGTCTGCAGTTTTAAGTTCTTACACAGGGAGGAAAAACACGTCGGTTCCAGCAAGGCCATGGTTAATGGGGCAGGGCCAAGTGCTGGAACAGAGCCAGACTGAGGGACATCTGTTTGCTAAGGAGGTGGGAATTATGGTATTAAAATTACAATAGCACATGACAACAATTAATCTCATGACAAAATAGGATTAACAGGCTCCTGAACACTGGTTTTCACTCTTCTGAGCCTGCAGCTGGCGAATAATTTATTTCCTGAAATAGCAGCTAAGATCCTAGCCAAGATCACTTTCAGGGAATTGTGTCCAGTTCCCTTGCCTGAGATGGCTGCAGCAGAGCACCAGAGGCAGTGTCATCTTCCTCAGGTTGAGGGTCTGGCTATCATTTCGGAGTGGTGCATAGGCACGGTGTGCCCCAGCATGGGAAGCTGGTAACAGAAGCATTAATGACCAGTTGCTCCACTCCGCACTGGAACCGTGAAGCTGTAAGTGAAGAGATTTTCCACTTCATGAAGACACTGTGGCAAGTACTGCAGACTCAGTCCAGGGTCCTCAGTCCTGGAAAGAGGCCACACTGGAACACCCAAAGCCACGTACTTCCAACTGCTGGACTGTAACACTTGAGTAAGCAGGAAATGAGAGCAGCTGGTCAAAGACCCCATCCTCAAGGCCATGTCAATACTAAAGATTCTTTGAAAGCAGAAGATAGCACAGCAGAGGGAAACAGACCAAGAAAATGGACAGAAAAATCATACATAGCTGTTGAACTGCCACATGCTAAAGATTTTCCTACTTAATCCTCCTTCCCCTGTGCTCATCTTGTTTGTCTTTAGCAAGGTTCAGTTGACAAGGACTGGAAAAGCCTGGTCTAAGCCACCGAGCCAGGTATGCTGAAGGAGCAAAGTATACAGAGCCACAGTGAAATAACTAATAATACATCATCAAGGCTTTCTTTACAAATCTCTAGATTGGTCTGATGCTACAATCCCAGAAACTTTTGTGTTAAAAAGCAGCATCACCCAGATCTTGTATTAGCTTATAATCACAGAAACATTTAGGTTGGAAAAGACCTGTAAGATAGAGTCCAACCATTAGTGTTGGCCTGAGAAGCCTACTGCTAAACCCTGTCCCTAAGCTACAGATCTCCACAATTTTGAAACACATCCAGGGATGGTGATTCAACCCCTTCCCTAGGCAGGCTCTTCCAAGGTCTGATGACCCTTGCAATACAGAATTTTTCTCTACTGTCCCCCTATCCCTTTTTGTTTTTCTTTTCCCAGACTAACCAGCCCCAGCTCCCTCAGCCACTCCTCACAAGGCTTGTTCTCCAGACCCTTCACCAACCTTCGTGCCCTTCTTTGGACATACTCTACAGTATCTCTAGTTTCAACACCTCTGCTAACCATTGGAAAGCAAGACAACTCCAGAAGTGTGCATTACAACTAGTCTTATATTCAGGAGGTCACTATCATTGCAGCTGCTGTGCTTAACCATAGACATAGCCACCAAGAGAATGCTGCCTGTCAAATAAAAGACATGTCGCTGCAACTCTGAAAATAGAAAACAAAGCACCAAAACTATAAATACACACCAGCATCCTCCCGAAATTATTCTGTGTGCAGCTATTGTGATGGACAAAATTAAATATTTACCAGAGCACTGCTTAAAAAAAATTGTTCTGCATCATATAGACCCCCCACAAACTGTTCTCCAGTGACTGAAAGCTGCTCATTTTATAAAGTGGAGAAAACGGTGTCTATGGTATTCTGTGCTGGTTTTGGTTTTTTGTTTCTTAACTGGGTCTTTCAAAGCTTTTGAGCATTTCTTATCAAGCATAAATAAACGGCTTCTGAAAAAAGTAGAGATAAACAAATACAGCTGGACAGTCAACAAAAGAAAAGAAAACACTATTTGAGGCAAAACAGTAGAATTAAAATGGGTTACACACTAAAAGGTAGGAGGTGTCTGCTGAGAGAGGAAAAAGAACACTAAAAAACCAATATCTTAAATAAAGGTGCTCAAAACAGCTTCTGCAACCCTTTAAACGCCTTAGTTGTCAGAACAATGCAACTGGGTGTTCACTAAGCTCATGAAAGATGCTGCTCTGCATACTCCAGGACTGAGTCCTAACAGCCACTTAGCTGCCCAGCAAGAGGCCCCAGCCCAGAACCTCAGGCTCAGCCAGATCTTACAAAAGCCAGTCAGATTCCAGAAGATTTGCATTAACAATTTTAGGACTACTCACACAAAAAGACAGATAGGTCTTCAGGAAGTATAATGCAGCATAGTTGTGGCAGATAGAGCTGCATCCTCAATGGCATTAAATGTAAGACACAGGCATCAGTAGGACGCGAAGCATGTGTATTAGATCCTATACGGAAGGTGTCCGAGTACGAAGGCCATTGGTTGCAAGGCAGCTATTGGACTGTTCCACAAACCCTGCTGGCTTTCAGCATAAAATATTGTTTGAGAGAAACATGCAAGCTGCTTCCTGAAAATGTTTAATGTTTCCGATAATCCTTTTACAGAGTCAAGCAAAATATGTCATCAGTGCTTCATTATTTCAAGTATTTGTTCCATCTAATTTAACTAGATTGTTGTTCTTAATTGCTTGATTTTCAATTATGTCATTAGTTATTTATAAAAGTTTTCAGAGGATTAACATGAAGTACAATTTAAGAGGAAAGATCACTGGGATGGCTGTTGAGCTATTTAAAATCCCCTAATCAGACTGAAAGCAGCTGCTACTATTTGTGTAGAGAGCTGTTTTCATCAAAAGCAGCTGCTTTCTCTGAACATCAAGACCCACAGATATCAGAAAGCGTATTTCTCTGTGCTGAGGACTGCACATTTCACCTTGCACCATGTCAAATTTTACTGCAAAGAGGCAGTCCCTCTCAGCTGTAGGAGTTAACGTCTAGTACAAGGAGACACTGCACATGATCTATGGAAATAACTGCTGTAACCAAATAAGAAATTGCAGATGGGAAGGAATGGCTTGAAATATTCTGTTAGGTAGACTGCTTAACTTAATATCGTATAACCAGTCTTCATCTTTTATTTCTTGTCAGTTGTGTAAAACTTACTGGTTGTTACACATCTACAGCAGTACAGCATTGTAAGAGTATATGAGACAGTTAGAGGCTGTAGAGTTTAAATCCTCAAACACTTGTAGAAAAATGGACATCTTACAGGTCACTTTATCACCATGTAAAAAAGTCATAAGAAAGTCTACAGATCTGAGCAGGTCTGAGAAGAGAACAGGCGCCCTCTTTTCCAAACTGCAAAGCCCATTCAAAAGTTCTGACAAAGTGTAAGATGTACAGTGAGCTACTATACAAAAAAGATTTCACAGGTGCTATCTGTGCTTACTATAGTAACTTTAACCTATGTTTATTAACCAGCCTAAGCAGCCTTAGCTTGCTCAAGCTAAGCAAGCAAACTTCCTGACTGTTACTGGCATTTTGTAATGCTCTTATTCATTGGTCTTCTCAGCAAAGGGGGACAAGAGTAGAAAAAAAATAAATCTGACAGGTCTTACACACTACTTGCAACACGTTTGGTGCGCACAAAAGTACATTCTAAAAGCCCAAAGCAAGAGAGAGATAATAAAGAGTAAATCTATACTGTTCTACCTGAATAAGATACAGAAAAGAAGAGTTCTAACTTACTAGCTTAATTAGTTTTTAAGCAGCATGTTCATATTCATTCTATTCCAGATATTAAGATACGCAGTTTTAACTTAAATTCCTTGCATCCAACAGGTCCTTAAGAGGGTTGTTCTTCTTTAGCATTCAGGTCTGCAGAATCCCGGGCAAATAACTCAATTATTGACTTGGACACTCTAAATCACAATCAGCTTTATTGTGTCTTTTTTCAAACCCAAAAGCAAAGCTCAAAACGAATGCAGGCAAACCAAAAAGCTGACCTTTGACTTCTGAAGAAAACTGAGCCAGGTGTCGCGTTACAAAGAGTCGCAGTTGCTGATTCAGGTCACAGGACAGAATGTTAATGTTCCAGGAACGAATTCCTGCCCAAAAAACAAACAAACAAACAAACAGTGAGCTGTTATTACTTGTACTCTAGAAACATAAGTGGAGACAAAGAAGTTAAGGTGACACACAAAGACCATGGACTCTTCCAGAAGACCATGCATAGGGTATTCAGAAGCAAAAGGCTGCAAGATGCTAACCTTCCAGAAAACATCCCTCCTGAAGTGCATGCAATGAGCAAGTCTTGAACGAAGGCTTGGGCTTCACACAAGTGAAGCTAACAAGGGATTGAGGCTACACAAACAATGCTACTGCCAAACCAAGCAAGTACATCATGTCACTCTTACATCTTCTGCAATATCCAGCATTGGTCACTAGTTACAGTCTACTGGATGGTGAAACCACTACACAGCTCAGAGACACCAGATTCTCTGCTTTTGTGCATCCTCCAAATCACAAAAGCACCCCAAGTCCCCCAACTTTCTCTGTCTAATTACACCTTCAAAGCTCCTGATCCCACTGAGACCCCAGAGTTTGCTCTTTAATCTATATAATCTTTGTAAGCTAATCGCCTTCATATCACAGCAGGAAGCAGCGGCTGCTTCCAGAACAAGTGGCACCATGCCATTCTGGGGAAGTCACCTTCAGACCTCAGTGTGAGCAATTATACTTTCTGGATGACACCAAATGCTCAAGATCAGAGATCTTCACATCCCAGTAGAGAGCAGCCTCTCCTAGAGGATGCAATACTACACTTCTGCACCATGAACAAAAGCCACTCCAGGATATCAGCATGAATCACTACTCCAACCTCTCTGCTGCTGCCTGCTCAAGTACAGTTGTTGAAAGCAAATGTCAGAGACTTCCAAGAGTTAACTGAAACTAGAACTTTCGCCCCAGTGTTTATTAGTGGGGGTCTTTGCTGACAGTTCTCCCACCATCTTGTGAAGACATCCTCTCTTGCATAGAGGACAAGATTTTATTGCAACTGATATGTCTTCTTTCAGGTGAAGCTTTTTGTTTTTTCATGGAGATAACCCCAGTTATTGCAGTCCTAGGTCTTCAGTATAGTAACTCTGTGGTGTGCAACAGCTTCTGCTGGTGACTGGTTGGAAACAATTTTAGGATACAAGCTCCCGCTTTCCACATGTTACCAAGACAGTTAGTAACCATCGCATCACGCATGTAAGTATTCTTAAGGCCTGTACCATCTACGGCAGCTCCAGAAAACTTTTATCTTACTTCCTGTTTCTGGTGATAGCTGATACACTAGAGCAATACAGCTTATTACTGTAATAATAACAGTCAGGAACATTGCACAGTGCACAAGAGGCGCTCAGTAAACCCTCTGATCACCAGGAGGAAGAATAAAAAAGCACCCCAAAGCTGATCCCCAATTTACAGCCACCTTCAGTGTCGCAGAGCATCTACTCCTTCAGCTCCACCACGGTATAGGAAAAGTAAAAGGCACGAAGCAAGGTGAACGAAATGTTTTCTGCGCTATAGCCTTGGAAAGCAGGCTGTTTTAAGTACATCGTAATGTGGTACTGAAGAGCATTCTGACCTGGACAGGAACGAGGTAGCACTCGGCAGGGCAAATCCTGCTGACTCTAGCTGCTGTGTCACTGTCATGGTGTTCTACTGCAGCAGAAAATGCTATTTAGGGTACTACTGTATCCTACAGTGTGCAGAAAGAATATATACTCTTTCAGAACAAGAAAAGCTGGAAATTATCATCCTCACTCGCTATCCTACTTGCAAGAATTAAACATTTTTAGCTCCCCAGCTAGAGCGAAGCTACTTTTAATCTCTCCCCGTTTGCCACAATTTCAGCTTACCATCACATGGCGCAGGAGCCAGGACATCATCCTTGCTGATCAGGATCCTTTACATCAGACTATATCATTATAGGTTTTCTAAATATTCATGCCTCTTGCACATGCACATAATATCTTGGGTAAGGTACCATGTGACTCATCAGTTTTACATCTCTTTCCTTACGCCCTCGTGAAATTTATTTCCTACTGAAGTAACTGGTTTATAAGATTGGCATTTCCCCCTAATACCAGACCTAGTCTTAACAGATATTGTTTCAAAACTGGACAAAAGTCACAGGAACAGAAAGACAAGAGCAGTATTTATTAGACAGTTTTAGAGTAAGAGTTGTTCAAGCACCCCACAGATTCCCAGAAGCGCCATGGATGGTAAGAAGCAGGTTTGCCTCATGGCCCTATATCCACTATCCATTCTCCTGAACCAAGGTATAGGAAGATATAGGAAGAAGTCTGGAAAAGCACACTTCGTGGATGAGCCAGGAAGACAGTTATTCACTGAAAAATCTTTGTGGTTGATTTGTTTGCTTTTTCCACACAGCACAGCAAACAGAACAAAGTCACTAAATCAAAACCTAGCTCTTTCGCCCTTTAGAAAGCCCACTCTAGGTGTATAGCACAAAACACTTAGGACCAACTTGGCTTGCCAACTTTTCCAGTTTTTTAATCTGTTATCAGGGCTACAAGGCCTTTACCATACTTACCAAGGTGAAGACATCTGCTTTTCTAAAAGGCAGAAACATTGTTATTTTCAAATCTTCTGCTCAGCAGAAGACACAAAACCAATGTAAATCCTCTTCATCTAGCTATCACTTAAGAAATAGAAAGCATCAAGCATGTGCCATTTCCACTTCCACAAACTCCCCGAAGCAAGAGTATGTCTGCTTCCAACATTACCACAGATCTCAAAACCCTGCTGTCATTTAACTAGTCTTACTCTCTATCCTTTATATCCATCTCCTAATTTGCCAGTCTTGGTCTGTTTCAAGAGGAGGTCATCATCCCATTTCACAGTGGAGAAAACTCCTCTATGATTTACTTGAGGTCCTACTCCAAGTCAGTGACAGAGGAAAGTCCAAAACCCACACTCCTAGCTGTCTCAGAAGTTCACTTCTATTAATAGCTTACCAAGGCTGTTTAAATGGCTCTCACACAATAATTATCTGCACTTGGCAGAATTTCAGTAGATTTCTGGTCACATAAAACTGCAGAACTTAATTCTGCTGTGGTAACTACAACTTACGCTGCAAAATTAGCATTTCTTTTTTCTCTCCAAGGTGAATTCCCAGGTTATTGGCCTACGTCCACAGAATCAAAGAGCAAAATCCATTAGTTTACAATCTGATCTCTCACTATTCCAAAGACACAGAAAACCGATAAGGATGCATGTTGGCACACCAGTGAAGTGTCAAGCAAAGATGGTCACCCCATTGTGCAGAAAGCAGGAGTAGATCCTCCAAAGAAGCAAAATGACCATAATCTGACCTACTCCTACTAAATAAAGCCCTGTCTTAGAAAAAGGAATAAAATAAAGCTCTCAAAATAGCTGGTAACTAGTCAGCCAGCAGAGATGGATGGAAAAGATGCTGAAGTGGAGAAACTGGGCAAGATTTGAATTTTTACACTCATCCCCTTCTCTTGAATTGCACCGTCCATCTATTCTTTCTGTTTATGCTTGAGAGAAAAACAGTAACAGAAGTATCTCCAAACAACACAGTCTGGCTAGTAGTTGCAACAGCTGCCACTGGCATCTGTCAAACCAATGTGTCTTGGAAACGGGGGAGGGGGGTTGGGAGGGAGAAGGGCATGCAAAGTCTGTTGTTTCATTTCTCAGAGAAGTACTGATTTGCTTACTGGAGCAGGGATTTCCTTAAGGTCCTCTTGTGGCTGTGACCACCTTTCCTTTCTCTTTTTCTTAGGAACCGTCTGAAAATGCCATAAAGCAAGAACTACCACCTCACCTTCCACCCCGTTGGGCACCACTACAACATGGGCAGCAAAGGAGCAAAATGTTACAGCAGTCCCGCCTCGCTCGGTGTCATCTCTGCAGCAATTCCCTGCTGTGGCATCTCCTCCTCAGCCTCGCACCGCAGTGAGCAGTCGGGCAGCACAATTCCTCCAACGTGTAACACAGAAGCTTGGGGTAAGCTAAGAGGCAACCCACTCATACAATAGTAAAATAGAAACGTGAGAAATCAGAACCGAGAAGTGTCCTCAAGATGTAAGACATTAAAACCCAGCGGGAATTGCACTTCACCAACGCGATCAAGAGAACACTCCGGGGCATTAAAAAGATGGTGCAGCACAGCCCGTGCCCTGAGCGGCTGGTCAGCATGCTGGAGCAGTGCCAGACCGGATCTTTACGGGTGCCAGCCGTCACCAGGCCCGCTGCAGCTCACGCTCCACTCACCCCGAGGCCGGCGGCGCCGAGCCTGCGGGCTGCGCCACCGGGGCAAAGCCAAGCTCCGTCCCCCGTCCCAGGCCCCGCACCTCCATCTGAGCACCGGCCGTGCCCTCCGCCCCGCCCGTGGGCCCCCTCCCCGCCATCTCTCCGAGAGGATGCGGGGGAGAAGCCTTGCGACGGGGCGGTGGTGCCGCAGGGCGGGGCGGTTACCGGCGGCTGAGTACGCCCCGGGCGCTCCGCCGCGTCCCGCTGCTCACCGCGCTCCAGCGCTTCTCGCAGCGCCCCGCGCTCCGGCTCCGTCCCGATCGCCCCGATAACAACNCGACCGCGGTCTCCATGGTGACGCCGGCGGCCGCCGCAGCAGCGCGCGCAGTGACTGGCGCGCGGCTCTTAAAGCGCCGCGAGCGCCCCCGCGATTGGCCGAGCGGGCGCGCGGTGTTGCGCCACTGCGGGAACGGGGAGGGGGGGCGATCTGCCTGCCCCGCCCCCTCCTTCACCCAGATCCGGTCGCCCTGGCAGTGGGAGCATCCCGATCCCTGAGGAAACCTGGCCAAGCGCGACCCAGCACCGGCCTGGACGGGGCAGCGGCCGCTGGCGCGTTTCCGCCGGCGCTGCGGGCGCGGAGTTGTCGGTTCCCGGCTGCGCTCTCTCCTTCGGGCCTTACAGCGTCGGTGCTGTAAGCCGTGAGCCGAGCTCACGACCTTGAAAATGACCCGGAGCGGGGTTTCCCTTCGAAACTGAGGTGTGAGGGAGTTACTGAAGTACAGAAACGCGACGCGGAGTCGTTGCAACACCCACAAGAAAATCGCAGAAGCCAGCAGTGCTGAAAGATGCCTGGGCTGGGGCACCTTCGTTTCCAGTCCTGTTTTCCATCCCTTGGCAATAAGAAGCTTCATCCCTTCTTCCGTGTTCAAGAAAGACAGGTGCAACGGTCTGCAGCAGTATATGATGAGATTTCCTGGACTACGGAAAAGAGATACTAGAAATCGCTCTCTGAACCTGTCCCGCCACCACTGTAAACTGTTGTAAGGTGTCAGCTGCCGTGTAGACAGACCACTCTGTAGATAGGTGTTCTTAGTGTCCAGGGAGACCAGAGTGCCTCGGTTCAGAGGTCCATACCACTCTCAGTTCTGGTGATCTGTATCTTCATGTACTTCAGTGCAATGCGTGGAAGATGGGATAAGATACAGAAGTCATACTGAGAAACTCCGTGTGTGGAACTTCTGTATGCTGAGCAAAGGAGATGCACCAGACAGTTTCACATAGAAAAATCCATTTCTTTTCTGACAAAGAAAGGGAGATTCGTCCTGTGCTGATGCAACTGGGTGGAAAAGTGACTTAGCTATTGTAAAAAGAGTCAAATCAGCAGTAATTTGCTAAAGCTGTGAAGATTCTGGCCCCTGCAGTCTGCAAGATTTCCATGGAGAGGAGCTACAGTTCAGGAAGTTTCACGAGTAGATAAACGAGTGTCCTGCCCTGTTTTGGTCCTTAGTACCCAGCAAGTCTGTAGTTGAGGACATAGCTGAAACCCCAGGTTTGGACAGCTGGCATTTTGGCAAGTCTTTTAGACTCTGTCATGTCATACGACTTGGACAAAACATAAGCAGGAAAAACTCCAGCCACAGAAAGAGGGGAAAAATCCAGAATAATTATCTCTGTGGGCTACAACTGTTATTGCTAGCTTACAGATTTTTTTTCAGATCAAGATCATTAATCCAAAGCTGCTGTAGCTCTCAAAAGATAAGTTATGATGCAATTGGCCTTTTCCACATTAAATCACAGTGACACCACTACCTACAGTCTTTAAGAAATAAATCTCATAAACTGAGAGAATTTGTGCATCAGAAGTGTTTGATTTATTTCTCTGTGTTGTAACTTGCATAGCAACAGTAATTTAGTGTGTCTCAAGAGATTGCACTGAAGCAGGTAAATATATGAGCAAAGCAATAAGCTTGCAAATAGGCACTGGCGTATAATAAATTCTATCATGAAAGTAGGATTGTACACCATGCAGAGAAAACGTAGCAACAATGCACCGAGGTGAAATGTTTGAAGTTCCTTCTGTTTTCAGGGGATTTCAGTCTTAATACTTGCTGCTTTTTTTTTTTTTTTCTCCACATGGTAGCTTTCCAGAGCTGCAGCTTTTCACTGCAGTGCAGAGATGCTCCTCCAGCTGGCTTTCTGCCAAGGAGAGAAGCAGCAGGAGACATGCAAACTGGAGCGAAAGCTCAGAAAGAAATCCAAGCATGATTTTGTACCACAGACTAGAACCTCTAGAGAAGACTGTTTACAATTCAGATAAGGCGTTTTTTCAGTAATGCGCTTGCATTCTTCTTCTGTGCCATCACATAACAGAATAATGACATTTCTGTTGCCTTCTAATGTGAATCACAGCTGTCTCTAGAGTTGGGATGGCTTAAGTCCTAGTGTGTGTGCACTGCATAAGGCAGGGAAATCAGGCACTTGCAGCATACTGGGTTCCTTCTTTCCCCTGTAAATTCACACTCAGGATCCATATAATAGATCTGTGTAGCAACTATGGTGTAAGTTTCTGCTCGCATATACTGCAGCAGGAGCTGGCACCCTCATGAAATACCAAAAGCTGACTGGACTCATTACAGATACTGGAGTTCCTGACAAATATCACAGAATGGGAGGTGGTGAGAGCAGACAAAAGGATTAGTCTCAGCAGTGAAGGATCATGAATCACAGGTGAATGACCATTATAAAAATGGATTTAGAAAATGGTCTCAAAACAGCATAAAAAGGATCTTCATAATGTCACAGGAAGAACAATCTACACAATTTCAGTTTCTCAGTCCTTTAGCCTGGAATGATGATTCCTGTTGTCCCCAGCTAAAAATATCCATATGAATGAAAATACTGGGAACCACAGGTCTTCAGCAGTATCTGAATAATAACATGTTAGCTGAGGTAAGATATAATGCCATTTTATCTGTGACATTAATAGGAAGTGGGGAAAAATAAAGTCTAAAGGGACTTGGGTCTTTGTTCAGGCCTTGATTTCACCTGTTCTGAATACAGCTGTTATGTGGAGCAGAAGATCCCAACATCAGTAATGCTTCTGTGTAGAGATGGAGCTGTGTGGCCACTTACCGTCACTTCCAGGATGTGTTGTAAGATACAGAAACAGAGAGCTAAGCCCTTCAGTTTGACAAAACCACATATATTTCTGCTTCTATTAACTCTATGTGTGATTTATCAGAGTAGTAACTCCTATTCCTCCCACTTTCACCTTACTGGGGGGTATCCCTGTTCATGGCAGGGGGATTGGAACTGAATGGTCTTGAAGGTCCCTTCCAACCTGAACCATTCTATGAATTATGGATTTTCAAAGTGACACCTGGGTTAGCAAAGTGCTTAAGTAAGCGTATACAGTGAAAAATCTCAGAATGTTTTAACAGCTCTGGGTTATATTTAGCTATCTTTTTTCTGGAGTTGCGTACTAGAATCTTATCTAAGAAACTGGTATTTATTTAAAACGGAGTCTGGACATGTAAAGAAACCTGGACATGTTAGGATGCTACAGATGAGCATCACTCGGTGAATGAGATTAATCAGCTGCAGACCTGGAGGGCGGTGAGCGCGGCAGCAGCAACGCACCGTGCAGATGGCGTCAAGGCCGCTGGGCACACACTACGCGACGGCCGGGGACGCTGCCGCACCTGGACCGCTCTGCCCTGCTTGGGTTCAGGCGGCCCCCGGCAGGGACGCGCCGCTCCCGACCCGGCTCGCTACACCTGCGGGCCGCTGCCGCCGCCGCCCTCTACCGGGGCGGGACTCGAGCCCTCCCCGCCCGCATGACGTCAGCGCGCTTTCCGACCGCGGAGAGGCGTGTGTCTCGCGCGCCACTGACCCGGCGGAGCTGGCGTTGGGGCCCTGCGCGGAGGCCGGCGGCTCAGACCAGGTAAAGCCGGGCCACCCGCGGCCGCTCTGGCCCTTGTGCTCCGCCCGGCGGAGACCCTTCTGGGAAGCGGGCAGCCCCGTGTGTCGTGTGGGGCAGGGCCTGCCTGGGGAGCCCCGTTGGCGGTGCGGGGTTGTCTTGGGGGCACGACCGTCTCACCGGCGGGACGAGGCGGGGAGGAGCTGGGTACAGGGCCCATCGCGGTCCCGGTTCCTATCCCAGGGCGGGCGCGCCACGGCGGAGCGGGCAGGGGGTTCCCGGAGGGATCAGACGCTTCGTGTTGTGGGGCTTCGGGAGGTTGCAGCTGCGCCGGTACTGCCTTGGGCCGGCCCTAAGGCGCGCAAGAACCTCCGCCCGCTCCTCGTACCGTCCGGTTCCTGGGACATTCGGTCTCCTGGGGGCCCTTGGCCAGCCGCATGCCAAATATTTTTACCTGCCGCTACACTCGGGAGCGATGAACGTTGCAGTATTTATTCCCCATTTAGTCGAGCAGAGGATAATGCGCTCAGAAACTGACCTGTGCTTCCCGTGTGAATAGTAGCAGTTGTTATAATGCGGTACAATCCTTAAGTCTGACTTTTCAAAGACAACTATCCTTACCCTTTTCCTAGGTTTAGCTGGCCTGCTAGCTTACGTATAACTTGGAATTAGGATCTGGAATTTGGTGCTATTCATACAAATACTTTCTGGCTTTAAAGATGGAGCCTGAGGCTGCAGATTCCTAGCAGAAGAAATGAGAACGAGTACTAGGAGTCCTGTTTCTCGGTTTCCTATCCCAATTACCAGACTACACAGGAAAGAAGTATTTAGAAGAAAGAAGTATTTAGAACAAAATAAGCTACAGCTTCAATTGTCTGTTGGAAATTGTGTAATATATGAAAAATCAGACAGCCTCCTAGCCCTTATTCACTGAAAGTCTGGAGCTGAATGGGTTTTGTTGGAATGGAAAGGAACCAGTGAGTAATTTTACTCTTTTACCCACTTTCATAGATAGAAGTATCAATATCCTATTTGTAATTTATTGTGAGACTTGGAGAGAAGGCAGTCTGCGAACTGAGGGGAGATAATTAGATGAAATATCTAAACTTCTACATTCTAGATTTCTGTAGAAATCGGGGTGCTTTTTTCATAGCATGAAAAGGTGGAAAAAATAATACAAATGTAACACATGCACACATACACTAATAGAAGATGCTGTGAGGAAGGATATAGTTGCCTAACCTTATGTAAATAAGAAAGAGTTTATTAACACACCAAGGGGGAAGACACTTGGAAACCCAGTAGAAAGTGTAGTAAACATCAATAATGGAGTGCCTTAAACTTGCTTCAGACAAACAGGGCTCATGTTATCTTGTACTAAGAAGATGACTTGACTTTGTATTTTGAGGGGAAAAAAATGTTATATTTTATTTAATTTTGAGAGCAAGTATAAAGGAAGACCTTTAAAATGCTCTCTTAAATCTGGTTGAAGGGAATTTGAACTGCCAGAGCCCATTTTGTAACTTCTGAGACACTTGAGGATTGTATACAGCTGTCTCATCAAAATCAGTCTCCTCTGCAGTTCCCTGGGATATTTTGTGAACATGAAATGTTCAGCTGGCTTCTCCAGGTGGCTAGCAAAAGCCTATGAACAACTTGGTATTTCCAAAGAGTTTAATAATTGTAAGCCTCATGGTATTCTTTGGCACTGGGGCATATTTCAGACAATATCTGAACTTTCTGAAACTAGTAAACTGTCAGAACTTTTCAGTAATGCAGCTTAGAGTGGGCTAAAGGAGCATCTTCTGGGAGCTGAACCACCAACCATTAAAACATCTTTTCTGCATAGGAATTGTGAATGCTTCTAGCTTGTTTAATGTTCTCACCATCCATGTTCAAACTTGGGTTTCACGTTGCCATCAGAATTTAGCAACACAAGCTGCTGTGTATAGTTTTATGCTATGTACATAACTTTCTCTGTAACTTTGCATAGTAACAGTCTCTTCCAGGCCAGGTATAATTTTTTCAGTCTTCTGTGTTTCCAGTTTTGCACCAAATTTCAAAATAAAATACGTAGAATTCCCCTTTATAAAATGCCGAGAGGTAATGAAGTTTTTTTCAGAGTGGATTTAAGTTAGTCTATTCAAACTAACTAGATTTTGGGCAAAATGTTTTAGTGCTGAAAGTACAGACTGTCACAATCGGTGCCCAAAGCTGCTGTTTTTTAATAGAAACAGAGGAAAATAGATCGGATTTCACTTTCCTAAAAGTTTAACAGGGTTGTGGCGGTCTGAGGTAAACAGCGTTGGGTTTCGAGGTGGAGCCAGAGGTGTTTAACACCGCTGACCAAAGAGGGTCAGTGGGGCGCCTCATGGGAATCCCGCCCCCGCTCCGGCCTTGACTGCTGCGCCGGCCGGGAGTCGCGGTATACGTCGTCGAGAGAGCGCAGACACGGTGGCTGCTCCGAGACCTGAGGCCAGGAGGCACGGGACCGCTTTTTCTCTATCCCTGACTTCTCAGAGAGAGGCCGCCGGGAGGTTCCCTTCCCTGGAGGACGGAGCAGCTCCGCACGCACCGCCGTGACCGCTGCCTGGCCGGAATGTGGCTCGCTGACGAGCGCTGGTGCTGCCCGTCCCGCCGCCGCCAGGGGGCGCTCTGCCCGACGTCTCCCTAGCAACGGCGGCGCTGGGCGTGTGGGTCTAGTGCCGCCAATAGGCGCGCGGCAAGATGTCGGCCGCGGGAAGCGAGGCGGGCGGCGGGCGGGCAGAGCCTTTCTGATCGCGGAGGCCTCGCAGCACGGGAACGCCAGGCTCTGTGCTGCTGCCTGAACCGCGCGAATCCGCTCCCGGTCGGCTGACAGTGCTGTGCTTACAGGGCCGATGGAGAGCTCGGCCCTCCCGGATACCACGCAGGGCCGCGCCGCTGAGGAGGTGCCGGCGCCCGGCGAGGAGAACAGGTGCGTGGGCAGGGAGCCGCCATCCCGGGACGAGGCCTCTACCGTTGCGGTCGCGCCTCGGGAACGGGCTTAAAAGAGGGAGTCGTCGCCGCCCGCGGCCCTGTCGGGATGTGCGGTGCAGAAGGCCCGGCCGGGATGTGGGGTGCAGACGGGAGCAAGCGGGACACCGGGAGGCCACATCGTAAACCTCTTATGTTGCAGTGTCCTCGGAAAGGTTGGGGAAGGAGAAGAAGGTGATGTGGAGGGCTGCGCTTCACCTTGTGTGGAAGGTAACTGGTCCATTTCAGGGCTCCTCTTAGGGCTGTGGATCCGGCCAGCCATCTGCGTTTTTCCAGTTCAGCTGCTTCGCTTGTCTCTCCAGGGGCAATAGTAATAATGAGTCAGAAAGTGGCATCTTTCCCCAGAATTAACTCCTTTAATTTTGCATATGATCGTTAACAAGGAACTTGGAGACAGGAAATGTCTTAGAAGAGGCACGGATGTATAGTGGCCATTAGGAGATGGAGCCTTTTCATGTTATGGTGAAGAACTCCTGGCATAATGGTTGCTGTCCTTAAAGGACTTCCAGGCCCAGGCTGTGTGTTTATTGTGGTGACATTAGGTCATAGACTGGGCTTGATCTCAGAGGTCTTTACCAGCCTTAATAGTGTGATTCTGTTACCAGGATTGTTTTCTCACTACAGAATCCAAATCTGCTGCAGTGTGTAATGACATTACATAAGACTTTTCTGATTAACACTAATTTCTGAGCTAATGGCCACTCTCCTTGCTCAGTCACTGCATTTCTAATTAGTACAGCTGATATTAGTTTCTGTTATTCAGAGTTAAAGCAGTAGCCTAATAAGTTTATTTGTTGAAGGGTGTATCTTTTGTGCTTGTGAAGTGGTAGAGGGTTCTTAGACTTTTTCTTTTACTGTATACATTAATTATGGATGTTTGGTGTTAGATACAGGCGTGTCACAGCTGCAGTTTGGAGCCCTAGAGCTCTCCCAGAGCCAGGACATAGAGAGTGACTTCATGACCAGAGAAGATGGGCATGAGTTTCACCCTGGAACTTCTGTTCCTTCTTCCAGGCTTGAAAGGAACAATACAAAAGCTGGTATGTGAAAATGATCTTAGATGTCTTTTTGTTGCTCTGTTGTTTCTTTCTAATTTCTTTAGGTTGTAGACACTAGCAAATACAGTATTAGTAATTTCCAAAAATGAGTTCACTGATGAGTTCAAAACCAAACTCATTGGTAGTTGAAAATGATTTTGCCGTCTCTTTGCTTTGGACTAGTTGATCTGTTTTCTCACAGAAATCCAAGCATTGCCACTGATTCATGCTCCCTTCTTTCCTGCTTTGCAGAATGTTCAGACAGAGTGATGATGAATTCCTTCCCTGATAAAAACCTCATCCTGTCCTTCTGCTGTTACAATGGATAGTTCAAGATTAGATTTTCTTTTCATATACAGTTTGTCTTGGTAATTGTGTAATTTTTCAGAACTACACTTCTAATCCAAGTAATCTGAGTAACATTTTTAAAAAATTTTTCCCTCTTGCTAGAACTGTGTGGGAACAGCACTGCAACTGGCTCCAGCACAGAAGTGTATTCTGATTTGGAAGGCCAGCCAGAGAAGTCCAAAAGGTAAATCAGTCCATGTTCTTTGTAGATCTATTGCTGCCATTCTGGAAGTTGATTTCTGTATTTTTTTACTAGATTTTTAGACGTAGGAAGGTTTAGGCCTCAAGACACAAATAGAAAAGGGAAGAGAAGGATGAAGTGCTCATGAGACCTTTTTGCAGCGGACATGTCTAAGGAGTGTTTTCATTATTCCTAGCTGAGGAAGGATGTGGTGTTAAACTCTTAGACACAAAGATATCAGTAGGTTTATTTTTAAAAGGTAGTATATTAATTAAATATAATAAAATATACTAATAACCACTCAAACCACTGGAATGTATTAAAAATAATAATTCTGCTTAAATATTACAAGTTAATTTCAGATGTGTTGACTGCTGTGGAACAGGCTTTGGCCTCACAAGAGAAATCTAGAGGCTGTGGTGACTCTTCTTTGCTATTGTAAGCTAAGTTTTAATTACATTTAAATGCAAAGCTTTGGTTTGTTGCAAGGTCTTTTTCTCTGTCTTTTATGTCAGATAGATAGAATACTGTTTCTCTCATTTTGTATTGTCATAATCTGACACAAAATAATGCTAAAAAGGGAGTGAAACAAAATGTCTAGCCTCCATGTTGAACAGAAGTCACTAGAACAGCCTGCATTCCTAGACAGGTAGAAAACTTTACAGTTCTGAAAATGCAGTTTGAAAACACGCGTTGTGTTGCTAGCAAAATGAGGTCAGTCTTCTTTTTGTGTTTGTTTTTCGCTATGGCATACACAGTGAATCATCTGTGCTAATAATTTTTCCTTACAGTGTTGCACTGTCACTTCACACCTTGAATTTTTCAGGTCAGTGACTGTCTTGTTTTTCCAGAACTCTGCTGGAAGCTGAAGAGCACACCAGCAAACAAATGCCTGTCTGTGACCCCACTGAAACTGAGAAACCCCTCGATTCTGGTCACGAAGAGTCTGGTATCTTGTCAACTCAGGAGGAGATGTTTCCTGAGAATAATACAACAGGTAACAATAGACAATTTGAGACAAAATCTCCGTCCCAAAGATCGTAATAGTCATTAACCCTATTTGATCTTTTTAGTCATTGCATTTTAGGGTACACTGTGCTGTGAGCATTTTTCGCATAATTTCTGCTAAAATTGAGGATGTTTTGGAAATGAAAGGCCACAGCCTCTTTCACTGTACAGTGGATCAATGTCTGAACATTGGTTTATGTTAGAACAGTTACAGTGTGTAGTTATATGAGTTTAATTTCCTTTCTTTTTATATGACTTGAAAAAATACCCAGAAAAACCTCACCATTTTACCCTCTTCTGAAACTGGCAATAATAATGCTCACCCTTTGCAGTGACACGTAGTCTAAAGTGTGCGTAAGTAGTATAGGCAAACAGTACATACTTACAGTGGGTTATGTTGACAAAACATTCCACCTTACTCCTCTGAATTGGCCTTCCTGTTTGGGATAGGATGAGACCCTGCAACCGAAATACACCACAGTCTTGGTCAGTTATTGAAGAAGAGATGGCATAAAATAGGATCAGGAGAGAGGTCATCACTGTATGTCTTGCTAGACCAGTGACTGTGTCTGGATTTGGTATCTGCAACTGAAACGCTAATAAAGAAATATGTTCTTCTCAGTCTTCGTAGTGGAAATCCTAGAAAATAAAGTTTTGAGAGGCAACTTTGTTAGCATTTATAAAGCAGAAGCTAAACTGAGTCTTACTGGGTACTGTTTGTTTTCATTTGTGCACAACCGTGTCTGGTTCTGTACCACTAAAGTCCTGCTCATGACCTGTCTGTAACCAGAAGGTTCAATAACAACCTCTCACTGATGCTGAGTCAGAGCTCAATGCAGGGTTTCTTTTCTTCTAAGAACCTTGCCTGTGTTCGCATTCTCATGCTGGATCAAATGTGCTGATAATCAGAGCCATTGAGGACTTTTCTTTTAAAATTCGCAAATAGGAAGACTTGTACTCTTAAGTGAAAATTTCATACGCAGTTCTCCGAATGTGTGAAAATTATCTTCTCCTTGCTGGCCTGAGAAGTAACTGCAGTAGTGTAAATATTATTAGATTTTTTGATTAGCTTGGTTATTGGTTAGATTTCTAATTTTATTTCCATTTGTTCAAAACTGCTGCAGGGAGTAGTGGCTCAATAACTAGAGTGGAGGAGGGATGTTCTCTGTCGTGCACCCCTGCCCGCAGCTTGCAGCTCTTGCATCTCTCTGGACAGGGATCCCATGGACAGGAGAGTCACTCTGCGTAAGCAAAAGATTTCCAAAATTGTTGTGCTTAATTGAAGTAGTGCATTTCCGCCACTTTATTCAAACACTTGTGTTTGATTTTAAGGAATCAATGTTTTAACTTTGCGCTGTAGAAGGAGCTTGGCCTCATTTTTTGTTGACATGAACTAACAATGCCCATGTGGTCAATGGCCATTTCTCAAGTTTCTTGCATTTTTTTTGGTAATGTAAGGTCATCTTTTTCATGCTTTCTTAATCTTCAGTATCTCTTCAGGCTTAGTTACTCCTCCTCCTGTTGCCTTTGGATCCACTGCTCTTGTCCCCAGCAGTCCTACTGAACAGGAGCAAGCAGAAGGTAAAATTTTCTGCGTTATTCTCAGTGGTTGTCTCTGTGCCCTGTGGTCTAGTCTGAGCGTTCAGCCTTTTCAGAACCTGTTAAAAGTACATTTAAAGGATAAAGTAGGATTGAGAGCACTGTAAGAGGTAGATGAAGGGAAGTCTGTATTTGTGACACAGATGTTGATGGGCTGTTGATATTTTCTGCATAGCTGTTGCAATATAATTGCATGTTGTAATATGATAGTATCGTTGATTAGCTCCCCGTGCACTTGAAAGGTGAGAAGTACTTCATATGGGATACAGGTTACTGTTTGCAGTTGTCCCCCTTTCTTGGGGACGAGCTATTCTTGCTAGAGGCGTATAGCTGTATTAAGTGTGTACTGTTAGAGCGGTAGAAAGGATGGAGGAGCACTGCATTGTGACAGTTTACTTTAGCTTTGATGACTTGCACAATATTTTAAAAAAGCTTTTTTTATATTATGTGTGTGTTCTAGAATGCCATGCCGAAAGAAGAATAGTTCAATATTATACCTTGGTTCTTGCAAGGTATTTTCTCTTAAGCACCCATTCGCCTGCAGGGATGAGATACCCATCCGTGCAGACTTACGTATGGTACAAATCGACATTCCTTCTGTCTGTGAAATTCCTGTGAAAGTATGCAAAATATTTGTAGAATAGATGTTCTGTTAGCTGGAGTCTGAATTTGGTTGCATTTTAGTAAAGATATCAAAAGGGGGGAAAACTCCCAAACTTGAGTAAAAGCTTTCGATATATTTCAGCTGTCTTTTTCTAATCCAAACAGATTTAGACCTGTAAAAAAATACTTGCGTGAATTCTTAACATTTTGTTCCCTCCGTGTTTTTAAGGATGTGGATGTTTGAATTAAGTTTTTTTCTTCAAAAAGAATTAATCTGGAGATGTGATTTCAGATTTCACCCATTTAAAACATGAGAAAGTTGCATGTGCGACTGAAGACAAGTCTTTCAGTAAAATGTTGTAAAACTTAGGTCCAACGCAAGAATTATCTAATAATGTATTTTCTGCTCTTTCAAACCAGATGAGCAGATGGACATATCTATCCCTGCAGAAGGGAGAGAGCTGATGCAGAAGCAGAGAGGAGATACACTAGTGGAGATGACTGCCCCACATCCCACACCGGAACCTCTTGTCCCACCACAGGCTTCAACTCCAGTGTCCCAGAGTGTGTTTCCTGGATCTTTACTTGTACCATCACAACCAGAGTTCTCTCACGTAAGGGCTCGTTTTCCTGAGGTTTTTATATGACTGTTGCAGATGTGTGTTTGAATCAGTTACTGTGCTTCTGTGTTGAGCTCTGCTCAAATGGTTCTCATGAGCTATCTTTTTTCCACCAGTGACTGTTATATGTTGATCATAAAGTGTGGTACTTTATTGTGCAGAGAAAATATGGAATGGCTAAAGAGGGCATAGTAAGTTACTGAACATAGAATTTGTTGTATCTTAATTTGTGCTATTTTTTTTAAATAATGGTTTTATTTTTCCTGTTTTTGGAAGGCTGATGCTTTCTGATACTGAACCGAATGTCCTGCATCTCAAACCACATCTTAAGTTAGACTTTTATCAGGATATTCTCTAGCATCATTTGTCACAGAGGAAGTGAAGCTGTTTTGTAATAAAGTGTTTGTATTCTGCAAAGATAATTTATTGCTTTTTTTTTTCAAGTTGCCTTACTCTTACTACCTGTTGCTTCTTTAGTGACTTCTTATTCTGAAAGTTATTACTGTTCAAAAGTATGTAGCAGATACTTGGTGGCTTTATAACTTAGTATTACAAATGTCATCAACTTAAGGCAGAAAATAAAGGTTGTGCCGAAGTCTTTGGTAGTCAAAACAGCAATTTTCATGGTAACATAATAGATTCCTCCAGAGAATCTTTCCAGAACCTTTGATTGTTTGACTAAAAATAGCTGATTTTTCATACTTGACCTGTACTTTGTGATTTGGTTAGTACTTCCTGTTTTAATGTGGGAGGTATAACAAGGATTGTGCCTGACTTTGCCAAAGAGGTAATGAGCAGTGAGTGATAATTTGTCTCAGCAGGAGCAAGGAAGTTAGCACTCATGAGAAGGGTTGAGCGAGGTGAAATTTGTGGTGGTGGTTCTTTATTTTTCCCCCAAAGGTTTGTGCTGGGCTTCTTCTGCTTAATAATCCAGTGTAACGTTCCGGGAATAACAAACAGACTTGCTCGGTGTGCCATGATACACCACGTCCCGCTTTTTTCATTCTAGGCTATCTTTGTTCCAACGCAGAGCCCGGAGAAGACGGAGGAAGCAAAAGAAAAGGCTACTGCTCTAACCCGTTTGTGCTTACCAGAACTTTGTGGACCTACAGACGCTTTGTCAAAGGTGTCTGCAGGTGACTCTGTGTCACAGCCTTCTGAGTCCTGTATGCTGATGCTTTCTGCAAGTGAATGTAGCCAACTTAAAAATACAGGGGTCAGTTCAGGCTCTTTGAACACAGGTGAAGGTAGCGAAACCACTCAAGTAGACATGATTTCTGAATGTAAGGTCTCAAACTTGAAACTCTGCTCTGTGGAGAATGACAACATAAAACTGAGTTGGGATGCCGATGATCAGACCATCTCTGAAAACTGTGAGAAAGCAAAAAAGGAGGATTTACAGACTGCACCAAAACCCGTAGTGCAGTTAGTTAGTGCAGATGTATTGGGAGACAGGTCAGTAGCCTCTACAGCTCATCAGGAGATTGAGTACATTTCTGGAAGTCAGGCTGCTGCAAATCAGTCTGATCTGCCTGAGATTTTGTCATCCACTCAGAGTAGAGAAGCACAGCCTGAGGACTGTACAGTGAAAGAGACTTTGGAACCTGAGGCAGTTCCTGAGACTCAGTGTGAAGAACGAGAAGGAAAAGAGAAGCGAGTAAATGAAGATGGGCCCCTTGTTAACAGAGTGCTTTCTCAGAGGTTTATTCTTGAAAGGGAAGTACAGTGTCATGAAGATATGGAAGTGGAATTTGCTGATGAAACAAGCAAAAATTTGTCTGATCAGGCTCAAGAATTAGAAAACACTGAACCGGACAGCCAGGGAAAAGAAACTTCAAAAGATTGTGCTTTAGACACTGGAGAGGCAAAGAGCATGGATAAACTGACCTTTAAGGCTGCTTTGGAAAACATGCCAAAGCTCAATAAAGTTTTATCTAAGACTTCTGTGGAGGAGTTACTGGAACAGCGCAGCAGTTTGTTTCCTAGGTTAAAGGAAGGTTCTGTTCCATCTGAAGTTTCGTTATGTGACAAAACCCATCCACGTTGTTCGGAATTGGGACCAATAATGGTACCAGGGAATCGGCCACCTCTCCAGGAGAGAGGGGTTGGCATCCTGGCAACTCATCAGAAAAACCAGGCACCAAATAATACAGAGGATGCTGCTACAAGAAGAATTCTGGAGCAAGAGAAGCAAATACAGCCACAGGAGAAGGCAGCTGCTGAATCCCCCAGCCCTTCCAGTGGTAAGCGAATTTCAGTTAGTAGTTCGCAGAAATGTGTTTTCAATAATGTCAAGGACAGCTGTGTAGAGTCCTTGCTGTTTTCAGGGACCACCGATCTTGGATGCGTGTTGAACAGTCTCTCGGAGCTTTCTTGTGTTAGTGTTATGTACGTAACTTTTTTTTTCCCCTTTGTCACACTAATGCAGACAAGAACGATGGTTCTTGATCCTGATGCTCTGTTACTGTTTTATGGCAGAAACAGCAACTTTGAAGACTGAGAATATTGTGACCTTGGCAACGCTCAGGGATTTTTGTAACTTTTTTTCCCCTCTAAAAAGCAACAGCAGCAGTGTCCTTGAAACGAAAAGGGTGTGTGGCAGTCTGTACTTTCTTGTAGGTCTCCTTACTTTTATTCTATTATTTTTTTCTTGAATTCTCAGATAAATTTATTGATGCTTATAGAGCAATTTTGAGCTAGAAACTAACGCAATAAATTTTTCAAGATTTTAAAGAGGAATGTTTTTTTTTACTTGTGTGTGAGCTGTGGCCCAGCAGGCATCGTCATGAGGTATTAACATGCTGTTGTGTTACATATATAGTATAGTGTGCCCAGGTGGCCAAGAAACCATTTTATGCTCCTTGGAAAGTAAAAGAAAACAAAGTTTTGCTAGAGCTTTGTCTGAAATTGTACATGTATTTGAGATATAAGTACTTTTAAATTAAACTGCAGGATCTCGGTGCGCGTTTCGCCCATCCTGCAATGACCAATAGGTAACTCCTTGTCTGTTGTCAGCTGTCTTTACGTGTTCTTAACAGAGCTGTAAGTTAGCAGAGGTGTAACCGATTTTCTGGCTAGTTTGTGCTCTCTGAATTACCAGAGTCCTTCAGTCAGAGTGCAGTGGAAGATGAACAGTGTTGTGTATTGCTATTAGAAGTGAATGGGATGTCTAATAGGGATGGTATTTGAGAACCATGTGATTTACAGTCAGTTGGCAGTTTTCTCTGCCAGTTTGAGTTTTTTCAAGAGGTGTACTTTTCAAATTTCTTCAGAACTTCCTTCATCATTCTGAGGAGTCAAATATTATTTGTTACTGCTTTTTGAACTACGTGTTGAATTTTCCTAGTTCTAAACAGATCCCTCTGCTGTCCGCGGCAGCTTTAGCTCTCTTGAAAGCTTTTTGAGCTTGTTCTACGGTTCCCTCCGCTTTTCTTCAGTTGTTGTGACAATTCTGCTTCTTGTGAGCCATGCTGACTTCTGGAAGATGTGGTCCTGTTTGGAAAGGTCTCAATGGCAGATCTGAAATAGGAGCAAGATGAAGAGCTTTCTTTTTATTTGAACAGAAGTATGTGAGATGTCTTTGAAGTGCTAGAAGGAGATTTGGATGAAAAGGGATCATGCAATAGTATGGAACTGGCTTATAAGAAGAAACTTGAGGTACTAAAGAGAATGAAGGTAGTATGTTATATTTTAAGATAATGACAGGGAAATACTGATACCTGTAGAATCCAGTTAGATTACAATGAGGTGTGGAAGAGATTTGAATGCTTATGCAGGTCATGAGTTTTGGAGACACTTACAGCAAAATAGCAGTTTTCAAGTTAGACATTGCTATAAGTGTCTGCTGATCTGTTTTCAAAGCAAAATAGGAATTGAATTAATGTCATTCTGCCGCCCATTCTTCCGGATGAGGTAGGGCCAGTCAGATGTGTGGGGGTGTCTTTGCATTCTTTAGCATTCCGTAACTACTGACTGCCATTTTCTTTAAGAATGTTAGACTGCTTTGTTGCTGAGCGTGGAGTATTTCTGTTTGCCAGAAATGATTTTATTTTAATGTAGTGCATTTTCTGACACGAGTTGTCTTAGTTGTCACCTGCCTTGGGTGATGGTCCTTGGTCCATAAGACCGAGTGAATTTTCTTATTTTTTAATGGGGTTTGTTTGATATATCATAGCTAGATATGAATTACCAGTGAAGAAAAATATGTCTAACTAAGCTGTCCTGTCTAGTTGCGCTACTGAGGTAAGAACAGGACTAAGAAAGGGCTTCTTGAAGAAGAAAGCAAAAGTTCCTGAGTAGAAGGTGTGGCTTTCATTGGGGTGGTGGGTTTTGTTTTTTATTTTTCCCCTTCCTTCTGTATGCACAGAAAACAAGGTGGCTGTCGACTACCACCAACTGTCTTTGCAGATCCTGCTGCATGTGGACTGGTAGGCTAGAGGGGATTGTGGTAGCTAGCTAAATAGATACAAGTCTACTGGGCTGGGGTTTCTAAAGACTTCAGTTTTAAAATAAAACACTTTTTAAAACAGAGATGTACTGTAAATCACGATATGACGGGCATGTGTAAGCTGTTTGTGAGGAATGGTAGTTGGCTTGCTGATACCTGGTGTATCTGCAAAGCAAATACCTAGCCAGGGTGGAAACAAATGGAAGTCTTTAGGATGATGTCAAGGACGTTGGAGCTGTGATCAGCAGGGCAAGCGATGGGTTTCAAATGGATAATAGCTAGCTTTTCTGTGGGTTGTTTTTACTTCCTGTGAGGAAATGATGTCTTAGTCATACTTCTGTGGCTTTATTTGCCACAAGATAGTTGTGTAAGTCATAGGTCCTCATCTTGTGTAAGGAAGAATGGTGCACCGCATCTGGCTATTGCTAGAACTCATATCTGAATATCTAGGTCTAGCTCTTGAATTTAAGTGTCTTAAATTTGTGTTCTTAGGACCTTGACTAAAGGTCTTCTAATACTGTCCAAACTTGTTTCTTTTTATTCCAGCCTTTTAAAATTACAGCTTGCAGTTATTTGAGTAACATATTGAACGAAATCCAAAGAACAAACACAATTTTAGGAAAATGGAAAAAGAAGGATAGTGACAGATGATGGAAACCTGTTTTGAACTGAGCACAAAGAAGATGGGGTTATTCTGTTATGTTAAATACTTCTGTGCAGTCTGGGAAGAACGCAGCTGCAAAACACTGATACATGATGAAGGTTTTCAAATGAATGGCGCAGAGCGAGTCAGAAGGAGGGAGCACTTTACAAGGCTTTCAGTGCAGGATTTAAGAGACAAAATGGAAGATCTTGACACGGTGCAAATCCACCGAGGTGTGTTTTTCCCGGTGGAATAGGCTGCCTTAGCCAATAGACTCTGCAGATCTATTGTGCTGAAGGCTGCACCAGAAAGGGCAGAAGTACTGGGAGGGGATGGAACCGGCCCTTCTGGTGTCAGTCTGCAATTCGTTATAAAACAGCTTTAAGACACTGCAGACTTTCCGGGCCAGTTTCTTCTGTCATCATCTAACCCTTAGTTGCCTGCTACTGTATCTTTGGGCTCATAGGTGTCTATCTGAAGTACATCTGCTGACCTTTTATCTGAGGATATTTCATGATAAAGCATCATGCAGTGTAAGCTTAAATTTGTTAATTAAGGCAACGCATATCTCTGCCAGTTCCCCTCTCTCTTAACCTTCATTTCTGTTTCTGGCCTTGGCTCCCTCTTCTGTGGAAAATTCTGAGCATTTCTGAAGCCGAGCTGCATTTTGTAGAAGTCCTGTTCATGTCGCAATATTTAGTCTTGCTTGTGTGTAGTACCTGGGGACGACCTAGATTTTTGCTGAGGTTTTTCATGCAGAACGTGAGGAATATCAGTTAGAGCAGCTGTCCTGAAACCAGTAACTGCTCAGGACGGGTTTGTACGAGGCAGTGGCAGGGTCATGCTTTTCCGTATTTCCCCAGCAGTGTGCTTTTGGTATTGTAACCGAAGTACTGCCCCAAAATCACTAATCTTGGCGCTGTTTGTCTTTTAGGAACGTCCTTTCATTTTACCTTGCCAAAGGAGAGTGATGGCATTCAGCCGTCATGCATGACCAGCATAACACCACCTCTCATTGGACAACTTAAAATGGGACCCAGAAGACACAGCACACCCATTGGTGCGTTTGATCCAGATGGTTCTGTTCTGCAGTGAAGGCCTCGTCACAAGCTTTTGATTCTTGATACGGGATCTGATGGGATAACTTAAACACACATTGGCAAAAAACATTACTGCTCTGTGGGGAAGGCTTATCCCTTTTCTGTGCTTCCCTTGTGTTGTGACATTGGCCTCTGCTGAAGGGGTTTCCTCCCTGAGAATGGGATGCTAAGGATCATCTTTTCATTGCATGCGTTGCTTTCCTGCGTACGACTTCAGTAAAGAGTGCAAAAGACCACTCTAAGCAGTGAAAGAGCATAGACTCCTTAGAAGGTTGTTCCTAATATTAATCATGTTTTAGCAAGACTTTATCTGCTAGGTTCACAAAACAATACCCCACATTTGCTGGTTGAAGGGAGGGAAGTGAGCTTGGCTGAATGAGGGGTTCTGTCACAAGCTAAGGACGATAGCTGTGCTACAAAATTCTCACGTTTCAGAGCTCTAGATAAGCATTCCCACTATGCTGCTCTGTTCTAATAATGCATGCAGTGAAGCGTCTTCAAAAACAGAACTGGGACCTGAACCTCAGCAGGGTGAATGAGAGTAGCTATGTTGTGGTTTACTTTTTTTATTGGTTTTTTTTTCAGTGGATGGTAGTTGCCCAGACAACACAATAGCAACTAGTGATGTTACAGCAGAGGGCACAATGGGAACCAACAATGTCACCATGGAAAGTGCCGCAGCATCGGAAGATGTGTCGGAAGTGTGTGAGAAAGGAGATTCTCACGTGGTTCCTGAGGATGATGGAAAACTTTCTCTGCGAATGAATCTTGTTACCCCTGTGAATGATGGAAGTGAGGAATCCCCACCATTCAGCTTGGAAAGTAAGAGGGTGAAACATCAGACGTGCAGATCCTGCTAGAACTCAGCCTTAACCGAAAACCTCTTTGTGGCATTCCCTGAGACAGTCTCTGAGTGTCTGTAATTTTCCCCGTTTTTCTTTCTGGGCATTGTCACTTAAATTTGTTTCACTGTTTCTGCAATGTTCTAAGCAAGGATGGAATGAGAAGAGAGGCCCTTTACGAAGAAAGGTATTTCCAGCAGACTAAAACTTGTGATGTGCACTGGTAAAGTCACAGGACAGGAAGTGGAGTTTGTTTATATTGGGAGGGAAAAGACTAAAGAAGTCCAGTCTGGAGAAAAACATTTCACGGCATTTTAATCAGAATGGTGACATTCTCTGTAATAGTCTAAAACTTGTTGAAACTTATGTCTGTGATCAGAAGTTGGACAGGACTCTGGGCACCTTTTGTCTGTTGTTACTCAACCACT
This sequence comes from Upupa epops, assembly GCA_013397515.1. NCBI lineage: Eukaryota > Metazoa > Chordata > Aves > Bucerotiformes > Upupidae > Upupa > Upupa epops. The sequence continues at coordinate 91,208 of VZRI01004194.1, read as the reverse complement.
CTCTTCCCTGAGGCTCAGAAGGGGCAGGAGAATCTGTTCATGCAACACCAAAATTGTCCTTCCCTTCCTTCTTGTTTCAGAGCCTGCAGCCAGTGACAGGAAAGATGGATTATCTGCCGCTGCTGGGGCTGCTGCCAGGTAACTGGGCTTGTTGTACAGAGTTAATAGGAAGGTCTGGGTAGGTCCTTTTTCCACTTGTTTCCAGCAANCCCCCCCCCCCCCCCCCCTAAAATGGAATACAGAAGCAGGACATGCTTTTAGCAGTAGCGATGATACTAGCTTCTTCACTCTCACAGTGAGTTTTAATTACACAGGCAAGACGGACGCCCCTCCTGCTCTTTTACTGCAGACTTTGTGCTTCCTACGCGTTTGGCAGTGTGACTCCTGTTGATTGTAGTCAAAGCAGAAATTCAGCTCTTGTGCAGTCAGGAATGCAAGTGTGCCTTACCCATCTCTTAAATTTCAAATACATGGTTTTCTGCTTTCTTTCCTTGTGTAGCTTTCTGCAAAGAGTCTCTGAGGAGTTCTGAAAGTGAATTTGGTGTTTCATATGAAGCTGGGAGAGGCATGACTAGGTCCCTGATACACTGAAATTACAATTTAAAAAGCGGCTCAAATACAAGTCACCCCCTTGGTCTTTTGATATGCATGTATCTTAACATTTGTATGTATCTTAACATTGCTTGCTTTTAGCTTTTGGGAAGTGTGGTTTGCAAGTACTAATAGTAATCTGAGTTGGAAGACAGTGACCTGTAGTAATGTCAGAGAAGTATAATGGTTTGAAGCAGTGAGCAAAGTTTGAAATGAGCTCAGTATCTCTTGTCACAGGATGGCACGCTGGGTGGTAGTCATGCTGTGGTGCCGAAGATGAGCGGCAGTCATTGGCTGAGGATAGGTTGCTTTTGTAGGTAGAGGTTGAACTTGATCTCTCAGGGTCTGCTTTCTGACTGTCGTTCCCAGTAATTTTGTGCTGCCATGAAAATCCTGAGAAGTGAGTGGTAAGAATGTGTCCTCTGGTGGATACCAGAAGCAGTAGGCGATGAAACTCCTGGTGGCGTTTCAGATTTCTGCGCTGTGTTTTCTTGAGTCGTAGCATTGCGCTCAGCTGTTAGGGTGTCTGCAGAAATGACAGAAGCGCTTACACAATTGCACCTCATCTCTTGACCTTAAAGGCTGGCCATCTCGCTTGTTCTGTGGCCGTGTAGGTCAACAAGCGCAGTACCCACTGTTGCTTTCTCCAGGGGCAAGAGAACTCTTGTTTTGCTGTGTAAGGGACTTTCTCACTCCCTGATGCTTTTTTGTTTGTTTGTTTTAAATCTGCACTGCTAGCTCCCAGAAAGCATCATCTGTGTTTAGTCGTGTCTGTGAAGTTCGACGAGAGGATGAGGCCAGAGGTCATGGTCTTTCCACTTCTCCATTTAGGTAACTCCTCACAGTCTTTGCCTGCCCCTCCTGGTTGGAATTATATGCACATGTGCTTTTTCTGCACAAAAGAAATTGCACTAAGTCGTTGTCTTTGGGTGACTTAGAAAGTTGGGGACAATGGGTAAGTGCTGTATGTTTGTGTCTCATGTGGTAATCGGACAACTGAGCAGTGATGTGATTTCAGCTGGCTAATAAGATTCAGTAAAATCTGAGCCTTGAGAAAACTGAGATTTTGCTTGCAGAATCATGGAATCAGTTTGGTTAGAAGGGACCTTTTAAGCTTATCAAGTCCAACTTTTAACACACTAAAACATGTCCCTCAGCACCACACCTGCACATCTTTGAAATCCCTCTGCAGATGGGACTCCACCAATGCCCTGGGCAGCCTGTGATGTTTGACAGCATTTTCAGTGAAGAGATTTTTTCCCAGTGTGCAGCCTGAGCCCGCCCTGGCACAATGTGAGGCTGTTTCTTACTGTCCCGTCGCTTCTTCCTTGGAAGAAAAGACCGACCTCTATCATGCTCCAACCTCTTGAATTTCAGTGAGCTGTTGAGAGTGTGGTGGTCTCCCCTGAGATGCCTTTTCTCCAGCCTAATGTCTCTAGTTCTTAGACCCTTCCCCGATTTTTATTGCTGTTCTCTGGACATGATCCAACACCTCAATGTCCTTCTGGAAGTGAGGGGTCCAAATCTGGACAGGATTTAAGGTGGGGCCTTCGTAGTGGCCCAGTACAGGGGATTTGCCTTTCCCTGCCTGCCCTGGTCCTGCTGGCCACACTAGTGCTGATACAAACCAGGATGTTGTTCGGTTTCTTCTTGAGCACATGCTGACGATTAACCCCACCAGGTCCTTTTCCCCAGGCATTTCCCAGCTGCTCTGCCTCTGCCTGGAGCATTAGATGGGAGTCTTCTGTCCCAAGTACAGGACCTGGCACTTGGCCTTGCTGAACCTCGTGCTGTTGGCCTCAGCCCATCAATCCAGCCTGTCCAGATCCCTCTGCAGAGCCTCTACTTTCAAGCAGAGGGACACACCCACCTAACTTGATGTCATATGTGAATTTACTGAGGGTGGGCTTGATCTAGTCCAGATCATTGATTAAAGTTACTGAACAGGACAGGCTCCAGTACTGAGCAATGGGGGACACCCTTTGTGATGCTCCACCATCTCGGTTACAGCTATTTAAAAGATTTTCTTTCTGATATTCTGGTTTTCTTTCTGTTATTCTTCCAACCTGTTGTATTTGTTATTGTTTCTGCTGTTGTCTCCCAAGTCCCTAATTTTTTTATGTCTCTGGTTTTTTCAAAGATGACTGTACAGTTGCATATTTTATGGTGATAAGGTGCTGGCTGGAGGACCAGGTGTAGAAGTTTGCTTCTTCAGTGCTTTCCAGTTTCCAGTCAGTCAGTGAGAACTTAATCTACAGAGAAAGAAAAACCTGCATTTCAAGACCATTGAACAGTAATGCTAAAGATGTAATGAATAGGGAGTTCCAGTGCTGGGCACTACGAGAACAGATCGGAAGACAGTCTTTCCTCAAAGCCCTCAAGTACACGAGGGAAGCAGTGTGTATATATAGTTGTGCGGGCTGACGCTGCGGTGGTGTCACGCTGTGAGGTGCTCGTTCTCGTCCGGAGCGCCACATGTCCCACTGCTGCCACCACCGTTGTGGGTCAGAGACCCCGACCATATTTCAACCAAGTGCTCCCATCTGAAGTGTCAGTCAAAAAAGGAGGGTTTGATAAAACCCTTTAAAATCTGCAGGCAATAAACGATGTAGAAAGGAAGGTGTCAAGACATTTTTAAAGCCAAACCGCAAACTTTTCTTCAGAAAACACTCAAGTTAGCTAAAGCATTACAGATTACTTGTAGTAAGGCTTTACTTGTAGTAAGGCTTAGTACACAGTCCCCTATAGTACCTGATGCCACTTTTGACAGGGCAGACAAATTGTAATGGAACTATTAGACATCATTTGCGTTTATGCTCCTGCTTGTTCTCACTAGGTATGATTACCAGTTTTAAGCCAACTAAGCAGCCTATATCAAGTTCAGAATGACATGACTTCCAGAAGCACATGGTATAGGTGATGCCTGACATGTGGCATACAGATTGCTCTACTAGTGTTTGGGAAAGTACCTAGCTCTCTACAGGTGTCAGCCATGCTTCTTGCTATGATATCAATCATTTGAGCAGTGTCAAATGCTTATTTTGTAATTTGAGACTCGCTGAGTTCTGTGCAGTCTTAAGCAAACATATGACTGCCAGGGTTGTGGCTTTTTTGTATAGTGCTTTCTCTGTAGACGGCGGTATTTGGTTGTTGTGCTTTTTTCAGTCAGCAGTCTTGACCTGTATGTAACTGGTTTGCAGGGGGAACCTGTTCAGTTTTCTTGGCACACAAGAAGATGATGACTTACATAAAAATCCCAGTGACTGGCAGTATCAGCAACAGAAGGCAGATAACAGTGGTGGACAGGTCCAAATTCCTCAGAGGATGCAGCAGGACTGCCATCAGCAACCTTCTTCTGGTGCACAGGATGGGGAGTCTGTGGAGACTGGTATTGTAAGCACTCAGACAGAAGAAGGGAGAAAAATGCAGAAGAAACAGAGTAAGGCCGTTAAAATTGATGAAAGCCAAGACAGGTGGGCAAACACCAAGAATAAAGGCATTCAAACTACAGAAGACGGTCTTTTTATGCCACCCACTGTTACAACATCAACACAGACGTCAGAAGAAATCTGTAAGCAGGTAGAAGTGGGAACAAGTATGTCTGGTCAAAGGCCTGGGCGACGAGATGCAGATGTCCAAACTGAGGAGACTGGGAAAAAGCTTGTGAATGCCTCTGGAGAGGACCCGGATTCTCTGCACAGCCAGGTGGGATGAAGGCCACCTGTATTTAGTTTTACTGCTTTGGAGCAGTAACGTTATTCTTGCAGCCAATAGGTTCTCGGTTGAAAAAAGCCGAAAGACCATTTTGAAATGATATTGTTGAAAGGTTTTCTGTATCAGCTGTACACAACTGCTAAGGAAGCAGTACTCAGTGGGCAGTGTAAGTTTGGGAAGTACACGTCTCTGTATTCTGGAAAAATAGAACAAGTTTTGGTTGGTCGGGGCTTTCTGTGCTTTTGGGTTTGTTGACTTTTCTGTCCAGGTGTAGTTCGCACTGCAAAAAAATGTTCGCTTTTCGTTGGCTGGAAATGGGACTTGCCTGAAATTTTGAATTAAGGTTTTGTTGCCTTCTTTTTGTACCTGCAAACTTTTGCTAGCTTATTCGGCCACTCCATCCAGTGTCAGTGGATAAAGAGACAAGGGGAGATAGACAGGCAGATAAAGAGACAAGTGCCTGCAGACAGGCATTCTAACCGGATGAATAACTTGCAGTTACTATTTCAGAAAGTATTGCAGATTCAGGAAAAATTAACTGTGTGGTTACAGCTCGTATAATTTCTTGCGGACACAAAGACTAGAGAAACTATTTTTCTAAGTTTAAGAATAGTGCATCCTCTGAGCCATAGAAAATTAACAGGGCCATAAATATGTAGTGTCACATTGATGTGCTTTGTCGAAGAAGTCTAAAGCCAAGCCAAGCAAGAAAGATTGCTGTTTCCTCCTTAGACTGCTATGATTGCCCTTCCTTTACCTGTTAGCAAAAGGTATTCAGGTTTTCTTTGTTAAAGGTGTCTTTTGTGGTTGCATCTAATCTGTAGTAAGATGCTGAGAATTTCCTTACCCTACTACTTCAACATGATATGAAGAAAACTGTACTGCAGAGATACCTGTACTCAGAAATCATTTGCTTTTCATTGTAGTCTGTTTTGGTTTTAATTTGCCCTGTTTATTATAGGGAGAGGAGGCGTTTAACCTTCTTCACCCATCCAAAGGCCGAGTTCAGCACCGCCACATGCGAACCATTCGAGAAGTGCGCACTGTCGTTACGCGTGTTATAACAGATGTTTACTATGTAAATGGTGCAGAGGTGGAACGAAAGGTAGTTGAGGTAAGTTCTTTTGTTCAGTGCTAAATGTAATGATGTGTTGGCTGAAAAATGAAATTAGCTAAAATGAGCGTGTGTTGTGTCCGTGAAAAAGTCAGTGTACCGTGATGACAAAGTTTTCTTCACAAGTGAACGTGTAGACCATTTAGCGCGTGGCAAAAGCTATGTATTTGTTGCTGCTGAATTTTTCATCTGTTACCGTGTTCTGAAGATACACTGGCTTCATTATTCCCAAAGAACTGAAGATCATATCTATCCAACTTGTGAAATTTTTGAGGTTTTGTTAGAGATTTCAGAATGTGCAGAAACGCTGTTAATAAGTGAAAATTGTTTCTGTAAAATTGGACTACGTAAATTATTTGCAGCTCGGTGTCATTTTTAGCTGTGTTTTTTAGAGTCTGCGGACCAGAATCTGTAAGATGACTACAAAGTCAACTTAAAGCCAAAAAATAAACAAGCCGATTGCATTGGTATGTCTGTTCATTAAGCAGGAAATCTTTAGGGAATCTCTAAAAATAGCTGATTAAATGCTGATTTGGTGCGCACAGTAATCATACCAGCCTGCTGCCAATAAAGTGTTACTGGTATTCTACTGTAGAGGTAAATAACATCCGTTTCCTGTTGTGTGGCTACAAGTAATGACACAAAAGGATAAACCGGCAGAAATAGGACGAACTATTTTTATATTTGTAAAACTTCAATGGCTTCGTGTGACCGTCTGTCTGAAACTGATCTTGTATTATTTCTGTCTAAAAGCCAGGCTAATTTGATATTAACCGAGACCTGCCCTCTTGTCTGACTTTTTAATGTGATGTCTCTATCTAGAGTAGCTGCAAGTCTGTAAGGAGCAACTGGCTGTCTACAATTGACCACTGTTCACTCACATCTGTGTGGCTGTCTCCACTTTCATAAATGCGATCTCAACTTGGCAGCGCTTTTGCCAGGTGATTGCAGAGCTTCCAGGTAGCAATGCAGTAAGTGCATCACTTTTGATGAAGTTTTTCTTTTTATACCTCTAGGAAACTGAGGACCCTGTAGTGGAGTGTCAGGAGTGTGAGACTGATACATCCTCTTCTAGAACGGCAGCTGGCTTGTCACTGACCTCAGGGGACCTTGGTGATGTCAGCAGCTTCTCCTCGAAAGCCTCAAGCCTCCATCGTACATCCAGTGGAGCCAGCAGTGGTCACTCTGCTGCGCACAGCAGCAGCTCAGGGCGAGGAACTGGAGCTGTCAAAGGAAAAGTGTGTGGGACGGAAACTAGAGAGGTCGCTTTACCCCTTGGCAGAGGTGTCTTAGGAAAATTAAGGTGTGTGCAGAGCCTTGGGAAAGCAATAAGAGGGTATGTTGCAGAAGTAAACTGATGACTTGGGTGGAGTATAAAGCAGGGTAGATCCTAAATCAAGACTTTTCTGGGAATGATCTGGCTTGACAAACAGAACTGAGATAGTCTTTGCTTTCACATCCGTTATTCCTAAAGGAGTATATTCCTAAAAGAGTAATATCTTTCCTGTGAAACAGTGCTTTACCTAAGCTCTTGCCAGTTTAGCAGCGATGAGTGAACTTCTGGACCATTTGTGAGATCACAGAGAGAATGGGAGGGACCCTAAAGAGATGGATTCTTTTCTCATAACAGTTTACTCTTAAATTCTCTAGCCCTAGGAAAGGAGGTGGTCAGCCAGCATCTCCGCTGAGAGTTAGCCATCCAGGAGCACTGCTTTGTGAGGAAGAGGAAGAGTCCGTACCTGCTGCTCGTCAGGGTGGCAGAGCACCTGTGACACCTCGTGGTCGAGGAAGAAGAGGCCGCCCACCATCTCGAACAACAGGAACGAGGTACCCTGAATAAAAGAAACTATAATTTATTGCCTTAATGTTACAGAGGAAGAGGCATGCAGACTGCTTCAGGAGCTAGTTTTTGCTGATAGCGTGTACCAGCTGCAAGTATCTTGCCCAAGCATTCTTTGTTTAGTAGCTTTTTCCGATCCTTCTGGGAGTGCTTTTCTCTTTTTTCCTTCTTGGGCTGCTTTTATGTTTTCTGCAGAGATTCAGCTGGACCACCAGGTGTGGAGGATCTCTCAACTACAGCATCACCTGAGGAGAAATCATTTACTCGATCAATTCGCTTGCCAGATGGAGAAGAGAAATGTGACACTTCTGGCTTCTGTGCCTTACATCGAAGTGATTCTCCAGAAATACCATTGCAAGTGGTGACTGGTCCCTCAGACAGTGCAGACTCATCATCTGGGAGCAGCTTTGTGGGCCTCAGGGTTGTAGCAAAGTGGTCCTCAAATGGGTATTTCTATTCCGGGATGATTACCCAGGATGTCGGAGCAGGAAAGTACAAGCTGCTCTTTGATGATGGATATGAATGTGATGTGCTAGGAAAAGATATTTTACTTTGTGATCCTATCCCACTGGAGACTGAGGTGACGGCACTCTCAGAGGATGACTACTTCAGTGCAGGTAAAAGCAATGTTTGAGCTCCATCATTGTGTTCTCTCTAAGTTACTGGATCGTTGTGAAATGTGTGCTTCAAGCCTGGGTATAGCTGGTTAACAGGTATTATTTGCTGTCTTATCAGGTGTGGTAAAAGGACACCGAAAGGAGTCTGGAGAGCTCTTCTATTGCATTGAAAAGGAAGGCCAGAGAAAGTGGTACAAACGAATGGCTGTTATATTGTCTTTGGAACAAGGAAATAAGCTCCGGGAGCAGTTTGGACTGGGTCCTTACGAACCTGTCACCCCCCTGACCAAAGCAGCTGACATCAGTCTTGGTAAAGGGAGGGGCTGTTGAGCTGCTTGCTGTGCTGTTCTGTATCTTGTGCCTTTTGAGATGTTCCTGATCTGAGTTAGCAGTGCTTCTGGTGCTTTTACTGTTTTTTGTCTTGCTTAAAGACACAAAATAACTTGACTCACTTGTGGACAGTGGCCTGCTTCTAGAAAAGCGCTGCTCACTGTACTCATTTATGCTTTTTGGATGGCTGCCTGTGTGCAGTCCTGGGAGGAAAAGAGACAGGCAGGATGTGGAACTTCAGAAGATGCAGAAGCAAGTTTGGTTTTTTTCCCCTTACTCTTCTCTGTCAGAGGGCAGTACTGTGTATCTTCTGGTACTGTGGACTTTGGCCACCTCTGTACAGATACACAGGATGAAAGGTAGCTCATGGAGATAGGTGACAGCCAGTGACTAATCTGTGTTCTGTATTACAGATAATCTTGTGGAGGGGAAGAGAAAGCGACGTGGTAACCTTGGAACTTCCGGCACCTCGAGCAGCAGCACAACACCCACTCGTAAAGGGCAGGAGAGTCCACGCATCCCACCAGGCACACTGTCTGGGAAAAGAAAACTTGTTGCTTCAGAAGATGAAAAATCCCCAGCTAAACGTGGCCGCAAGTCTGCAATAATAAAGCCTGGTGAGAATTTTGTTGTCTGCTCTTAAATCTGTAGTCAGCTTATTTCCCCCCCTCCTCTCTTCCCATAAGCAAAAAGTGGGTGAGGTTGGTTGTTTGCCCCACTGGGTTTGATTCTCTCTGCCTAGAGATATTTTTAGGATAGTCTGGATGCATACCTGCCATCTTTCTAGTTCTGCCTTTCAGAAATGTTCTGTCTTTCATGCTCTGATTTGCTTCTTTATTATTGCTCTTCTTATCTGACAAGTCAGTCCTGAACTGCCTGTTACAGGAAGAACCCTTCAGAGCATTAGTTCGAGGTGTTGATAGACTGGTGAACATTGTCCCAGTAGTCATTCAGGTTTTGATACGAAGGTTCTTTGTAACCAGAAGGCTAAATAATCATTACATATCCTAGTGCCAACTCCTACCTCTGTCTCCTCCAGTAAAATAACTGAAGTTGTACATATCCCAAATTGTACCCAGGGTCTTTGTGCTGAACCTGACTTAGGAGTTTCTTGGTGCTTCTGTCTCTTTCTGCAGGAGCTGTGAAAGCTGGAGAGTTTGTAAGCACCAGTGAGGGTGGAGATGCTGTAGATCCTCCAGTACTGGAGGATCATCATGGACCCCTGCCCCACAACAAGACCCTCTTTTTGGGCTATGCCTTTCTCCTCACGATGGCAACATCCAGTGACAAATTGGTCAACCACCAGAAGCCATTGGATGGTCCCGCAGGAAGTAGTGAGGAAGAAGATGGTGAGGCAAATTTTATCCATTGCATTTCCACCTGAAATACGGTGGCTTAGATAAAACACTGGATGCTGTTTGATAAATGCATTAAAGCTTGTTTTGCCCACTTGCTGTTTAATCCTTTGCAGAAAGGAGCTAAGATTCAGTCTGTGTTTTAGAGAATATGCGGCCTGAAATGTGTCAAGCATAAGCGATAGTCATAGAGCAGTTCAGCAAGTAAGAAAGGGGCGAAAATTAGTGAGATTGTCAGTCTCAGAACATATAACGTTAGAAGTTTGTTGGAGAATTTGCCTTTGCTGGGGTCGCATTTCATGCAAAGAACTGCAGCGTGAAAAAAATGACAAGGTAACTAGTTTGGCTTTTCTTGACTCTTCCGAGGGTTTTCTCTGTTCCAAGAGAAAGGTTGGGATTCCTGACTGGAGTGAATGAGGGCTTTGTAGACTGAGGATTCTGTGGACGTGAGCTGGTAGATTATAGCCAAAAGCTGAAATTTCTGTTTCTGCTGTAGAATGCTTAGAGATTACTCCATATGACAAACATTACGTAGCGCAGCAGCTGCGAGCAGGAGCTGGCTACATCCTGGAAGACTTCAATGAAACCCAGGTAAGGGCTCGCTAGTCTAGAACAATAGTCGCAGAATAGTTGAGAGTGGAAGGAATCGCTATAGCGCTTCTTGTCCAAAGCCCCTGCTGTGAAAGCAGGATCAAACAGAGCAGATTGCTTAGGTCCTTGTCCAGTTGGGCTTTGAGTATTCTCAAGGATGGAAACTCCACAACCTCTCTAAGCAGTGTAATCCTGTGTTTGACCACCTGCAGTTTAAAAATAAAAATGTTCCAGTGTTTTAATTTGTTCCTGTTGCTTCTTGTACTTTTAGTGGATAGCACTGAGAAGAGTCTGGCTTGGTGCACCCTCCTACCTGCACGAATATGCTTTGATAAGATGACTCAAGCCTTTCTTTCTTGAGCCTAAGCACACTCAGCTCTCTTGGCTTCTTGTTTTCTGTGAGGTGCTCAGCACTTAGGTATCTTAGTGGTCCCTGGCTATGTCTACTCCAATAGGTCTTGTGTCATACTGTGGAACGTAGGAGTTGTTGCAGTACTCTAGATGTGGTCTCACCAAAGGTCTGTCCCTCAGAACACTCAGTGAGAGAGCTCCTCACTTACCAGTTCTACTTGGACAACTGATCTTGTTTAGCGTCACTGTTCACAGTAGAAAGGGTAAATTGGTTTTCGAGTGTTTTGCCCGAGGGCACAGTCTTTTCTAGTGATGGTGTCAGACTGAAAGTGGCTCTTCTGGCTGAACTGAGTTAGACAGTTTTTGTCTGTGAACTGCATAGCATGGAGTAGGTGATGATTGTAAGGACTCTTGATTTCTTTCCTTTTACATAATATGGCTCTGAAAAATGAAGGTTTCTGTTGTGTTGTTCTATAACGCTTTAACCTATGGGAGTTTTTGCAAGCACTGTCTCTTGTTGACATGTCGTCTTATCTCCCCTGAAGTGTAGTGCAGCATATCAGTGTCTTTTAATTGCTGACCAGCATTGCCGAACTCGAAAATACTTGCTGTGCCTTGCCAGAGGGATCCCTTGTGTGTCTTATATCTGGGTCCACGATAGCTGCCATGCTAACCAGCTTCAGAATTATCGAAATTACCTTTTGCCAGCTGGTTACAGCCTCCAGGAGCAAAAGTTACTGGAATGGTAAGTGCTCAATACCCATAATCTGAGTTTACAGCCCAATTATTTAATCAGATCTGCTACACTTGGGAAGCTCTTGAATACTGCAAGTTCTGAAGGTGTCCCTAGCGCTGCACCCCATGCTTTCCCTTCCGTATAGGAACAGCACTTCCAGTCACCTCTGATGACAAGGTGCATTTGGGTGCAACACACACAAAAAGACAATGTCAGTCAGTCTCACGAGGAATACTGGATTCAGGCAAGGCTTTCTGCTTGTTTGGCTGACTTCTAACTGCCAAGAAATGGATAAAGGAGAGCAATACTACACCAATTTCCTTTTCCTTTGCTATGCTTTGAAGCCAGCTTTTCCTTTTTCTATGCAGTCTAATCCAGTAGGTCAGTTCCAGGACAAACAGTTGTAATGTCAGACTCCTCAGACAAGGTGAGGGGCAGACAAAAGTAGCTTGGAAGTCTGTCTGGGCTTTGGACTGAGTAAGGGACAAGACTAAACTTGCATGGAAATGGTGANCCCCAAGTGATGACTCGCTCTGTTGTACTTTCTGTAAACAGGATAATTGTTCCAGGTACTTCAGGAGGGGTGGTAAGTGAGTAGGGCATTATATGCAAGATACTCAAAGAACTAATATGGGAGCAAATCAGATGACTAGAAGTAGATAATGATCTTCAAATAAAGTCCCATACCACTCACTGTTCTTAGCAGCCTGTATTTTTCTTTATTCTGCAGGCATCCACGAGAAAACCCATTCCGTAACCTGAAGGTTCTCCTAGTGTCAGAGCAGCAGCAGAGCTTCCTGGATCTGTGGTCTGAAATCCTTATGACAGGGGGAGCAGCATCTGTTAAACAGCATTACTCAAATGCTCACAGCAAAGGTACAGGCCAGTTTCTCAGGCCTAATGCTTGGGAATTCTATGCCACTGTTGTCACTACTATGGTTTAAAAGCATTTAAGATTGCTTTTAAGGTTCTCTGTAAGCACATAGGAAGGCAAAGTGCAGACACTAGCTCTCTGCTTGAATGTACTATTGATTACATCTAGGAGACTGACCTTCCGGAAAAGATGATGGCAGCAGTTCAGGACACAAACTGTCGGCTTCTGGCCTGTGTGGCAAGGGGGAAAGGGCAAGAATTGTTCCTGGACCTTCTGTAGGCCACTAAAATTGTGCTTCTGTCCTGAACACAGCTGTCTCTCTTCTTCCATATGGGATGTGGGCTACTGGCTTTGTGTTAATTTCTGTCTGGACTAGAGGGAGCCATTTACCTGCTAGGTACAGTGTTATGGCTCAACATTTGCACAGAATTCAGTAGCTAGGAGAGGACACGTTAAAAAGGCTCGCAGTGGTGAAATGCAGTGATTGTACGATGCAGAAAATACCATTTTTCTTTTCTTCACCTAACAGACACCTGTGTTTCCTTCTGTGCAGATATTGCTTTGGGTGTTTATGATGTGGTGGTAACTGATTTTTCCTGCCCGACCGGTATCTTGAAGTGTGCAGAAGCTTTACGGTTGCCTGTTGTCTCGCAAGAGTGGGTGATCCAAAGCCTTATTGCTGGTGAGAGAGTAGGCTACAATAAGCATCCAAAATATAAACATGACTATGTTCCCTGCTAAACTAAACCTTTGCTCTGCTGTCCTACTGTTGTGTAGACTGTGTTTTAATCGGCTTTTAAATGTTTGTGTATTTGGACAGTGTGCATGGTACTGTATATAGTTTTATCTGCCGGACTTTTATGATGAAATAAAATGTTCAATCTCTTGTGGTAGCTGCTGGGACTCGCTTGTCTAAACTTAAACCAAGGTGTGCCTCGAGGGGGGAGTAAAGAAGCGCTCGTATTTCTCGGAGCTGAACAGCAGTAATAGCTATTGTCAGTAAAGTCTGACCTCAATACTATAATAGAAGTTAGCTGTAAAGAAAGGGAAAGTCTGTCGCCTCAGTGACAGACCAGAGGGCACTCTTCTGCCACTTAGCCTTGCTAGAACATTCCCATTTGGATAAGGAAATCAGTAACATGCAATGAGTTCCTGCCAGATACTGCTTTTCATTGAAACTGGATGCTATGCAGACATTGACAGTACTCCACATAATTGCACAACAGTGTGGCTTTATTTTGATTCGGGATAATAGTGTCTACTAATAGTCTACATAGTTTTGACTGAAGACAGTACATTTAGATCCCAGTTACGTTTACCCATAGTTTCAGTTCTAGCTTTCTGCCAGCAGGTAGAGCTGAGTAATTTGAACAGAAGCTAAACTCCGTCATTTCAGCAAACAACACGTATCTAGTTTTATAGAGAAAGCATGTGACATCACTTGTGGCTCCTTCACCTATACAGATATGCTAGAACAGTGTGCACTGTACCAAAAGAGACTCTCTTCCTTTTTTCCTCTTCCTTCACCCAAATCTGCTATTGCAGTTGTTTCCTTCACCTGTACGTATTTTATGTATTTGATTAGCAGACAGTGTACTTCTGTTTACTGCCATAGTGGAACTCTTGAATACAGCCCAAACTTCATTTGTAACCAAGATCAGACTACTTCTTCTGTACTCCAGCTTGCAAAGGATCACAGTCCAGCTGAAGAGTCGAGACACTGCCGTTCTTGTTGCTTTTTCACTTTCAGAAGAGGCACACATTGCCTCCCTGTGAGCATTTTTAAGTATGTGCACAGCCATGTAAAGCACGGGAGGTTAGTTCAAAACCAAAAAAAAGGGAGTAGTTCTCTGCAAGTGCTGCTCACAGACAGGGCACTTCCCAACAGGTCCTTCTGAAGCAGTAGATCACCTGGCAAGAGCCAGCTACAAGTTAAAAAAATAAACCAAGTGCAAAATTTCCAAGAGTACCCAATTGCCACTGCTTGACATGTCTGTTGGTCACAGCCTGAAGAAAAGGCATTCATGGTTAAACACCAAAACTGCAAGAGAAAGGTACAGTATCAGTTGTTTGGTGAAAGGAATTGCCTTTATCAACCCACATCAGCATTTGAGCTAGCAGCCAGTTCAACTTCATCCCAAAACAAACTCTGAACACCAAAAACTAACTCCTGTTGGTTTGTTAACTTTTCCATCATAGTATTTAGCAACTGCTTCTCATTAATTTGGCTTACTCTGTAAAAGGAACTTAGCATCCTTTATATTACTTTGCACTTCAAGTAACTCAGTATAATTGCTGCCACCACCCCTGGAGATACTCCTACCTGCCCAAGGTTCCTCCAGCCTGGGTATAGTATTTGTTGTAATCCAATCGTAGCAGCAGTTGGGCTAGGTCAGAGTTTATCTGATGGTTGCGAACACTAGAAAGAATCTTGAAGAGAAGTGATGACTGTCGACTGAATCCCTGCAAAGTAGAGAAAGTCAGTTTTGGGCACTCAAGCAAGAAAGCAAACGAGCAAGCCTCATCTACGCTCCCACCTGAACAGTCTTTTTACAGTCTGAAGAAAAGATGTACCGCAAAAACCCCAATGCTTGTGATCCAGTATAAGGTAAGCTAGCAGCCAGAAGAACTATTCGATGTTAGATACCTGAAAGGAGGGGTAGAGGCACCAACTGGTACCTAGCTCCTCTCTAATCCAAAATGTAGATTTCTGCATGTTTGCCTAAATTTCTTCTCTCTGTACACTCAAGACTTTTAAACTCGGGAATTGCCAGTTAAAAATCAATGCAAGCACTCATAGAAGGATCTAAAATTACTCCTGTTTTACAGTTACTAAAGAAGAGATGACTGCTTAGGCAGACGTTTGCATGGGAGAACAGGTCAGCATAAACAGCTTTACCTTCACCAAAATACTGAGTTGTGCTGCTCCACGTTCATCCAGCGGGCCCAGATTCTGACTGACCAGAGAACAAAAACTGTGACACAGATCCAGGATTTCATTTAGGCAGTGGAAAACCTGCGTAGGATAAAAAATATAAGACAGTAGTTTAAACAGACTCCAAGCTCAGAGAAAGCTGTTCTTAGTACCTGAAAAGCTGCAGCATTCGTAACCAAGATGTTGCCGTTTCTCGAGGGAGATGGTAAAGCGCACGTAGCATTTTTGTAAGCTTTTCTATAGAAAAAAGGAACTCGGATGTTGTAGTGTTCTTGCCCCTGACCCACAAACTTTTGCAGAAGTTACTACAGAATGGAGATTGATATGACACGTGGAGGTGGCACAGAAGTTGAATATTGGCTCTGTCATCCAACCAGCAGGCTATCATTGCAGTCTCAGGACTGAGAAGGAATGAAAAAGAACAGCAGGAGCTTTGGTTTCACTGCTTGACCATATGATAAAAGCGATTGGCTTTCAAGAACATTAAGCAAGCTCAAAAGCCTCACAAACCTAGATACCCAACCCCTTAGAAGTTTCAGACTGGTTAATTAGTATTCTGCCACAGCCTCATAGACTGAGCAATACAACGAAAGCACCAGGACCTGTGGTAATTCCCGTTTCATTAGAACCAGCCTCCTCTGAGAATGTTTTTGTGAGGTTGCATGTTTTCATTGAACACATGCAACACTAACATTTTAGACTAAAGCAACAATAAAAAACATCCCCTTGGAGTCCACACTGGATCATCTCAACTGTGTTTATTCCTAGAAGTATCAGAGGAAACATTCTCCTAACTAATGCATGTCAGAATGAGTCCCCCAGGAATACAGTTCCCAGTGCTATGGTAAGTAGTATTTCTTTCATAGAACTGCCTGTGAGAAAAACAGCAGCAAATCTTAAGCCATTAACCGAAAGCTTGAATAATGGATTCAAATTGGCAGGAACGCAGCATCCACACTCACCAACTGCTAATTAAGTGATCTTAATTAAATTATTTGTTCTAGTTTGTAACTCTTCTATTGCCAGAATTGTAGTACATGCTCTCCAGGAGACTGTCACTGATCTGTTTAAAATGGGATGGGTTTGACTTATTTGTTTTAGAAGTGTTTCTTAGGTCAGTTGGAACATTCATAGACAAGGCTCAAAACAAGACATACTTACAGGTTTTAGGAGGATGAAAGACTGAGCCAAAAGATTACTTAAGAAATGATCGTGAGCCAGTCGTATGCTCTCAAAATCTCGTGTGGCATTTATCTGCTGCAGAAGCTGTGAGAACTGCGATTCCAGTACATCCACCTGAGGTAAAGAAATCATAGTGGTATCTTGAGGAATGGGAGTACTTCAGAGCAGGCAAAAGTCTTGCATAAGAAACCTACTTTCTTGCTACTCCTACCTTAGAGGCTAAGGATCACCTTCTGACTCCTGAATGAGGAGTTACATAAAACACTAGTGCCTAATGGTGGGAGGCAGGGGCAACAATTTCTGATGACTCTATACGTATTCTCTACGCAGAAATGGAACAGTCTCTTTTGAAAAGATCAACTAGTGCATAACTACAGCTAGCATGTGAAGAGAGGTATTTCCGCAACTGGGAGATACAGTTAGGAATCTTGCTGAGCTTTTGCATGGCAGCCTTCACTAAGATTACTCTGGAGAATCCTAGAAAGCCAGGCCACACTCAATTCAGCTACTCTGGCTGTTAAGAAAATGAGTATCTCTGAAGTAACATCATTACGACTGGCTTCTCACAAGTATTTAATAGCACTGGAGAGCCCCAATGCTTCCATTTCCAGTAACGCTCACTGACTCTGAAGTTCAAAAAAGTTTACAATCACAGCACTAGGTCTGTAAACTCAAACTTCTAGAGTTGTTCCAAAGGAAGTCCTGATTTCCTCCAGGTACAAAGAATCTAGACTCCAAAAGACAGTACTTCAGTGCTCCCTTCATGCATTTCTGCCCGTCCCTGATTAACCGATACCTTTCTGTACAATCCTGACCTGCAGGTAGTACTGAAGATTGTCCACAAGGAAAGCCATGTGATCCCTCAGACGCCACTTGATGGCATCAGTTCTGTTAGATTTCAGGTGTTTGCGTTGCATCTGGAGAGCCCAGCAGTGCTGTAGCTCAGCCTGGACTCGTCTCACGCTCAGCAGGTATTTGAATACAACGTTGTACCTACAGGCAAGTACAAAGTTGTTTAGGGTTAAATCTTCCTTGGGTGCAGGTACTGTAAGAAGAAACATGAGGCAACTGTCTGCCAGCGAATAGGATAGGTCAGGTAAAGGCTCATTTCAAAGTAACAGATTTCTACTTTTATTTGCTACTGACCCAAAAAATCCGAAGTTAATTTCACTGTAAGGAAAGAGCTGATTATTTGTCAAAGTGGCACAGTTTGTGAAACACTGCAGATGTGTCAGAACTTGCAAGACTTACGGTCATTGCAAGTACCCTCAATATGAGTAAGCGGAGTCATTACTGAGTGCCCAAGGTCAGCTGCTCTGTAAATGAATATACGAAGACCATACCTAGTACTTACTTCTCCAGAACAGCAGGAGTAAAGAGAATGTGCAGTGGCCACTGAACTTTGTAAGAAAGGCCCAGAGCTGCCCATCCAGATGCAGGGGCTTCACGTGGAGATAACTCCCGGGAAGGCCCTTCACGAGTCTGAGAAATATCTGAAAACATAAGGTGCTAAATTGTCTTCGCAGTCAAGACAACCCTGACAAAGAATGACAGGGGAAAGGAGAGAATAAGAAAAGCCGAAGCTGCCTAGGCTGTAACATAGAGCTGCGAAGGGAGCAAAGTAAAATACTAACTTCAAAGATGGGTAAGTAATAGGACTTGAAAACAGAGGACATGGTCTCCCCTCTAGCTCATTACTTAAAACACAAGCAGATACCTTTATGGTCTTTTCCGTGATAGTCAATAGTTAAGTGAAGCAGAGGAAGAAGGTTGTCATCATCTAACAGCACCTTATGAGCAGACTGCTGAAACGCAACATTGACATCTGACAAAAAAGCAGATACCAACACAAGATGATGCAGCTAGTGCTATTTTTGCACCCATTAATTATGTATGCTGAACTAGGAAACAGGACATTGACACGTTATTTCCAGTAGTGTAATTTATTCCAGCTTCAAATACAGTGAGAAACCTGACATCTGAAAGTCTGAGATGTTATTTTCACCTATTCTGGAAGAAGTTCTAATTCAGAAGTGCTGCTCTTTCCAAGCTAGTAACACCGTCCGGAGGGCAAGGAAGACGGAGCTCTTCTGGACAAGACATGGCTATTTTCCTGCCATACCACAGTGAGGACAGTTTGATAAGTGAATAAGCAATACTCACCATGTTCAGTTACAGCTGTAGGTGGTGTTTTTAACATGTGCTGTGCAGTATCAATGAAGGCCTGAAACAGCTCACCTCTTCCCAAAAGATAGAAGTCTTTTATAATCTGTGGAGGCAAATTTCTTACATGTAAACATTTCAAACTGAGCAAAAAACTTAAGCATCCTAGTTTTTGCATCTCCTTTCATTATTGTTTGGACAGCTTATGCTGGAGAGCTCTGGATTTCATACAGTGCCCAAAAAGTCTTTTTTCTACAGCCTTTATTTCCAAGATGCAAAACACATACTTTCTCTGAGCAAGCTGTATCACTGTGCTCATTCTTGATACCTGGAAAATGAAAACAGCTCTACCTAAAAGAAGAAAGTGCAGAATCTAAGACAGTACGTAATAGGAAAGAGCAATACAAAAGTGACAGACAAACAAAAAATTAAGCTGCTGTAGCAGAAACAAGCTAGGAGATACATTACCTTCAGTTGTCCTAGTAAATCTGATTCTTCTACCATCAGCTTCCAAAGATGCTAGTGAGAGAAGACAAAACCAAACCTCCATTCAGATTTTTCTAAACATTCAGTGAGAACAGCACCTGTCTTCAAATCCTTGTGGTGCATAAAATAAACACGCCCATATAAAATGCTGCATGAAGCACAAAAAAACACACGAAGGATCCTATGCAAGTAGCTCACGCTCCTCAGTAGAACACGCTTTATCTACCTTAGCAAGAAACTGCCTAAGAAGGATTGTGACAAGAAGTAGGCAAAATCTTATGAAATCAGTTCCAGCCTAGCTTTGTTCTCGCTTCTCTAACATCCTTAGCATCTCAGGTACCAACCCGTTGCCCCGAACAAAAAAAATCTAAGAACTGCCCAGTAAACTGCCTAGTAAAATGTTCTAGACTCTCTCTCTACTCTGCTGGTAGGTGAGACCCTACCAGAAGTACTGTGTCCAGCTCTGGGATCCCCAACACAAAAGGACATGAACCTCTCGGTGTGGGTCCAGAGGAGGGCCACAGAAGTTTTCAGAGCAGATGGAACTTCTCCTGTAAGAGCTGGAGTTGTACAATCTCACAGAAAGTTGGCTTCCAGGAAGACCTTACTTTGGCCATTCAGTACTTAAAGGGAGGCAACAACAAAAATGAGGACAGACATTATAGCAAGGCCTCTTGTGACAGGACAAGGGGAGAAGGTTTTAAACAAGACGATAGATTTAGATGGGACATATGGAAGAATTCATTATTTTTTTAACAATGTTAGTAGTTAAACACTGGCCCAGGTTTTGCAAGTTGGTGGTGGAGACCCTATCCCTGGGGACATTCAGCGTCAGGCTGGACGAGGCTCTGGGCAACCTGATCTAGTGAAGGATGTTCCTACTCACTACAGACAGGTTTGACTAAATGACCTTTAAAGATCCCTTCCCTTTGACTAAATGACCTTTAAAGACCCAGTGCAGTCTGTGATTATGCTGAAAGCACGATGGAAAGTTCTGAGATCATTTCTAGTGAAATGACAACTTAAAATTTCCTTCTTTCCTTTAGACATGGTATTTGTTAACGTCCTTTTAACACTAGAAGCTGGGGTGATGTGAAGCTCTCGAAGACCACACTTGCTCAACTAACGTTTCTAAAGAGCCCCCTTCTGCTTCCAGTCATTCACAACACTGAAAAGCTTCTCAGCCTTCCTAGGATCCTTACCTCAGCAACCGTGCTCCTTATCCAATCAACTACCGATTCAAAGTCCACCAAACTGAAGAGTGGTTGCTGCTTGAGTCGATGTAGCTCTGCTGCAAAAGTGTCCTCCTGGTTTTTTAGGATGGAGCCTGTGCAGCAATGAGAAGAACGTAAGTAATTAACAGCCTTTTTCCTTGGACTGAGCCAGATACTTGAACCCATAACTTACTTGTCAGTCACTCATAACTGAGCAAATGTCACAAGAAAGATGTTCCCTACCTTTTCTGGTCAGGTTAATGTTTTGATTCTCAAACATTTGTACAGACTCTCCCACGAAGAGGATTTTCTCAGCAACCCGCACAGGAATGTACGAAGGCAGCATTTCTACTCGCAGAGAAAACTGTTTCAGAGATGGAGCTAACATGTTCTCTTCCTCAATCAGGCGCTGTGAGAGACCCAGAGAAAAGAAATCGCACAAAAACACCCTGAGAAAGGTGGACAGAAAAGATGTATAGAGATACAGGTGAGAGGGGGAATCCACGTTAGAAGTAGAAATGTAGCAAATCTGACTTGCATTGTGTCAGTAAGCCTGCAGACTATTTCTGGTGTGCTAGCAGATCTTCCTAGAGAAGACACTGTTTTTATCAGAGAGGGGTCTAGAATTGGTAGGGAGAAACTAAACCTTTGTAGAATAGCAGTAAATTGGCTCTCCCAAAGGATAATGTTACATCAACACAATTAATTCTTGTTGCAGCTGCATTATATGAGTTTCTGCAGCCACTAACAACATTCATTAGCATTGCTATTCCCAGGAAGGTGGCTGAGTCACCATCCCTGGAGGTATTTAAGTGTGTACACACGGTGCTTTGTGACAGGCTGTAGTGGTAGGCACAGAGGCGATTATTTTGTGGTTTTCCATCAATCAGGCATTCGGGTGTTTGTGGGTGTAGGTATGGTCGAACTTGGTGATCTAGTGGGTCCTTTCCAACCATGTTTATTCTGTGAAAGGTAACCCTCCCCTCCACCCATTCCTCTGTGTTTTAACACCCCTAGAACACGTGTGATACAGACAAAATGTAAATATCTTCACTAGTAAGCAAGCAGGTGAAAAATCTGAAGGCTTGCTAGCATAAATGAGGCAATTTCCTCAGTTTCTGCTGAAGATGTTTGAGTCACTGTTTTGTGACAGTCAAGAGCATGATGAGCACAGCAGTTCCAACTACCTGACAGCATCTGGATTCCGTCCATAGGGCTTTTCTGCCTTAACATTATCCAGCTGTACCAAACAATACCTCTCTGTCCTACAGGCCTAGCAGCAATCTATTACAATATTGTTATTTAATAAAGTCACCCACCTCATAAATGAGGGAAAGACAGTGGACATTACCTACCTAGAATTTAGTAAAGCCTTCAGCACAGTCTCTCATAGCATTCTCCTAGAGAAGCTAGTAGCTTGTGGCTTAGACAAGTTTGTCAGATAGAAAACCAGAGTAACGGACAGCCAAGCCCGGAGTGGTACTGAATGGAGTTAAATCCAGCCAGCAGCTGGTCGCATGTGGTGTTCCCCAGGGCTTGGTTTCGTGGCCAGTCTTGCCTAAGATCTTTATCAATAACTGGGATAAGGGGATCGAGTGCACTCTCAGCAAGTCTGCAGATGACACCAAGTTGGCTGGGAATGCCTAAGTGTAGGAAGGCTTTGCAGGGGAATCAGGACAAGCTGGATCGATCAGACAGGGCCACCTGTATGATGTTTAACAAGGCCAAGTGTCAGGGCCTACGCTTGGGTCACAACAGCCTCATACAGTGCTACAGCCTTGGGCAACAGTGACTGGAAGGCTGCCCAACAGAAGAGGACCTGGGGGTACTGGCTGACAGCTGACTTAACATGAGCCGGCACATGCTGACACGGTCGAAAGCACCTATCCTGGCCTGTATTAGAAATAGTGCAGCCAGCAGCAGAAGGGCAGATATCATCCTCTTGTACCCAGCACTGGTGAGACAGCACCTTGAATACTGTGTTCCGTTTTGTGTCCCTCACAGGAAGGTCACGGTGTTACTGGAGTGCATCCAAAGAAAGGCAACAAAGCTGGTGAAGGCTCTGTAGGACAAGTCTTATGAGGAGTGGCCAAGGGAACTGGGCTCATTTAGTCTGGAGAAGGTAAGGTCTTGGGGGAACCATATCGCTCTCTACAATTACCTGAAAGGAGGTAGTCATCCTAACCAGCAATAGGATGAGCGGAAATGGCCGTAACTTGCAGGAGGGAAGTTAGTAAAAATGTCTTTACTGAAAGCAGTAAAGCATTGGAACAGGCTGTCCAGGGAAGCGCTGGAGTCACCACCCCTGGAGGTCTTCAAAAAACGTGTAGATGTGACACCTCAGGAAATGATTTAGGCTTGATTTAGCGTGCACCCTGGTGCTGGGTTGA
Organism: Upupa epops; assembly: GCA_013397515.1. Lineage (NCBI taxonomy): Eukaryota > Metazoa > Chordata > Aves > Bucerotiformes > Upupidae > Upupa > Upupa epops. Next base: position 68,725 of record VZRI01004194.1, on the reverse strand, counting down.
CAGTTGGACACGATGATCTTGGAGCTCTTTTCTGACTTCAACAATGCTACGAATCTAACCTGCCATCCTACCAGGTCTCAATATATGCCCAGTCTCGCACAGCTCACAGTGAAGCAGAAGACACCGTATCTCTTTATTTCCCCAAGGACCAAATGACGCCAAGTTACGTCTTGCAGCCTTACCAGGTCCTGCAGTTCTCGTAGCTGTTTTCCTGTAAGCCCTCCAATTCCTAGGTCATCATCATCTTCTTCGGGTTGGCTGGGAACATTTCCAGAAGAGGGGCCTTGTTTGATAAAGAACTCTTCATGTTGGTCGAGTAGCAATCCATGCAGCATCCAGGCAGAGAGCTGCTTATACATGACTCCATGACACACAGCCAGAATCCTGAGGTCGAGAAACACAGTGGAGCCTTTGTACGCAGTAAGCAAAACTTCACTATACATCATTTGGCAAGTCCAGTTCGCCAGCTAGGCAACATTCAAAGTGCTAAATAGCCTATTTGGAATTTTACTTAGCTTTGCACAGAAAAAGAATGAACTGATCGTTTGCAAAACTAACACATCTTCTGAATACACACCTTCTCCACATCTGATAACAGATCTGCTAGCATTCCAGAAGCATAAGGCAATTTTCAGTGGCCTCCTGGTCCTGCTGTTTCTATTCAGTTACTATTTCAGCATGAACACAAATTATCTCCCTCAGGACATAAAACCTAGACTCACTCACCCAGCCACATTGATTCTTTTGAAGGATGAAAACACAGTAACGGGTCTACCATATACAAAACAGCTCACATAAACCTTAAAGCAAACACAACCACAGGGACTGACATCTCCCCAGCCCTAAGTTCGAAGTATGAAGAAAGCCTCAATTCCTGCCATAAGTCTGCTTTATCAAAATAATAAGGACTGTGACAGTTTCCCCTGCATGATATTGCTACTCGGATATCATGCAAGCCCATTTTGCATGTACTGTTTTCACAAGCAAGGTAACACTTTGACACTAACTCCCGTTGCTACTGAAGGATGAAACAGTGCAGTATCTACATACTTTTCAAGAGCACTGCGAACAGGAGGCAATCCACCACAGCTATGCTTGTGCACTGTCTCCAGTATCTGACACCCATGAATCTGCAGAAAGAAAACATGGTTAGACTAGGTCTGCTATTTGGATCTTTACTGATCTTTCCAGACACTTAAACACTATGCTTTCCGCTGACAGGAAAATGCCCTAATATGCCGCCTAAGTTGTACAGAAAGACCTAATGTACTCGATACAGTGAAGAGAGGCCACCTATGTGTGACTCCGCACCAAAGCATTTCAAAATTTCCCCTGGATTCTGAAAACAGTAGCTCATTACCTTCTGTCTTTGGTTGTGTTTAGGTGATAGCAGGAAAAAACAGACTCAGAAAAGAAGAAATTTCAACTAGCAGCATCTCATACCATGAAATGATGAAATACAACTACAAATACAAGTCAACAAAGAAAACACTGATAGGGAAAAGGCAAATCCAGTGTAAATGGAATTGCAAATTAGTTGTTCAGTACTTACAGCAGTACTAAAAATGTGACACCTATTACTGAAACCACAATCTTAATATTAAACATCAGGGATGAGGGCAGAAAGAACGTTAGCGGTTAAAGAGGGAACTTTTTACTGCACCTTCTGAGTTTTGATCTGTTCCACCATGACCATTACGGAGGGGAATAGTAACTGAAACTGCAGAACAACAAGCAAAACAGGGATTAGGTTGCTATTCAAGTGAGACAGAAAAACTACACTTGAGTATGTGTAGGCAGCAGCTGATCACAATACCTTAGCGTATCATCTGGCTTTCCCCACAAATTAGAAACAGGAAGGATGTTCTCCCTTGAGTGGACCAAGATGTATGTTAGTGTGTTTTAGCTCCAGTTCAGGCTAAACACAGGCCATGAGAAATGCTCAAGTGTGAGGGTGAAGGGCCTAAGTTTTGTGTCAAACCTGTAATCCTCAACGCATGATTAAGGGACTACAAATGTAAAGGCATTAAAAAATAAGTTTAATCATATGACAGTATAATAATCCCTATTCATCCCACCCACTTTCTTATTAGACTCAAGGAATGATAAGAGTAACCCAAAGAGCACGATGACTATCAACATGACATACCTGGTCCAAGGAATAATTAACATGTGAGATTGAAAGATGTGGGTCTGCCAGAAACTGTAAGAACAAAGCAAATTAGAAAATTTAAAAAAGGTATGGATAAGTAAAAAAGCATGTCTGCCACCGCCAGTTTTATCCCCACATGCATACTTGTGGGCTTGTCTCATTTTAGGCTGTAACAACCACCGGATGGTAACAGTATGCGTAATATGACAGCTGGAAATCTACTGGACATCAATCAAAACCTTTACAGCTGAAAACAGAAGTCATAACAGTCTGAAACAGCACTGGACTGCGAGGCAGATGGGGTGCTTACTGAATTAAGGTAGAAGGGGCTTATATCGTCATGACTCTGTAAATCAAGAGTCACAGTGGCACCACATGGGAATACTTTGGAAGATTTTCCTGACGTGGGCAGGAAAATACCTTGTTTTGTCATACTAACTCTCAGCTAAGTGAATTAATTCACAATCTTGTCTCCTCATATAACTGCAGAAATGATAACTTTCCACACTCTTACAGCAGCAGGACAGCATCTTATTCCTGGATAGCTTCACTCCTTTACCTCTTGTTCTAGGTCAAGTAGCGCCTGTCGATATGGCTGCAGCACTGAATCAAGACCTGTGCAGAAGGCACGCAAATAAATGCCATGTAATCCACTCTGATTTTGCTGCGATGGATGATGGTCCTGAAACCAAAGAATAAAATCTGCATCCGCTCACCAGTACAGGTCTAAACTTGTTAGAGGTTTCTGTGCTGCGTTACATCAGCAACCAGTGGTCCGAGCATACCAAAATACGCCTTAGCCCACCAAGCGCTGTATTTAGCTCTTCCGGGGACACATGTAAGGATAACTTCAGTCGTTCTCTGTTCACATACACGCTGCCTGGATCTCAAAGCTCTCCAGGATCCAGAAGCTCTACAACGTGCAAGTCTGTTCACAAACCCTGCCCAGACTATGTCTGCAAGAGATTATAACCACGCCCTTCCCGGAGAGCGAGATTTTGGTCCACGTTTGCTGTTGTGTGCCCCTTCTTATTCGTATCATGCAGTTTCTCGGATCTTTGCTAGGGAATGCGCACCGATCTGTGCCGGCTCGGGTACGCGCTTGCAGGACACTATTGCCTATGGGGCAGCCTGGCCGGCCCGGCACCGGCTGCGCTCAGGAAACGCCGCGTCCCCACCTGCTGTTGCACGTGTCCCGTGTACTGCTCCACAAACTCGGCGAAGCGGATGTAGTCGGTGCCGAGGCGGCAAAGCCGGTTCAGAACGCTGGTCTCGCTGGGATGCAGGAACGGCAGCTCCTGCGACACCTGAAAGGGGAAACAGCGGTGAAG